>CM060387.1:27841485-28441485 GCA_030545235.1 Helianthus tuberosus
GTTTGACTAGAATGCCCCTAAACAAACTCACGCGCCTCTTTTCTTCCCTTCAATTTCCATCATTTAATCTTAGCCCTTGATTAACTGGTCAAGATCACTTCCTTGCCTTCTTAGCCAAATAAACTTCCTATTGTATCTCCACCCTAAAAATTAATAATATATATTATGTTATGTGTAAATACATACATTTTACTATATACATATATTTATACATACAATGTAATTTATAATATCGATACGCTACTGACACTCGATGTAGCAATCAAAAGATTAAACGCACAAAATAAAGTTATGATATACTCAACAGGATATCGACATGTGTTTTACATTGATCGGAAACCATAAATATGAATATCAGTAATGGTTCAGATAACACCAATACTGATAGCAATGTTGTTCAGCCGTAATCGACGTGGTACGAATATTATTGGAACGGTTGCAGTCTCGTTCATCACAATGCTATAACTATACCCACACTTGCAATATAGCTTACGGTATAAAAAAATATACCTTATACCTCTACCAAACTTGTTCGAATAATATCGGTTCAGTTTGTCATGGTAAAGAACAAAAAAGATCAATTATATTTGACGAGTTCGGTTTTGAGCAAAACTTTTATTGAAATGTACATAAAAATAAACACGCCTTAACGATATATTTTTACTTAGGCCTGTAAACGAACCGAACGTTCATGAACTTGTTCAGCGGGAAGTTCGTTTATGTTCGTTTATTTAATAAACGAACGAAAACAAACAAAAAATTTTGTTCGTGTTTAATTAAATGAACGAACACGAACACACCTTATGTTCGTTCATTTATGTATGAACGTTGGTTTAAATTTTAGTAAATACATAAATAGTTAGATTTATATAAATATTAGGTTTTCTAACTACTTATATTAATATGACTCATTAGTATATTTATGAACTCTAATTTAGTTGTGTTTTCGGATGAATTGTAATATATTAGACTTGTTTGTTCAATCATATTAATTTATGTTTGTTTATGTTTATTCAAATATGTTCAGTTAATTTTTTTTGTTTATGTTTGTTTGTGTTCGTTAGTGTTCGTGAACTGTTCGTTTAGGATTTAAACGAACGAACATGAACGAACACGAACATGCCCGATTTCTTAATGAACGAACACGAACAAAAAAATGTGTTTGATTATATGTTCGTGTTCGTGTTCATGTTCGTGTTCGCTTAAAGTTAAATGAACTAACATGAACATGCCCATGTTCGTGTTTGGCTCGTTTACAGGCATATTCTTACGTTTATGAATAATTACACTATATTAATAGAATAATGAAAATGGTATACAAAGTCAATTTATAAAAAAGTAAAGAGTTAATTACTGTTTTCGTCCTTGTGGTTTGTCAAAAATCACTATTTCAGTTAGGGGTGTTCAAGATCGGATAATCCGGTTTTTAGATATCTGAAAATCGGATATCCGAAATTTCGGATAGTGAAATATTGACATCCGAACCCGAATCCGAAATTTCGGATATCCAATTTTCGGATATCCAAAATTTCGGATTCGGGTTCGGATATCTAATCGGATATCCGAATATCCATATTTTTATTTAATTTTTATTTTATTATTATTTTTTAATATTTGGAACCAGATTTTTCGGATAGTTTCGGATATCCGAATATAAATTTCGGATATTTCGGATATTTTTTTTGGATATTTCGGATATTTTTCGGATACTTCGGATATTTTTCGGATATTTCGGATATTTTTTCGGATACTTCGGATATTTTTCGGATACTTCGGATATTTCGGATATTCGGATATCCGAAAAAAATAAAAATTAAATTTTCGGATATTTTTGGATAATCCGATTATCCGAAAATTCTCAAATTCACTATCCGAATCCGAATTTTCGGATTATCCAATTTTCGGATATCCGAAAATTCGGATATTTCGGATACGGGTTTTCGGATATTTCGGATTCGGTTTCGGATTCGGATTTTTTTGAACACCCCTAATTTCAGTCCATTAGTTTAAAAATTGCGATTTCAGTCCCTGTGGTTTCACTTTCGTAACCATTTCAGTCCACCTCCGTTAACCCCATCCATTTATTATGTTAAGTACTGTTTTCGTCTCCGTGGTTTGTTAAAAATCACTATTTTAGTCCACTAGTTTAAAAATTGCGATTTCAGTCCATGTGGTTTCACTTTCGTTACCTTACTCGGAACCTTGCTGGAAACGGTGGTGGTGGCTCTCACAGTGATGGTGGGGGTGGGTATTGGTTGGGGAGAGATAGAGAGGGGAGAGAGAATCTTAAACAAAGAGATGTGTTCTCTTTATTTGTTTAATTTAAATATATTAGTAAAATTACTAATAAACCCTCATGTGTAAGGTACATTTCATATTTAACTAAAAAATTGCTAGGGCCAAAGGACGTATGGTGTAACGAGTTTTACAAATAAAGGATTATGACTGTAATTATTGAAGTGAAAGGCTATCCACTGCAATTCGATACAAACATAAATGACAAAAAATGTAATTTACCCAACCTTTTTCAAATTATGTTGTTAAATTATCCCACGACGAAACGAAATTCATATATATGTATTAAAACATAACATAACCGAGAAACAATAATTTAACGGTAACGGCGTCAACTTATCATCTTCTAAACTCTAATACCTAAATCACAGTTTCTTCTTCGCTTCTTCTTCACCACATCGACACCTTCCCACCACCGTCCTCCATCATCGTCCTGAACCCCAACGCCAGGCTTACCGTAGCACACATCCGCCTCCAACCAACCTCCACCTCCATCACCACTTCCCCGTCGCTGGTTCCGACCACCACGCCCTCAGCCGTCTTCTCCAACCACACCGGAACCACTACGCACCACCGTTTGCCCTCACCTTCGCCGCCGGTCTCCGACATCAGGTAAGCTTCCCTTTATTAGAGCATTAGTATACAGCATAGGGTTTCTTCTCTAACCATTGCTTGTGTTTGCTTAAATGAGTCTCCAAAGTTACGACCATCGAGTAAAGAGTTGCTTGATTGGTTGCATCATGGTAACATTTATACTTAGGTTAGTTTGTTTCTTTGAACACAAAATCCCAGTAAACAGGATCATAATCTTTGAAAAATGGCAAAGATAGATACACCGAGATAGAGACAGAGACAGAGGATTAGAATGTGGGTATTGTCGGTTGATTTTTGGGGGTTTTTTATTAAAGAAAGTGAAAGGGATTGTTAAAGAACAGATTTCCTCATTGTCACATTTAGTGTCAGGCACCCCCGTTGAATTTATATTCTTGATTCTCCGATGTTTTTCAGTTCGAACCCTTCTATTCGCCGATGTGTATACCATAGGTCTAATGTGTAGATCGACACAAATTGCTTTAATTGAGCATCTTTGAATTGGGTTAAACCAGGGTCGCACGATCAGCTAACGCCATCTACATAACAAATGGACTAAAGCATACCATTTGTTAGGATTGATATTTTGGCAACATCACACCAAGTCTAACAATGAAATTCACATAAAGTCATGCTTTAAATTAATTGACAATAGAACGAGTATATGTATCCAATTGTGATGGAAGGTGACCCATGAAATGTACTTATAACAACATTTTTTATCTTTTTATATAATTCCATTTGAATTTTCGGCATTTTGCAGTGGTCCTTAGGTTTTAAACAATTAACACATCAGTGGTTAGGATAAATATGTCAGTCTAAAATATGTTGTTATTGAAGATACTTCAGGGGCAAATCTTTATGTGGGGACTGGGAAGGGGACAACTCAGGAATCAGGATCATATGTGTTGTAGAAGCAAGTTACCAGGTGCTCTTCTTTGATTTGCACCGTGCACTGTACCCCTGCAGTTGTTCACCACGAATCGCCCTCCCCTGTTACGAAGCGAAACAGAGAGATACTTCAACATCTTCGGTACGGTAGAACCTCGGGTTGTTGTTGGTTTTCACCACGTGAATCATGGAGCTTTTTAATTCGCCACACACCTTAGCTATGACACTGTCTCAGGTTAATTTTCTCTCTTTTTACCCCAATTCTGTGCATAATATGATTTGTGTGATTAATTTTTTCTTTTGGTGGTATTTTATGAATATTCGATATCTAAAAGATGTGCTTTCTTCTACATTGCAGGTCTTAAGTTGTGGTTAGCCTTTTAAGGTCGATGGTTTTCTTGTGGTGGTGCCGTTGTTACGGCATCATTTTTGTAGTGTTCGTTGTTAATGTTTATTTTGTCAAACAATACTTAAAACTTTGTCGCACAGGGTGTTTGGGTATCTTGTCGCCTTCGACGATGGTGGTTAGGGTTCTGGCAAAATTCTGGTCAATCTCCAATGGCTGACTTCACTGCAGGTAGTTTCAACTCATTCTTCTAACATTTGTGCTTTATTTGTTGGTTTCGTTTTGTTAACTTTTGGGGAATTAGGACCACAATTGATTGTATACGTCTTCATGCTTATGCAATTGGCCTAGAAAGAGGTTCTTATTGAGAGTTCACATAATTTTTTGGCTTCTTTAATTCATTGATCTGCTTGCTGGTTCTGCACCAACTCTAATGTAAAGTTTTTTCCAAAGTTAACACAGGTTAACTTCTTTTGCCTCTTTTCTTTTCAGTAAACGTTTTTTAAATTGTTATATGATTGTACCATGTTTTAAAATTGGAAGCATGCCGAATGTCATATATGGCTTTGCTGGGTGCATTTTTTACTTTTCATAGTGATGAAAAATAATAGCTAAACATAATAATACCTAACAAGGATAGTTGGGGGTATTTGTATTAATCAAATTGAGTTATATGGTGGTTTACTGAAGAATTTAAAGGAAGTCTTATAATATGTTGGTTTTGACATTATTGCAGGTCACTCGAGAAACGAAGATATAAATAGCATGTTACAAGTTAATGACTTATTAATTAAACCAGGCTAGAGTACTGATAGCATATTGAATATGAATATAAATAGCAGCTTGAATGTATTTTTTCATACAAGTTTATGGTCTTTTTAAGCTAGGAATTACAACAGGTAGTGTGGATCTTTTGTGCAAGTTTAAATTGATGGGATGATGGCAATTTAAATGTATGCCTTGGTTTTACAAAGCCCATGGGACACTACGTGTGGTTTGCGAGTATCAATTAGAAATTACCAACAAATTATTATGTAAATATAGTCAATGTTAAATGAAAGACCACGATAAAATTTGAATTAAAATTATTTATTTGGGGAATCATCTTTAATTCGATCAAAAGAATACAAATTGTAGATACCAGTAAGCTTGTAAATGAACCGAACGTTCAATGAACCGTTCATGAATCGTTCGGCAGGAAAGTCATTCATGTTCGTTTATTTAATAAATGAACGAACATGAACAATTTTTTTGTTCAATTAAATAAACGAACGAACATGAACAATGTCCCGTTTGTTCATTTATGTTCATGAACGATCGTTTATGTTCGTTTATTTACGTTTTTTTATGTCCATTTATTTAAATTCGTTCGTTCGTGATCATTTATATCTGTTTGTTTATGTTCATCTTTTAAATTAGTTATTACCAATTAAGTTTAAAAATCTATTTAATTTTCTTTATCATCCCATAACTAGCTTTGACTTTTCGATTTCAAAACTTTCTTTTATATGGTATTAATACATTTGATTTATATTTTACTATTTAAAAGCAATATTTTCTATCACATGAAACGTGAATTAAGGTTCACATATATTTAAGTTCTTCTTCTCCTCTACTATTTACAATTCAAAGCCTTGTTCAATTATGTTCATTATGATTTGTTATGTTCTTTTATGTTCAATTATGTGTGTTTGTGTGCGTTTATGTTCGTGAACCATTCGTTTATACTTTTAGCGAACGAACATGAACATGTTCATTTTCTTAACGAACGAACATGAACAAGAAAATCCGTTCATTTAAATGTTCGTGTCTGATCGTTTGGTCGGTTAAAGGTAAACGAACGAACATGAACATGCCTCGTTCGTGTTCGTTCAGTTCATTTACAAGCCTAGATACCAGATGTAATATGAAATTTGTTCAAACTTATATTAAAAAGTATACTCTTTAAGTTTTAACAAATTGTTTTATGTTTCTTCGATCTCACCCAGTTATTGCCCACATCATAAAAGTTCCTGAATGACCCGACCCTATTTTTGCCCCTATCATATAAAATCGTAAATCCATCACTACTCGTAAACGAGTACCAAATCATTTGCCTTCTTAGCACACCGGCTCCTACGTACACATCTCCCCCAAAATACCCGAGTTTAAGTCTCCAGTCATATTTTTTTTAATATCAACAACCCATCTTTTAATGTTTCGATTTCAGTTATGCTTACATTTTTTTAATATTAACAACCCATCTTTTATTGTTTCGAGTTCAATTATGCATACATTAATCCTACAAATTTATTTTATTATAGAAGAAATATTATTAAAATATAAATATCACCAAAAAAGTAATAGAACTTTTTCACTATTTACAAATTTAACTCTATATTTTTCTGTCGTTTTTAGTGAATTACGCAACCTTTTAAAAAAGAGTAACATCTACGTCTTTACAATGCAACCATTGCAACAAAAGTTGCAAATTAAATTGGCAACCATTTAAGAAAAAGGTTGAAATAAAATTTGTAACTTTTAAATAAAAAGGTTGAAACTTCAATATAAAATTGTAACTTTTTATGAAAAAAGTTCCATTTGATATTTTAATGCAACCTTTATGTTGAACGAAGTTGCATTAGATTCAAACACAACACAATTGAAAAATGTTGCATCTAAAGAGTTTCATTTGACTCATTTTCTAGTAGTGACATCATCAAAATTTCACAGTAGGAACTCATTAAAGCTTTTTATGATAGTTTGTTTCCCGATGAGGTTAGGCATGTATCTAGTAGTAGTAACGGAATATTTTTGACAAATCCATAAGATCATGTTTGGGAGTTTTTGGAGAAATTAAGCAAGGAGTCTAAGATTCAAGCATCAAGTAAAAATTTAAAACCTATAATTGTAAAAGCAATGGTTGATAATGCAACCAAGGACATTATTGACGTACTAAAACGAAAGTTGGCAAATTTCAGGCGTAAAGAAAGAAGAGATATGTCAAATATATCTCAAGTGTATAGTGTGTGCGAGAGGTGTGGTTATATTGGGCATGCAATCATGAATTGTCCAATACACTTAGGGAGAGGTGAAAAGGTAAATCAAGTGTACAAAGGCCATAAACAATATGTTATGAACTCACACACCTACCATCCAAGTTTATGAAACCATCCCCATATGTAAGATATCAGAGTGTGTGTAGCGTGTGTTTTTCTGATATAACAATTGAACAAATTAGAATTTCTACCAAACAGTTATAAACAAACACACCAATCTGACATAACTAGATCTGGCAATGATTGCAAAATGATTTCATACTAAATTAATCAAAATTTATACAATCACAAGGTACAAAAGTACCCCCCCTCACCAGGTGCATTCTCTCTCACTTAATTCTTATGCACAAAGGCTCTAAGTGTTATGGATTACAATGAGAATAAAGAACTACATATAGGAGGGGAGAACTGCTGGTGACGTCACCAAGAAAACGACCATTAACAACTCACTAAATGATGTAACTGCCAGTAGTTAGTAAAACTGTTGGATAGTTACACTGTTACATTGAACTACTGCTTCTAATGTGAGATAGAGAGAACTGCTGGATATAAGAGAACTGTTGGTAGAGAACCAACACTTCTGGAAATCCAGAACTTCTGGTCTTTGACTTATTGACTTGATCTTCTAGTCTTCAGCCTTGACTTTAGTTGGCTTGACTGTTGACTTATTGACCAACACTTTGACAATCCAACACTTTGTTCTTCTGATCTTTATTCTTTAAGGCAACAGGTGTTATGAGAAGCCTTCAAGGTGGAAACTTCTGGTCTTGTGATTGTTGTGACAGTTGGCACTTTTTGAGTAATTTCCGTACAATGTGAATAGTGTTTAACATTATGTGGTTGTGTATTTTGAACGTCTGATGTGCATGATTTCATGGCATACATTTAAAGAACTCACAAAAACATTTCCTGATGCATGATACTTATTTTATTGGTCGCGACTTGATACAGATTAGACAGTGCACAAAACTAACTAGCACACTTATAAGATAAACTAGTAGTGCTGACAGAAGATCAGTACTCAGACAAACAACATATTTAGGACATAGACTGAGTCCCAAAACCAGGGTTATACTAAACCTCATGTGAGAAAGTAAGGGTTTATGTTACTGCTTTCCGAGAGACAAACAAACACTAAAAGCTGCCCGAAACTAGCTAAAACTAGCCAAAACAGTAAAATTCAGCATTTTATAGCTTACGTAATAATCATAAATAACGTCAGAATGTTCAGAATAACTTAAAAAGTGTTGGAAACATTATCACGACATAATAGCATAATGTGCTATACAAGCTACCAATGTTAATCATTTAAGCGATCCGATAACTAAACGAACACCCGAGCACATCTAAAAACATCATGTGAACTAGTTAACAATATTTTCATGACATGAAACTAGTTTATGGTCTCAAACACCTTGTTATACATCAAGAACCCTAAACATATAACTTCCTTAATAAAATGATACTTAACTTCATCACCTTAACACTTAACCAGTTTTAAACAATCAACACCCCCCCCCCCCCCATGGTAACCGTCCCCTAAGGGACCCACACCCTTCACCTTGTTGACCAATTCTCCTAGATGGTCAAAGATCCATTTTTATAACCCATGAGATAATATTGTGGAGGGAAGGTATTAACCAACATATTTAGAACCTTATCTACTAACCTAAACCTCATTTTTCATTATCGCAACCTTACAAACTGTTAGGCCCTAAAGTGTGAGACTGACGCATCAAATTAACACAACGGGTTATGGTTACGAACTGGGCCTTACCGGGTTAGTTTATATTAGGTATTGGACCTTTATAGGTCACTTGGGCCAAGCTTTACGCCATGTGGGCCAAGCAGGCCCAAGGGAAGCCCATGTATGGAAGTGGGCTTTGGTAAGTATATAAACAAGTTTCTAACTTGTTTTTTAGGTTGGAACTTCATAGTTACAAAATTCCTCTAGAGTTAGAGAGAGAGGCGATTGGTTGTGAGCTTGTACCAGACGATTTTGCTAATTCATAGTAATAGAATCGTGTGCAAGTTTAAAGGTTATTTCGGTGTTCTTGTTCCTTTCATTTTGATTTCTTGAATCACCCATTGATTGGATTCCGCACAATCAATTGGGTTGTTTGATATCATTGAAAGATCCGGTTTACGAGACTTACAAGTGGTATCAGAGCCATTAGAACCTATTTCTAGGCTCGGTGTGATATCAAAGATTCAATTTTTCTGAAATTTTTGAGTTGGTGTTCTTCGCGTTCTTCATTGTGTTCATTCAAATTTTATAAAAGGTTGGTATATTTTGGTGCTTAGATTTTGAAAAGGTTGTTAAAGGATTAAATATAATCTTTTTGTTTTTTCCGAAAATATCTTGATGTTAATCATAATCCTTTTAAATTTGAAAAGTATCTTGATTTAAAAAAATTTCCAAGTATCTCGGAGTTTGCTACAACTGTCAATATTGTTTCTTATTTCGAGTCATCATCACAACTACCACTACTTTACAGAAGGTTTCGAGTGAAGACAATCTTCTTCACGGTTTCGAGTTACCACATTTGGAGTCACCATTTGAGTCGCAACAATAATCATTCCTCTTGTCTCGAGTCATCACTGTTTCGACTTCCATCTTCCTGGTTTCGAGTCACATCATTCTTCTCGAGTCGCAACCAACACATCATCTTCATTGGTCTCGACTCATCACCTCACTGGTCTCGAGTCATCTCCTTTTGAGCAGTCTCGAGTCGCAACCACGTTTCCGAGTCGCAACCGAGATCTCGAGTCATCAACATTCACTGTCTCGAGTCGCAACCACGGTTTCGTCAATCAACCTTCTGAGTCGCAATCGAGGTCTCGAGTGGTGTGTTCTCGACAGAGATTTTGAGTTATCTACACTTCAGGTCTCGAGTCGCAATCTCATTTCACAGTCTCGAGTCATCTGCTGTTTCATTTTCGTCTTCTCCGCTTCACCCCCACCGGCGACCAAACCTGCAACTATCATCATCATCGATCACTACACCACCTCCACCAACTTCTCCGATCACTAAACCCCGACTCCGTACACCATCATCATCTCCATCGTCACCACTATTTCCGGTAAACCGAACCATCCATAACCATCAACCTCATTCCGGTAATCACCTGCAACACCATCATCGACCAGTGACAACCATCTTCTCCGATCACCATCCTCCGTTAACTGCTATCACCGTTTCAACCTTCGTCACCGGTAACTGAACATCACTTAACAACCATCTTCTCCGGTGACAATCGTGAAACCATCCAACCACGATTACCGTTCGAGTTTACACCCGCCATTCATCATCATCGACAGCCACTGTTGTGTTGTGTGATTATACAAAACGAAGAGAAAGACAGCTAGACGTGAATTTTGTCGTTTAGGTTTAATTTTATAATATAATAATCATAATCATAAAGCAATCATTACATAATCATTATTTATAATAATAATAATAGTTAATAATAATAATAGTAATAAACCTTTATATTTTTTAAATTTATTAAAGTAACTTAAAAATATTTAAAAAAAAATAAAATAAAATAATAAAAAAATTATAAAATAAAATAAAAATTGTTTTGTTGGTTTTGTAATAACGGTCTGACAGGTTTCGAGGTGTGATACAAGAAGCTGGTTTGATTACGTGCAAAGGGTTTGAGGTAGTGAGTACACAGGTTCTCGCTTTGGGCTTGCGTTGAGGAAATAGTTAAAAGCGCATATTTTTGGGGATCTCATTTAAAAAAAATGTCTTCTAAGAGAGAGTTGCTTGAGCAGGAACTCCAAGGATTCACTTACTCATATGGTGAATCTATAGAAGCACTTACATGCCGATTTGCTGAACTGCTCTCTAAAATGGAGAAGGCAGAGATGGTGGTGTCTACTCGCATGAGCAACAGAAAGCTTCTGGATGCTATAAAAGGGATTCCAGATCAGGCGAACTGTAGTTGGTTTCGCAATGTTAATCAGATAATAGTGACAACCGACTGCAACTGTTACAAAATGAAGTCAGATGAGCTAATCTCACTCATCAAATCATATGACAATGCTGACAAGCAGTCTACTCAAGGCAACACATCTGCTGCTATTTGCTCATCCACACAAAATTCAGTATTTATGTTTAACAAACCCCTGGCTCAAGAAGTTACTCGTGATCGTGAAGAGATACTTTCTGTCTTTTGCACTCCTGAGTGTAGAGAAAGAAATGAGGCATATCGGTTACACAACGCTGAGTTGATTCAAGACTACAACGACATCAAAAATAAAAACTTTACTTTATCAAAAAACGAAAAACTTTATAAAGAAAAGATTGAAGCTCAGCGAAAAGACATCGTCAAACTCAAGGATGATGTAAGTGTGAAATCCAGTCAACTCTTTTATGTTCAGGAGAAACTGTGTGCTGTGACTAAGGAACTGGAAGATATCAGAGATAGATATCAAATAAATGAGCTTAATATTAAGAAATTTGATTCTTCCAGCAAATTAGTCAAAAACTTGTGTGATCAACAGCTCGCATACAAGGAAAAGAAAGGGTGTGGATTGGGTTACAATCAGGCTCCTCCTCCTTACAATGATAACTACACATATTTACCCATGACTGAGGAGGAATTGATGAATGAGGACAAGATGGCTTATGGTCCTAAAACTGATAAGTCATCAATCAACAGCAGACCTGTTAATAAACGAGTGACTCCTTCGGTAAATTTTATTTCAAAGGGTACTTTTGATCCTAATGCTTCGTCTTCCCTTGCAGATGAAATTAAAGTTGAAGGTGTCGTTGGAGATGAACAAGCATCAAATTCTCATGTGTGTGACATTTTTGGCTCATTTTTTCACTCTATGATTAATTTCAGGCCTGATGGTTTGGGCGAAAACGTTGATGCTTGTGTAACAGAGACTGAAATGGAAAACGAAACGAATGAGCCAGCTGAACCATCTAATTCCAAATGCGAATCACCTGAAGCAGCTGATTCTGAGAAATTGGAATCGGTTGATTATAGTGAATTCAGCTCAAGGGTGTCATGTGCAGAACCGTCTTGTGCTGAAAATTCGTCAAATGTTTCAGCTGAAGTTTCTGCTAAAGTTTCTGGTATTTCTTCCGACAAACCAGAACTCTCCGATTCTGTCAAAGCTGATGACATGAAGGATGAAGAGAAGACATGCGTGAACAAGGCTCCAAGTGCGCAAGCTAAACAATCTGAACCTTTTGTTAGTGATGACAAAGTTCAAATCAAGCAACAAGAGCCGAAGCGAGCAGGTAAAGGACGCGGAAATAAGAAGCCTAAACATCAAAGATGATTAGGCTCTCCACAGTCCTCAACGGGCAGTAATAGTCCTCAAAAGGCCCGTGATGTGAAAAATGTCTTTGTTAAGCCAGTCTGTAATGGCAAATGTGAGAAATATGCATTTGACTGTGCTAACAAAGGTTTCAGAAAGACTGGTGAGATTTCTGAACAAGACTTGCAGTCTAAGGAAACCAAGAAGAATCATAGGAAATCTCCACCACAGAAGGCCCCTGCAAACGACAAGTACAGGCACCCAAATTCATCTTCGTCTGCAGGAAATGTGCAACACAAACAAGCACAGAGAGGACCGGTTTGTCCTTCAGGGCCTGCAAGAGCAAATCCAACTGATCAGAATGCTTTCTACATGAAGAGACAGACATGCTTTAATTGCGGCATTGCTGGTCACATTGCTCGAAATTGCACACATCGTCCCTATGTACCCTACTATATGCAAAATCAGAGGGTTACACCAAAGGATAACAATCATTCTAAGCCTATGAAGGTATCATCACCTAAGGCAATGAAGAATGTGAATCCTAAGGTTAAACCTTCTGATGGGGATTGGAACGCTGCCAAAAACAAACACAGCTTTTCAGGAACAAAAATGTGCTTCTAAAACTAACAAATCTGAAACAGCTAAAGTTGCTCAACCGAGGGCAATAAACACGTTTGTTAAACCGAAACAGATTTGGAAACCCAAATCTAAGGCAGCAACGTCTCCAATCCTTGAAACGAAAGGGGACTTGTGTTTAAAAGAAGTGTCTTATTTTGATGCTTCAGGAAATCCCAGGACCACGATGGCCTGGGTACCCATGTCTTACTAACCTCCTTACTTTTCAGGAACAACCAAGGAGGAGCTGTTGACAATCTCTGGAATGTTGATAGCGGTTGTTCCAGAGATAAAAACGGGTAACATTTCTCTGTTGCAAAAAGTTCAAATTTTTTTTACAGATGATATGTTTCCTTTGGAGGAGATTAAAGAAGTAAGAAATGATCAGCAAAAGGTACCGTTTAAATTCAGTACTTTGATTTGAATTTGATTAGTCTTCAATCTAATGACGGAACGGTTAAGCAAAAATATTTTTCTCTTTTCTTAGTTTATCACTTTGTACATAATGTGTCCTTTCTCTAGTAAATGGTAAATTTGCGCAAAAATACAAGATTTATGCACAAATTTAGGGGGGAGAGGAACATATAGATAGATATAAACACAAAAAGAAAAACACAAAAAGAGTTTGCTGTATATATATGCTTTGTTTTAGGGGGAGAAAATGAGAAAAATACAAAAACATTAGAAAATGAAAAAGCGAAAAAGAAAGATTGCATGATATGGGAAGTGAAATAAATGTTTGTGTTAAAGGGTTTGACTAACACATGTATGGTGCCATAGCTGAAAAGACTAGGATCTACTGCGATATGTCGATAGGCTTGACGCTCAACATGATAAAAGATACTAAGTGATATAAACATAACGAACTATGTACCATGTGGGTAACATACCAACGGCGTATGAATTTATGGTCTTAAATCTTGCGTTGATAGATAGCCAACATCTGAGGTTTCGGGTCTTTATGTTGTTGAATCATCCGGGGATATCTTGGCTGTCCTTCTGTTCAGAACTAAAATTGTACATGACCCCAGGAAAGAACGTCACTTGGAATTAGCTCATTTCTATTTGAATGTCTGTATGTTGTCCCGATACACCAATTTTGATCTGATTCTGAAATCTTCTCTGAAAAAGTCGTGTACCTCCTCTGCTGCATCCAGATACATGCTGACCTGGAGGTGCTAGGCAACGACAGCTTCTGCTGCATCCAGATACATGCTGACCTAGCTGTACGTTGTCGCGCTATAGATCTAATACACCCGAAAGAGGCCCTCTAGTGCCCAAAAGAAACCCAAGAAACCTATATCAAACTGAGAAAAACCCATTTGATCTGTATATTATACCATCTCTGCAAAAGATCTATTCTGTTCTCTTCTCAACCTACTCCTAGTTAAGATTTCAGAGATCTGGATTGGACTTGTGAAATATGTGGTAGGGAAGATACTTGCATGATAGAGTGTGCTGTTTATATTTCCAGGATTTGATTAGTATTTATTTGGGTGTTCATTGTTAAGAAATCAAAACATGATAAAACAGATTATATGCAGAACTAGACACAGTCAGGATATCTTAAAGGATGACATCAGTATACTCACCTGCTACGATGAATCGTTGTGCTTACCTTGATCGCGGGGGTATGTCTTGGAATGGGACACACGGGTATAATAGTATAATATTTTCTAAAGCATATCACGAAGTTGAAAAATTGAAAGTTGAGCGTTAAAGTTTAAGTGGACAAACATATTGGCAATCGCATAGACCAGTTTGATTAGGCTCGTACTGAAAAGTGTTCCTTAGTCTGCCTGAGAACGAATTTTGATCCCATTGCAATTGTAATTGTATATTACGGTAGTTGGTTATATTTTGAGTTTTTTATTTGTTTTTTAGTTCTCAATATTAAAAAAAATAAAAAAATTGGAAAAATTCAAAAATACAAAAATAGTGTCTTGCTTTTCTATAAAATCAAAAAAAAAAAATCCAAAAATAGAGTGCTTATTTGTTTTTCTTAAAATTAATAATGTAACCGTTCTTGAAGATTTGACTGATCATCAAAAGTTAAAAGAATTTAAATTGTGAAATTTCATGTACCTAGTGTTCATGTGGTACTCTCCCTGTTGCATAAGAAATGTTTGCTTATAAGTTTGTGAGTATGTTCAGAACTTGATTTCAATCAAGAACAGGGGTTGTTGAAGATTGAGATGCTGTTAGTTGCTGAAGAAGTCTGAAGCAGCACAACAACAAGATGTACCTGAGTCAGAAGAACCGGATACGAAACGCCGTCTGACAATGAAAGTACATTTGAAGAAGTACCTATGAACCTGCTTGAAAGAAAAAGATTGAAGAAGAAAAGAGTTGTTGAGAATCCTCCTCTCACATTCTTTTTAACAAGATTTTCAAGCAAAGCTGATCAAGATCTTGATATGAAGCTAACCACAAAAGCTGAAGAAAGAGACCCAGTGCTGAGAGTTCAGAAGTCAAGAACTTCCACAACATCTGCAGCATAGTGATGACCATAGACTTCGTTGAAGATATTGCTGAATTCATGCTATGAAGACAATTTGATGGCATCAGTCTAGGGGGAGATTGTTAGGCCCTAAAGTGTGAGACTGACGCATCAAATTAACACAACGGGTTATGGTTACGAACTGGGCCTTACCGGGTTAGTTTATATTAGGTATTGGACATTTATAGGTCACTTGGGCCAAGCTTTACGCCATGTGGGCCAAGCAGGCCCAAGGGAAGTCCATGTATGGAAGTGGGCTTTGGTAAGTATATAAACAAGTTTCTAACTTGTTTTTTAGGTTGGAACTTCATAGTTACAAAATTCCTCTAGAGTTAGAGAGAGAGGCAATTGGTTGTGAGCTTGTACCAGACGATTTTGCTAATTCATAGTAATAGAATCGTGTGCAAGTTTAAAGGTTATTTCGGTGTTCTTGTTCCTTTCATTTTGATTTCTTGAATCACCCATTGATTGGATTCCGCACAATCAATTGGGTTGTTTGATATCATTGAAAGATCCGGTTTACGAGACTTACACAAACTCACTCTCCTCTCCCTCTCCTCTATTCTCGGCCGTAAGTACCCCCCTCCCCATCATCGTATTCCACTAAATTCCAAGTTAATCCAATCATACCCTAAGGTGTTTCAAGGCATTCTAAGGAAGGCTCAAGACTTGGAAGCTCAAGGATTACACTTTGGAGCTATTAACCACCCTTTTTCTTCATTTCCATCATCTTGATTCTTCCCTAGCCTTGTGCTAGTAGTAAGTGTCTTATGAACCCATTTTTCATCTTGTCTTAGTAGATGTAACATGAGTGTAACTAAGAATATAAAGGATCTTACAAAACAAAGAGGATGAACACTTAAACCAAACTAAAAATCATAAGAAAACAAGTTGTTTATGATATGTGATGTAGTTGTTTGATGATTGTTTATGTGTATGATGATAAACACCACATAAATACTTGTTATATGATGATTAAACACATGATCTAACAAGTATGTGAAAGGATCTTGAAGGATCTATGTTGAACATGTGTTATGTGAATGATGAACTTGAAAAATAATCATGTTTAAATGTAGAATTTGATTCCTACCAAGTATGATTCTTGAAAAATCAAAGAGTTGAAAGATTAAAGTTTCAAAGAATAAAGTTTACTACATGATAAGCATGATTTTGGTTCTTGAAAATAAATAAACTTGTTACACATGTGAAAATGAAATTGTTGATTTTACCCAAAAAAAAAAAAAAAAAGAAATTGTTGAAGTATTTAGAACATGAAAATGGAAGAAAATGAATTTTTATAAAAATGGATCACAAGTTGTAAAGTGTGATTTTTTACAAGTTACTTTATATCAAAGAACAAACCATGTTTTTGAAGTTCAAAGAACATGTTTAACACATAGTTAAAAGGCTACAAATTTTTACAAACTTTCAAGTTCATAATTTCATGAAAAATGCATTTTTAAGCATATGTTAGGCTTGTAAATTGTGATGGATGAATTGTTGATGATTTTGAAAAGAAAATGATATGCTTTGAAAGCATGGAAACCTCCATTTTATAAAGGAAACTATGGCGAAATTTTTATAAAATTTAAACAATTAGAAAATATATTTTTAACAAGTTCTTACAAGTAACTTTGATTAATGGTTTTAAATATAAAAATTTCCGTAATTTTTGGTATAAAAATACAAGTAATGGAGGTTGGTTTTCAAAAATAAATATGACTAAATACATATTTAGGAAAATATATATTTAGGGACTTGAAAGTTGAAATAATATACCACACAAATACCAAAATTGTAATTAAAGAAATTACAAGAATATGAATATATATTTTGGACACAAATATTGGACTTTTGGACAAATGGACATATCGGACAAATTATATAAATATTCCGGAATTTAACTTGTATTATAACAAAGATTGGTAAACGGTATTTTCTAAACCGAACAAATGACAAAGTATGTATTTTTACAAGAAGTATTACGAAAATATACCATATTTTGTCAAACATGGAAATATATTATTATTTTGAAATGCATGAGAATATTTATTTTTCATAAATAACTTAAAAATATATTATTTTGGGTGGAAACTAAAAATATATATTTTTCTAGTCTTAATCATAAAAATAAATTATTTTAAAGATACATGTGAACATTTATATTTACCAAGTCTAAGAAATAGATATTTTCTATGAACATATCTTAAAATATATACATTTTAAGAAAGCGAGAGTTATGGTTATAATTGTGTAAGAACACTATTCAGGAAAAATCAAATATATATTTAAGCATGAGATACTTAATAAATACAAGAATATACGTATTCCTATTCGTACAAATACATGCCAACATATACTACCAACACTCGGTAAAAATACCCTTGTACAAGTATTACACTTAATTTTGAGAATACAAAGTAAAATACTCAACATACTCATAATACAAGTATACCTATACTTGGGAATACATACCAGTGTATAATACTTAACAAACGGTATTTTGGTTATAAAAACTACAAACACACGTATATGGAAACTATATATCAAAACGAGTTAAACATATATATTTTTTTTAAAGTAACCTTTATGATATATGAACAATGCATGAAAATAATATAAGTTAAAATATAGTATTTTAACTAATATATTAAACTTGGAATTATATATAATTATGAAAATTATATATATACATCATGCACCGAAAGTGTAACTCAAAGCAAACAATGAACAATGCATGAAAATAATATAAGTTAAAATATAGTATTTTAACTAATATATTAAACTTGGAATTATATATAATTATGAAAATTATATATATACATCATGCACCGAAAGTGTAACTCAAAGCAAACAAAATTCCAAAACAAGCCCTAATAAATAATTAAGACTGAGAGTAGTCAAAAGACCGAGGTGTCTAACAAAACCTAAAACGTTTGTAGGTAGCGACACGACCCGAGGAAATCGACTTTGAGCGCGCACTGTACGGATGCAAACTTGTGAGTTCATGTCCCCCTTTTTTGTTAATTGTTTTCGGATTTATAACTCTCGGGGGTGAAATACATGTCTCGATGGTATGGTTTAGCTAGGAAATGAACTGTTGGATCATGTGGACGAATAGCATCTCTCTTAAGTCCCATTAATCTTGTTTAAGACCGAGGGGAAAAGGTGGTAGATCTATCGGGTGTAGCGAGCCCCACTCTTAGGTCCTTGTGTGGCTCATGTAGTGTTTTTGTTGTTCCATCCGGATGGACCGGAGGAAATCCGCTAGGTTTGAGTGCTTCCTATGTCGCCACACATATTAATGTCCTTGCAAAACATTAATGATCTGTTCATAGACGCTTTACATACCTGTTGTTAAAAGATCTCTCAAATGTTTACAAGTTTATTTGGAACTCACTCAAAACGCATGAACTCGCTCAACTTTTGTTGATTGTTTTCAAACTCACATGTATTTCAGGGAATTAGATGGATCTTTGGTGCTGGCGTTATTTTCAAGCTTTGAATTTCAAGTCTCGATGTCATCCACTTTTGGAGGGTTTGATTCGTATATCTCATCCTTGATGAGATATAGGATGCAAAGCCTCGTGAAACTAATCTTTTGTTAAACAAGTCCTTCTATGGAACTTTAAATCTTATGTTGGTTTGTAACTTCAATTTATTACTTGTGTTGGTTGATACTTGAACAACTTATGTTTTGTAATGTTTTAAACTTATGAATGGATGAACGTCGTTTATTTTAATCATGTAGTTGTTTATTACTATCCTATGCAATGAAAACTGATCGAGTCACGCCGCACGCTTCCGCAAAAAGACAAGGTGTGATAGGTTGGTATCAGAGCTTCGATTGTAGTGAACTAGGATTCCTTCTCGAGTCTAGTCTACAATCACTAGGATTCTCTCACGAAAACATTTTTTTATTATTTTCAAGTAAAAATGTTTTTCATTGCATTTACAAAAACGCCAAGATCCACGAACCAAACATTTTTCAAAGGAGAAACAAAGCATGGACATTAGTTGGTGTATAATCTATATGGGATAGATTTGCCGAACTATAAATGACCCACATAAGAACAATGTGATTACATGTGATATGCCGGCTTTACTTGCCTGTGTATACTAAGTAACGTTATTAGTCATTGATATATACATATATGTGTACGGATTATTTTGCCATGGTGTCATCTGTTAGTAGCGGTGTTTACGACGACTACGACCACATGGACATATCATCTAACGACGAGCCTGTTGTAGAGATTGTTTCTTCCGACGATGAGGATCTCGACGACTTCCAGCCGTTTGCGCTACCCGACCCTATCCTCGATTGCGAGCCCATAGAGGATGATGTCCTGGTTGTGGGGCCACAGCTGAACCAGTTTGTTATTATTGGTCACCCAGATGGAGCCTATATTGTTGACTACATTCCTTTGGATGTTGTTCCCCTAGCTGCAGTCCCAGGAGTTATTGTTGTCTCCGATGACGAGGATGACGTCCCTGTTATTCACGTCGGCCACTTGGATGACGAGATTGGAGATGGTGAGGTCCTCGATAAAGCTATTTTGGAGGTGTCGTCGCATGTTGTTTCTGTCATAGACATTTCCTCTTCCGATGTTAGCAATGATGCATCATCCTCAGCCATCCGTCGTGCTGGGTTACGAGCGGATGCTACTGATAGCAGCTATGATACTATACCCATTACTACCCAGTCACCTGATCATACACCTACTCCTATTTCAGCCCCCGTTGATACTCCCGTAGTTGTTCTATTTGATACACAGACTCCCCACACTACCCCCGTCACTCCTACTTCTGGACACCCACTTACACCACTTGCTGCTAATCCCCACCGGGCTGACTTACCTACCATATTCTCTCATTAGATCCCAGCACCCCACCCTGGGGAGGGCACATCCCGACAGCCCACTTATTCTGATACTCGAGCAACCCTTGATCACTTGTCCGTACCTTACCTCTCACCTCATATGTCTGAGTCTGATCCATATCACCCATGTCACCACCCTGTTTTCACGTCTGATGATGTTACACTCTCTTTTCAGCTTCAGTTCTAGGTTCTTTCTCGTCGCGTCAGTGAGTTAGAGCGGTTCAGGGATTCTATGCCCCCCCCCCCACCACCAACCTATCCTCCAATGTCTATTCCACCACCACTATCACCACCACCACCACCACCACCACCGTCTCCACCATGTCCCCGTCGACTTGCTAGCCTTGAGGCTCGTGTGCTCACCTTAGAGCAGCGAGCCAATCTCTCAGACACGCGTATGAGTCACGTTCTGGATGAGATGGATCATAACTATAGTCTGGTTGTTCCTGCCCCACCTCCATCTCCTCCAGCACCCTAGACGTCTTTTGTTTGCAGGTACTTTTGGCGTGGGAGTTGCAGACCCACTTTTGTGTATGTATGAAGACAAGCTTGAGCTAGAGACACTTGAAGACCATGAAGACCAATGCAGGAGAAAAGACTTACTACTTTTGTATTTTGAAACTTGTACGACCGAGGCGATGTAACCTCGAGTCCCTTTTGTTTTTCTTCTACAAAACAATGTATCAAGTTGTCAGACATATATAAAAGCTCAATAGTTGTTTTTTTTCTTGGTTATGCATTGTTGGATATATGTGTGCATGTGTTACTTATGTGATTGCATGTTTGGATGATGTGATGATCATTTGTGTTATATATACACATACATATATATATATATATATATATATACATAGGGAGAAGATCATGCGAGAACCACCACTTATTGCGAGAACCGCGAGAACCAATGTGAACACAACCAAAAATGCCTAAAAATAGCTAAAAATCACACAAAATTTTTTTATTTTTTTTTAATATTTTTTATAAAAAAATCGCTACTTTTCGAAGCAAAAAAAATAATTAAAAAAAAAATTTGGCTTTAAAAAGTAGCGATTTTAACATAAAAAATATTAAAAAAAAATTTAGATTTTTTTTTTATTTTTTTTAGATTTTTTTAGGTTTTTTGGGGGTTTAGTTTTTAGCATTTTAGCTTGGGGGGGGGGGGGGGTTTAGGTTTTTGGGGGGTGGGGGAGGGGGGGTTTAGGTTTTTTTTTTGGGGGGGGGGGGGTGGGGGGGGGGGTTAGGTTTTTTTTAGGTTTTAGTTTTTAGCATTTAGCTTGGGGGGGGGGGGGGGTTAGGTTTTTTTAGGTTTTTTAGCTATTTTAGATTGTGTTCACATTGGTTCTCGCGGTTCTCACAATAAGGGTGGTTCTCGCATGAGCTCCTCCCTATATACATATATATACATATACATACATAGGGAGAAGATCATGCGAGAACCACCTCTTATTGCGAAAACCGCGAGAACCAATGTGAACACAACCAAAAATGCCTAAAAATAGCTAAAAATCACACAATTTTTTTTTAAATATTTTTTATATAAAAATCGCTACTTTTCGAAACAAAAAAAATTAATTTTTTTTTTTGCCACTAAAAGTAGCGATTTGAGCATAAAAATATTAAAAAAAATATATATATATTTTTTAGATTTTTTTTATATTTTTTTAGGTTTTTTGGGGGTTTAGTTTTTAGCATTTTAGCTTTGGGGGGGGGGGGGGGTTTAGGTTTTTGGGGGGTGGGGGAGAGGGGTTTAGGTTTTTTTGGGGGTGGGGGGGGGGGGGGGTTAGGTTTTTTTTAGGTTTTTGGGGGGTTTTAGTTTTTAGCATTTAGCTTGGGGGGGGGGGGGGGTTAGGTTTTTTTTTTAGGTTTTTATAGCTATTTTAGGTTGTGTTCACATTGGTTCTCGCGGTTCTCGCAATAAGGGTGGTTCTCGCATGATCTCCTCCCTATATATATATATATATATATATAACATAAGTGTCTACTATGGTGTTGCTTATATAGACATTTATTTGGTGAATATTTGTCTAACCTACCCGATACTTCTTGCTAAAAGAAAATGCCGCCAAGACGGAACACAAACTCAAACTCGTTACCAAGAACCGAAGCAGAACTTAATGAGCGCATCTCTTTGGCAATAGTGCTGCACGAAGCCAACCGCTCCGAACACAGCGGTGACACTTCAGGAAACAATCCCCCAACTGGTAATGTGTTGTAGATAGCACCATGATTACACATTGCAATACTCTTGGGTATTTCCATTCGTGCTTTATCAATGCTCACTCGTGATTTGTTGATGCATATGTTTCAGGCTGCACATACAAGCAGTTCTTACACTGCAAACCCTTGAACTTTGATGGCACCGGAGGTGCCGTGGCATTTGTGCGATGGATTGAGAAGACGGATTCAGTCATAAGGATGAGCAAATGCCTTCCAGAACAGAGGGTTACTTACATTTCTGGATTGTTCTTAGACGGTGCACTTTCTTGGTGGAACCTTCAAGTTCAGACCAAGGGTGAAGCTGCTGCATATGCAATGAGCTGGGACGAGCTCAAAGAACTGATGAGGAAGAAGTACTGCTCAAGGGCAGAGCTTCAGAAACTTGAAACTGAGTTCTGGAACTTAAAGATGGACGGACCGAAAGTTGCTAAGTACATCCAGCGTTTTCACGATTTATCAAGGGTTGTTTCCTACTTAGTTGAGCCTGAGTTCAAGAGGATAGAGAGATTTATCTGGGGACTTGCTCCAGAAATCCTGAGTATGGTTATTACTTCAAAGCCTCCTACCATCGCTGAGGCTATTGATTTGAGTGTGGCACTCACTGAAGAGGCACTTCGTTTGCGGAAATTCTCGAAGTCTGGGGCAAACAAGAAAGAGACTCATGTGGAGTCTTCAAATGACAACAAGAGAAAATTTTCAAACTTTAAAAGAGCACTCGGGCAAACGATGATTCCAACAAGCGAAGGGATGCTAATCCGCCAGCAGAGGTCTGGACTGGCGCAACAAACAATGAAACTAGTGGAAAAGGGTATGCGGGATTCCTGCCCAAGTGTGATAAACGTCGATATCACCATACGGGTCTGTGCAGGACCAGTAAGTGTGAAAATTGTGGTAATACTGGGCATACCAAAGATACGTGTTGGTTTGGTGCGGGACGCGATAATAGGAATCAAGGAGGAAATGGTAACCAAGGTAGTAACGGGAATCAAAATGGTAATAGGAACCAAGGTGGGAATGGAAATCAAGGAGGAAATGGGAACCAAGGTGAAAATGGTAATCAAGTTGGCAATGGGAATTGAGGAGGAAACAATAATAATAAGCAAGGCGGGAATGGTAATGGTCGAGGCCAGGGCTGTTATGGCTGCGGAGACATAGGGCATTTTAAGAAGGATTGCCTTAAGGAAAATCAAGCCCATGGAAGAGTGTTCACGATTGGAGCACGTGAAGCACACAAGGACCCGAATGTTGTTATGGGTACGTTCCCTATTAACCAACACTCTGCATCTGTTCTATTTGATACTGGCGCCGACTTTAGTTTCATATCTATAGAATTTAAGAATACACTTGGCCTAGTTTCAAGTAAGCTAGACGTCCCATATTGTATAGAACTGGCGAACGGAAAATTAGTCGAAGCGAATGAGGTGATTAAAGGTTGTACACTCGAACATGGAGAACGAGAATTTTCTATTGATCTTTTACCCGTTGAATTGGGAAGTTTCGACGTTGTTGTGGGGATGGATTGGTTGTCTGACAACCGGGCGGAAGTGGTTTGCCACGAGAAAACCATCCGCATCCCACTGTTGAATGGAGAAACGCTTGTGATTCATGGGGAGAAGCGCGAGATGTCCCTACGAATTATTAATTGCATGAAGGCGCAGAAGTGCCTCCGAAAAGGCTGCATAGCCTTCTTCGCCCACGTCATCGACAAGGAGACCAACGAGCCAAAATTAGAAGACATCCCCGTTGTGAGAGAATTTCCAGAAGTCTTTCCCGAAGACTTGCCTGGACTACCTCCACAGCAACAAGTGGAGTTTCGGATAGATTTAGTGCCAGGAGCGGCACTAGTGGCGAAGGCACCATATCGGCTAGCTCCGTCAGAAATGCAGGAGCTATCAACTCAGCTGCAAGAGTTGTTAGACAAGGGATTTATCAGGCCGAGCTTCTCACCCTGGGGAACTCCAGTTTTATTTGTTAAAAAGAAAGATGGTAGTTTTCGCATGTGCATTGACTACAGGGTGCGGAATAAGCTGACCATCAAAAACCGATATCCCTTACCAAGAATCGATGACTTGTTCGACCAGCTACAAGGTTCCAACTATTACTCCAAGATTGATTTGAGGTCGGGGTATCATCAGTTGAGAATACAAGAAGAAAGTATCCCCAAAACGGCCTTTAGAACTCGATACGGACATTATGAGTTTCTCGTTATGCCGTTCGGCTTAACCAATGCACCGGCAGTCTTCATGGACCTAATGAACCACGTGTGTAAGCCGTATTTGGACAAGTTTGTGATTGTGTTTATTGATGATATCCTAATATACTCGCGAACCAAGGAGGAGCACGAGCAACATTTGCGAGCTATCTTGGAACTCCTGAAGAAGGAGCAACTTTATGCGAAACTTTCGAAGTGCGAATTCGGATTCGCGAGGTGTAATTCCTAGGTCATGTGGTAAATGAGAATGGAATTCACATCGACCCTGCTAATGTTGAGGCGATTAAGAATTGGGAAGCACCTAAAACCCCAACCGAGATACGACAATTTCTGGGGTTAGCAGGCTATTACAGACGATTTATAGAGAACTTCTCGAAAATTGCTCAACCGCTAACGTCCCTAACCCAGAAGGATAAGAGATTTGATTGGGGTGAAGAACAAGGGACGGATTTTCAACTGTTGAAAGATAAACTTTGTGACACACCTATTTTATCCTGACCCGACAGTATCAATGGCTTTGTGGTATATTGTGATGCGTCTCGACAAGGTCTTGGTTGCGTGTTGATGCAACGGGACAAGGTCATCGCGTACGCGTCTCGTCAGTGAAGGTGCATGAGAAGAACTATACCACGCATGACCTTGAGTTAGGTGCGGTGATATTCGTGTTGAAAATCTAGTGTCACTATTTGTATGGTACTCGTTGCACGATCTTTACAGACCATAAGAGTTTGCAGCATATATTCGATCAGAAAGACTTAAACATGAGGCAACGAAGATGGGTCGAGTTATTGAATGACTATGATTGTGAGATAAAGTATCACCCGGGCAAGGCAAATGTTGCAGCGGACGCCTTGAGCTGGAAGGAGCGTGCAAAACCTCTAAGGGTGCGAGCTTTAGAGATGACCATAAAAAACAATCTCACTTCTCGGATTCGCGAGGCTCAACAAGAAGCGCTTAAACCGGATAATCTACGAGCCGAATCCTTACGTGGTATGGAGGTGAAATTGGTGCCGAAGGAAAACGGAACATTGTACTTCATGGAGCGAATTTGGGTTCCATTCTTCTGCGATCTACGCGCACTTATTTGGGACGAAGCTCATAAGTCAAGGTACTCTATACATCCGGGATCAGACAAAATGTACCAAGACTTGAAGGACTTTTATTGGTGGCCTAAGATGAAAGTCGATATTGCTGCTTATGTGGGTAACTATCTTACATGTGCCAAAGTTAAGGCAGAATATCAGAAGTCTTCAGGGTTGTTGTAACAGCCTGAGATTCCCGTATGGAAATGGGAAGAAATATCGATGGATTTCATTACTAAGTTACCGAGAACTCAAAGAGGCCATGATATGATTTGGGTAATTGTTGACCGACTTTCAAAGTCATCGCATTTTCTACCGATCAGTGAGAAAGACAGCACTAAGAAACTGGCAGAAATATACCTTAAGGAGATTGTGGCATGTCATGGAGTGCCTGTTTCTATCATATCAGACCGAGATGGTCGTTTGTGTCAAGGATATGGCAAACGTTTCAGAAGGCCTTTGGATCTCAATTTAATCTTAGCACGACCTTTCACCCTCAGACGGACGACCAGAGTGAACGAACGATACAAACTTTGGAAGACATGTTACGTGCTTGTGTGATGGACTTGGGTGGAAGTTGGGATACTCACTTGCCTTTAGTGGAGTTTTCCTACAGTAATAGCTATCACACTAGCATCCAGGCCGCCCCGTTTGAAGCTTTGTATGGGCGAAAGTGTCGGTTCCCGTTGTGTTGGGTGGAACCGGAGATAAACAACTCATTGGTCCAAAATTGGTTCAGGAAACCACAGATAAGATTGCTCAGATACGTGACCGTATCAAGACAGCTCGAGATAGGCAGAAGAGCTACGCCGACAAACGACGCAAACCATTAGAATTTGAGGTTGGAGATATGGTATTGTTGAAAGTCTCGCCTTGGAAGGGGGTATCAAGATTTGGAAAACGTGGAAAGTTGAACCCGCGTTACATTGGACCTTTTGAAATTTTGGAGAAAATTGGAACAATTGTGTACAAGTTAAAACTCCCAGAAGAACTCAGCAGTGTACACGAAACGTTTCACGTGTCTAATCTCAAGAAAAGTCCTCCTCAAGAAACAGTCCTCATTCCAGCAGATGAGATTCACGTCAACGACAAACTCCAATTTACCGAAGAACCTATTGAGGTTACGGACTGCATAGCGGCTCCTACATACATATCTCCCCCAAAATACCTGAGTTTGAGTCTTCAGCCATATTTTTTTTAATATCAACAACCCATCTTTTAATGTTTCAATTTCAGTTATGCTTACATTTTTTTTAATATCAACAACCCATCTTTTATTGTTTCGAGTTCAATTATGCATACATTAGTCCTACAAATTTATTTTATTATATAAGAAATATTATTAAAATATAAATATCACCATAAAAGTAATAGAACTTTCTCATTATTTACAAATTTAACTCTCTATACTTTTTTGTTGTTTTTAGTAATTACGCAACCTTTTAAAAAAGAGTTACATCTACGTCTTTACAATGCAACCATTGCGACAAAAGTTGCAAATTAAATTGGCAACCATTTAAGAAAATGGTTGAAATAAAATTTGTAACTTTTAAATAAAAAGGTTGAAACTTCAATATAAAATTGTAGCTTTTTATGAAAAAGTTCCATTTGATATTTTAATGCAACATTTATGTTGAACGAAGTTGCATTAGATTCAAACACAACACAATTGAAAAATATTGCATCTAAAGAGTTGCATTTGACTCATTTTCTAGTAGTGACATCATCAAAATTTCACAGTGGGAACTCATTAAAGATTTATATGATAGTTTGTTTCCCGATAAGGTTAGGCATGTATCTAGTAGTAGTAACGGAATATTTTTGACAAATCCATAAGATCATGATTGGGAGTTTTTGGAGAAATTAAGCAAGGAGTCTAAGATTAAAGCATCAAGTAAAAATTCAAAACTTATAATTGTAAAAGCAATGGTTGATAATGCAACCAAGGACATTATTGATGTCCTAAAATGAAAGTTGGCAAATTTCGGGCGTGAAGAAGGAAGAGATATGTCAAATATATCTCAAGTGTATAGTGTGTGCGAGAGGTGTGGTTATATTGGGCATGCAATCATGAATTTGTCCAATACACTTAGGGAGAGGTGAAAAGGTAAATCAAGTGTATAAAGGTCATAAACAATATGTTTTGAACTGACACACCTACCATCCAAGTTTATGAAACCATCCCCATATGTAAGATCTCAGAGTGTGTGTAGCGTGTGTTTTTCTGATAAAACAATTGAACAAATTAGAAATTCAACCAAACAGTTATAAACAAACACATTAATCTAACATAACTAGATCTGGCAATGATTGCAAAATGATTTCATACTAAATTCATCAAAATATAACACAATAACAAGGTACAAAGTACCCCCCCCCCCCCACCAGGTGCATTCTCTCTCACTTAATTCTTATGCACAAAGGCTCTAAGTGTTATGGATTACAATGAGAATGAAGAACCACATATAGGAGGGAGAACTGCTGGTGACATCACCATGAAAACAACCCTTAACAACTCATTAAATGATGTAACTACCAGTAGTTAGTAAAATTGTTGGATAGTTACACTGTTACATTGAACTACTACTTCTAAGCTGAGATAGAGAGAACTTCTGGATATAAGAGAACTGTTGGTAGAGAACCAACACTTCTGGAAATCCAGAACTTCTGGTCTTTGACTTGTTGACTTGATCTTCTGGTCTTCATCCTTGACTTTAGTTGGTCTTTGACAATCCAACACTTTGTTCTTCTGATCTTTGTTCTTTAAAGAAACAGTTGTTATGAGAAGCCTTCAAGGTGGAAACTTCTGGTCTTGTGATTGTTGTGACAATTGGCAGTTTTTGAGTAATTTCCGTATAATGTGATTAGTGTTTAACATTATGTGGTTGTGTATTTTGAACGTCTAATGTGCATGATTTCATGGCATACATTTAAAGAACTCACAAAAACATTTCATGATGCATGATACTTATTTTTATTGGTCGCGACTTGAAACAGATTAGATAGTGCATAGAACTAGCTAGCACACTTATCAGATAAACTAGTAGTGCTGGTAGGAGTTCAGTAGTCAGGCAAACAACATATTTAGGACATAGATTGAGTCCCAAAACCAGGGTTATACTAAACCTCATCTAAGAAAGTAAGGGTTTATGTTACTGCTTTCCGAGAGACAAACGAACACTAAAAATCTGCACGAAACTAGCTAAAACTAGCCAAAACAGTAAAATTCAACATTTTTATAGCTTACAATAATTATAAATAACGTCAGAATGTACAGAATAACTTAAAAAGTATTGGAAAATTATCAAGGCATAATAGCATAATGTGCTATAAAAGCTACCAATGTTAACCATTTAAGCGATCCGATAACTAAACGAACACCCGAGCACATCTAAAAACATCATGTGAACTAGTTAACAATATTTTCATGACATGAAACTAGTTTATGGTCTCAAACACCTTGTTATACATCAAGAACCCTAAACATATAACTTCCTTAATAAAATGATACTTAACTTCATCACCTTAACAGTTAACCATTTCTAAACAATCAACCCCCCCCCCCCATGGTAACCGTCCCCTAAGGGACCCACACCCTTCACCTTGTTGACCAATTCTCCTAGATGGTCAAAGATCCATTTTTATAACCCATGAGATAATGTTGTGGAGGGATGGTATTAACCAACATATTTAGAACCTTATCTACTACCCTAAACCACATTTTTCATTATCACAACATCACAAACTCACTCTCCTCTCCTCTATTCTCGGCCGTAAGTACCCCTCCCATCATCATCTTCCACTAAATTCCAAGTTAATCCAAGCATACCCTAAGGTGTTTTAAAGCATTCTAAGGAAGGCTCAAGACTTGAAAGCTCAAGGACCACACTTTGGAGCTATTAACCACCCTTTTTCTTCATTTTCATCATCTTGATTCTACCCTATCCTTGTGCTAGTAGTAAGTGTCTTATAAACCCATTTTTCATCTTGTCTTAGTAGATGTAACATGTGTGTAACTAAGAATATAAAGGATCTTACAAAACAAAGAGTATGAACACTTAAACCAAACTAAAAATCATAAGAAAACAAGTTGTTTATGATATGTGATGAAGTTGTTTGATGATTGTTTATGTGTATGATGATGAACACCACATAAATACTTGTTAGATGATGATTAAACACATGATCTAACAAGTATGTGAAAAGATCTTGAAGGATCTATGTTGAACATGTGTTATGTGGAGGATGAACTTGAAAAATAATCTTATTTAAATGTAGAATTTGATTCCTACCAAGTATGATTCTTGAAAAATCAAAGACTTGAAAGATTAAAGTTTCAAAGAATAAAGTTTACTACATGATAAGCATGATTTTGGTTCTTGAAAATAAATAAACTCGTTACACATGTGAAAATGAAATTGTTGAAGTATTTAGAACATGAAAAGTGGAAGAAAATGAATTTTTATAAAAATGGATCACAAGTTGTAAACTGTGAATTTTTACAAGTTAGTTTATATCAAAGAACAAACCATGTTTTTGAAGTTCAAAGAACATGTTTAACACATAGTTAAAAGATTATTTTTTTTACAAACTTTCAAGTTCATAATTTCATTAAAAATGCATTTTTATGCACATGTTAGGCTTGTAAATTATGGTGGATAAATTGTTGATGATTTTGAAAAGAAAATGATATGCTTTGAAAGCATGGAAACCTCCATTTTACAAAAGAAACTATGGCGAAATTTTCATAAAATTTAAACACTTAGAAAATATATTTTTAACAAGTTCTTAGAAGTCACTTTGATTAATGGTTTTAAATATAAAAATTTCCATAATTTTTGGTATAAAAATACAAGTAATGGAGGTTGCTTTTCAAAAATAAAAATAACTAAATATATATTTAGGAAAATATATATTTAGGGACTTGAAATAATATACCACACAAATACCAAAATTGTAATTAAAGAAATTACAAGAATTACAAGAATATGAATGTATATTTTGGACACAAATATTGGACTTTTGGACAAATGGACATATCGGACAAATTATATAAATATTCCGGAATTTAATTTGTATTATAACAAAGATTGGTAAACGGTATTTTCTAAACCGAACAAATGACAAAGTATGTATTTTTACAAGAAGTATTATTAAAATATACCATATTTTGTCAAACATGGAACTGTATTATTATTTTGAAATGCATGAGAATATTTATTTTTCATAAATAACTTAAAAATATATTATTTTGGGTGGAAACTAAAAATATATATTTTTCTAGTCTTAATCTTAAAAATAAATTATTTTAAAGATATATGTGAACATTTATATTTACCAAGTCTAAGAAATAGATATTTTCTATGAACATATCTTAAAATATATACATTTTAAGAAAGCGAGAGTTATGGTTATAATTGTGTAAGAACAATATTCCAGAAAAATCAAATATATATTTAAGCATGAGATACTTAATAAATACAAGAATATACGTATTCCTATGCGTACAAATACATGCCAACATATACTACCAACACTCGGTAAAAATACCAATGTACAAGTATTACACTTAATTTTGAGAATACAAAGTAAAATACTCAACATACTCATAATACAAGTATACATATACTTGGGAATACCTACAAGTGTATAATACTTAACAAACGGTATTTTGGTTATGAAAATTACAAACACACGTATATGGAAACTATATATCAAAACGAGTTAAAAATATATTACTTTTAACGAAACCTTTATGATATATGAATAATGCATGAAAATAATATAAGTTAAAATATAGTATTTTAACTAATATATTAAACTTGGAATTATATATAATTATGAAAATTATATATATACATCATACACAGAAAGTGCAACTCAAAGCAAACACAATTCCAAAACAAGCCCTAATAAATAATTTAGACTGAGAGTCGTCACAAGACCGAGGGGTGTCTAACAAAACTTAGCACGTTTGTAGGTAGCGACACGACCCGAGGAAATCGACTTTGAGCGCGCACTGTACAAACGCAAACTTGAGAGTTCATGTCCCCATTTTTTTCTTAATTGTTTTCAGATTTATAACTCTCGGGGGTGAAATACATGTCTCGATGGTATGGTTTAGCTAGGGAATGAACTGTTATATCATGTGGACGAATAGTATCTCTCTTAAGTGCCATTAATCTTGTTTAAGACCGACGGGCAAAGGTGGTAGATCTATCGGGTGTAGCGAGCCCCACTCTTGGATCCTTGTGTGGCTCATGTAGTGCTTTTGTTGTTCCAGCCAGATGGACCGGAGGAAATCCGCTAGGTTTGAGTGCTTCCTATGTCGCCACACATATTAATGTCCTTGCAAAACATTAATGATCTGTTCATAGACGCTTTACATACCTGTTGTCACACCCCAACCGATGGCGGAAACATCGGGATGAGGCGAACAAATTGCTCAAAACTTCATAACACTATGTGACAATATGAATTTAAATTGAATTCCATAAATTGCTAAAATGCCATACAAGAATCAAATATGAACAACATTGTTTCAAACATACATTACAAAATAGATTAATCTAAGTGTGTTTCTAAGTCCACCTAAATCTTGTTTCTTCACTTAGCATCATCTTGACTATCAACCTGCAACATGTATTAAAATACGATCAACAAAAAGTTGGCGAGTATACAAGTTTGATATGTAGCACAAAATAGATTAAAATATTTTAATGGCTCATATCCAACATGATTAACAATATGCAAGTTACTAGTATGTTGAAACGGTGTAAGCTATACGTTCAAACCCAAGAATCCAATGCGTTAAAATAGCCTATCCCAAAGAATAACGGGAGGTTAACATGTTTAACTTAACAATACCCCAAGATTCGTGGGCGGTGCATTACTCTTATAGCGCTATAATTGTTAAGGTAGGCTTGTACGAAGTTAATGAGCATATAGACACGAAAAGTTTACATAACATACAAGATTAACAAGCATCATATAGTTTCATGTTCAACATGGATAGAGAGTGATTCAAATAGTTTCAAGTGTTTCATGTGTTTATAGATAGAATACATGTTGCACCCAAGAGTGTTAAAAGTAAAATGGGTTCGAGTATACTCACAAAATTGCATATGCTTTCCGATTATCCAATGTGACGAAGTTGTCGATACTAGAAGGTTGATTGTGTTCGATTTGGAGTTCAAGAGGTGTTTACATTTGGGCTCAAGGATTCGGAGTTTAAATCATAAGAAAATATCATATGGGAAAATAATCATCTAGCACATATGACACTTGTTCTTGACACTATGAAACTCGAAAGAGCTTATATGTTTTTATGGGACAAAACCCATTAGAATCGTGATGAATTATCAATGCCTAAGATGATGTAACCTACTATCTTGACAAATGACCATTAGTTCATCATCAAGAGTTTAGTTATTTGAACATATTACATAAGTTATATTAGTATTCATATATCATATAGGTTAAGTATGAGGTAGGAGGATAAATCCACCATTTAGGAACCCCTTTGTATCATACAATTCATACTTAAGGTAGGAATAATCAAGTCTTTCATTTAGGCACCTCTTTATTCACCACTACACTTGTTGTTATAAACAACAAGGAGGGTCATGAACTTACAAGTAAAGAATGAAATAAGAATAACTAATCTAAGGAAAACATCAAGTAGTGTGTGGATTTTCAAGCTTTAAGCTTGAACACTACTTGTGGGTTAAACCCTAAACAAAACAGAAAGTTTATGAGGTTTACACCTCTGATTTTACATGTCTCAACCTTGTTTTTAAGCCCAACTAACCATAGATGTGGTTATGAGCATAAGGACATAGGTTTAAGATGAGATAACTCAAGTTTAACTAAGTTTAACAAAGTTTGAATAAAAAACAGAAAGTTCAGTTCACTTTGGAGCCTTTTTGGTGACATTCCAGACCTTGGTTTTCCATGGAAAACCTGTGGAAATGTTCCTAAGGTCAATCCAAGTGAGTAGGAAAAAGAATCAAAGCAAAAGGCTAAGAAATGAAGAAGTTATGCTTGTTTTAGTGACTTGATACGAATCTGCTCGTTCTTCTGTGCAGCTGACTAAAAAGGGATTTTAGAGTGTTTTTGTGGGTTTGTAAAGTGAAAAATGTGTAGAAATGGGTTGGCTTTATAGGCAAGGATTAGGGTTGGGTTTTGTGAGCATTTAAGGCATGAGAGGCAAGTTTAAACTCAAAAACATCAAAACCCGCCAAAGAAAAACGAGCTGATTAAACTTTCTGCGGCTGGGCCGCTCTCGTGGGCCGCGAAGCACGCTCCTGGGTCGGGTCGCGGGCCGCCAGGAAGTGTGTGTTGGGTTAAAGTTTGATTTTTCTTCGATTTACACCCCTAGACTTCATAAATTGATGTTTAAGGATGTTTTAAGCACAATAATCATAATTAAGGGTATCTTATGTAAGCTAATCATAAACCACACATGAAACAAGTATAGATATGAATATTTGTCAAGATTTAGTGTTGAAATTGTGTAAATTTAGCATAGGGGTCACAAGTTTGCAAGTTTGACATATTTAGCACAATTTGTGAACAAAGTACCACATGTTTAATATTTTTGGATGTATGAACATGTATGAAGTGTATGTAACATAAATGTAACGAAAAAGAGAGTTTCATTATGATCAAAGTCTCGGATTTTACAAAGATTACAACGAAACGATGACAACAAGAATACAAAGTTTCCAAAAATAGAATTTCAAGCAAGGGTTTCCAAGTATAGAAAGTATGAAAAAGCAGGGCGTTATACCTATTGTTAAAAGATCTCTCAAAGGTTTACAAGTTTATTTGGAACTCACTCAAAACACATGAACTCACTCAACTTTTGTTGATTGTTTTCAAACTTACATGTATTTCAGGGAATTAGATGGATCTTTGGTGCTGACGTTGTTTTCAAGCTTTGAATTTCAAGTCTCAATGTCATCCACTTTTGGAGGGTTTGATTCGTATATCTCATCCTTGATGAGATATAGGATGCAAAGCTTCGTGAAACTAATATTTTGTTAAAAAAGTCCTTCTATGGAACTTTAAATCTTATGTTGGTTTGTAACTTAAATTTAATACTTGTGTTGGTTGATACTTGAACAACTTATGTTTTGTAATGTTTTAAACTTATGAATGGATGAACGTCGTTTATTTTAATCATGTAGTTGTTTATTACTATCGTTTGCAATGAAAACTATCGAGTCACACCGCACGCTTCCGCAAAAAGACAGGGTGTGACAATTTTTATCTTGACTTATTCCATAAGGCAGGGAAGATGGTTCCCTTGGGAATTAACTCGAATTTTGGGCATTAATTGAGGGATTTTGAATTCTTGAGAATTACATAATCATTGGGGATCGTTTTCCATCATTATCAATCATCCTAGAGCACTCTCAATCACCATCTCATATCGAAAACTAAGAGCGAATGCTATTTTCTTCAAGAATTTCATATGGATTCCTAGTCCACAAACCATGAGCGGCTAATCTCCTAGGTTTTACCATGGTGTAGAGTTTGTACGATTCTAGGGTTCTTGAAACATTATTTTAGTTGTGAATCATTGTGTTTACGTTTGATTATTTGAAAAATCGTGTAAATTGTGTTAATCTTATTTTGTATTCGCAAATTGTTGATATATATTTTGCTTTGATATGATATTAGGATTTGTATGTTCTTGCGTAACGAAGCGTATTCTTGTCCAATGTTTGATGTTGATAGTTATTGATGCCTAAGTCTTGAAACACCAAACCTGTTAATACCAAATTGTGACTGTGATTCCAACCCAATTGTGTTAAAGAACCTTAAGTCTTATAATCTCGAACTAGGTATGATTCCTTTTTACCAAATCTTGTTTTATTCGAAATCAAAGTATTGAAATTGTTAGTTAAACTTGATAATTTAGTTTTTAGTATTAAACACAACTCATTGGATATTCCAACACCCTTTCAAACAAACAAACAAAAGATTAAAATTAGCAAGCTTCAAAAACGGATTTTCTAATCAACTTAGTTTTAACACGAACCACAATCTCTTCATGGATTCGACATCCTTATTGCCACTAGCTACATAATTTGAGTTAATTAGGAACACATTTTAACTCTATCTTTGACCAGACCACGACATTCGATCACCTATGTCGGTGGTTCTACTTAAGGGGGCACCCCTTCCACATTCAACCATTTGTCTGTAGTACCTTTGATACCACTTGATGCAAAAGGAAGCAACAACAAATGGTAATCAAGAATGAATGGACGATATTTAAATGACTTTAAGGAAAAAGCTACAAATTGAAAGCTTTGGTTGTTATTCTTCAATAAAAATAGTAATATCCATGTCTAACAAACCAAAAACCCTAAATCATCTTTAAATAGTTCAATCACAATCCGATAAAATTAGGAAAAAGTATAGATAATGATTAAACTTCATCCCCTTGAACCCACCCCTACTTTCTCGATCCTTTACCTACTATCACTGTCTCCTGCTTCCTGATCATCCTTCACCTCACGATCGCTGCCGTTGGATTACCCCTCTGGAGCTCTTCCTATCCAAACTTGGCCTAACTCAATAAGAGAGCCAGGACCAAAGGATGCTCTTGCATCAGTCTCGACAGTCCACCACAACCACACCACTACCTCTTGTATCTAGATACTCGAAGATCACACCTTGCTGGTAAAATTTGTCGTCGACTCTAAGACTTTTCTCTTTCTATACCTCTCACTCGATTACCCCTTTAACTTACACATAACACGCTTCTACTATATTTCACATTCAAACATGTTATTCCGTTGCATATAATCTCACTACAGATTATTTGGATGTTACATTTGATTTTCCTTTATACTTATCAGAGATCGAACTTTCGGTTCCACATAATACAAATAACTTCTAACTTCAGATTAATAAAGAAAATTTTAAGATTAACGAAGAATCCAAAATTCCAAAAACACCTTAAAACGAACTTTCAAGACAAAAGGGACCATAGAAGGTTCCTCCCAAAAAAACTGCAAAATGTTGTTTCATTGTCCGACTATACAAAATGAAGATATTTTAAAAGGCTTAAAACGCAATACTCGTGATGACATGTGGCTCTAAAAAATAAACATTAAGTGCATTTCAGTGACCACTGGGGTTGGTGGTCCAGTGGCAAGACAAACCTAAGATTCCTCCCGAAAAACTGCAAAATGTTGTTTCATTCATTGTCCCACTATACAAAGTGAATATATTCTAAGAGGCTTAAAAAGCAATCCTCATGATGACATGTGACTCTAAAAAATAAGCATTAAGTGCATTTCATTGACCACTGGGTTAGTGGTCCAGTGGCATGTCAAAACTTTTTAAAACACTAAAGTGTGAGGTCTTTGATTCAAGTCTCGTGAGAAGTAAGAAATTCGTTGTTAAAAAAAATAAGTGTATTTTTGTACTTTTTTTTGAACCTTTTCAAATTCCTCATAACTTTTTTAAACGTAAACAAACTTTTTATACAATATTTTATAAACGAATATACCATAATATCAAGAGCTTTTTTTATCTTTAATATGACAGTAGCATATTTTTATCTTTAACTTGTTTTACCACTATAGCAAAAATTCTATAGGTTTAACTTGTATAACTATGTTGTTTTACCATTAGTGTGATGATACCCTTAGGCTGCACGGTATGGGCGTCACTGAGCCCTCCACCTCAGTAATTCTTCACTCAATAGCGCCCCCCACATCATACCATGGGCGCTATTGAAGGTCAACATTGCAATGATGAGCATTCGCGAGGTTGTGTGTGTGTGAGTTATTGAAGGTAGGGGCGCCATTGTTGAGAGTAGGAAAAGAGGGGGCTTCATCGCATACCATGATAGCTATTGAGAAGAGGCAAGAGCCCCCTTGTTGACGTGACGCAATAAAGCCCCTACCATCTCCAAACCATATCCTGCTGCCTTATAATGGTAAGAAAACATATAATATTTGCTATAATGATAAAATGATACAGTTATATGATAATACATCCCATATGTATGCCATATATATGTATGTATATATGTCTGTGTGCGTGCTTGTGTATAATAAGATATTTATTATTGGTTGAGTTGAGTTTGAACACAAATCTCACTCAGTCTCCCAAAGTAATACGTACACATATATAGATATGCAGTTATACACACAAAGAAAGTGTATTACACAATACACATCCATACATATTCTACCAACTTTCTGAACCCTATTCATGGTGGCATTAAAACTTACTTTGCCACATTGAGAGCTAAATGACACTACACTTTCTCTTTTGGTAATAACATCTTCTCAGACCATAAAGCCCTTTGTTCTATCTCCCTCTTATCTAACACATTAATCACCCCACCCACCACCCCTCCCTCTAGCCAGCTATATTATATATCCATGCAACAATAACAAGTTTTAACACAACCTTATTGATTAAGTGAGATGGAGATAGAAGTAGCACTGTGTGAGGCGGTGGAGGGTACCGTTGGCGGTGTGGTCGACCACAGCGGCTGCGGTGTTGGTGCGTATTTGGTTTGGGAAGATCTGACGGTGGTGCTTCCAAACAATAGCAATAAACCAACAAAAAGGATATTGAATGGGCTCACAGGGTTTGCTCAGCCATCTAGGATTATGGCTATTATGGGTCCTTCTGGTTCTGGGAAATCCACACTTCTTGATTCTTTAGCAGGTATTTATTTATTTATCTGGCTTTAATATACTTATTTATGTCAAACAAACGAACGTTAACACATATCTCTAGCTAACACACAAAATATTTGTTGTTGTTGTTGTATTTTTGTCTTACGTTTTTTGTTAATATATAATGATTGCTGTTTACAAATATGAAAGTTTTATAGATGCTCTAAAGATTTCACTGTCTTTGATTCTAAAATAGAAATTCTCCATACAGATATAGAAATATACATTTTCCCTTCATTTATCGCTCATAAATGTCGGTTTGAAAAAAAAAAAAAAAAACTCTCATGACAAATATGCTTGGAATAAATTTATTTTAAGAGTTATTTCGTTAAAAACATCAATGCCTACATTTAGACGTAAACCCTATTTTTTTCTTATTTCTTTTAGGTGAAAAGACGATACTCGATAAATTTTCGATAGTAAATTAGTTATTTAACTTGTTTATTAATGATTGGTAAAAAAAAATTACTCGTAAGATCTCAGCAATGTCTTTTGGATGATATAATATATATAGCATAACTATGTTCATAAAATTTATTAGTATAACATAATTATAAAAGTACCGTATGGCATTAGATAAACTTCAATATAAAAGTACCGTATGACATTAATAGTTTCGTATATAATTATTTTAACGGTGTATATACTAAAGATCTTCAAAACATTAATAAACTATAAGATCATTTAAAACAATAATAGTGGTTGGCCATGTAATTAGGGGACAAGCTTAAAAGTTAAATCAACCCATGAATTATTTTGTAACCCAGATAGATATAGATAAATCCAAATTTTCGGCGATGGTTTATTGAAATAAATATTTCAAACTTTATTCAATAAGTTTTTATTTTCAGACAATTACGACTTACTTTTTTTTAACGGCGTATGATTAGGATGTCGTTAACCGGGTTAATAGTTAATATGTTAGTATCACCAAGTTAGTATTAAAATCCCACTTGCCTGGATTTGAACCTAGGACCTCCAAGAGAAGCAAAGCTTCCCGCCTCCCCCTTAACTACTAGGCCAAGAGATCATTGATACAATTACGAGTTACTTACGGACCATTAAAACCTTGCTATGTGGTAATAAATGATTTTGGCAAATTGGTTTTTATTAATAATACAAACATATCATAAAAATTGGTATGTGGTAATAAATGATTTTGGCAACTTGGTTTTATTAATAATACAAACATATCATAAAGATTATAATTTTATAAACTTTTTGTAAGCGATATTTTAAACAATGAAAAGAATCACTAGTTGTACGTGCTAACGTGTGTGCATATAAAAAAGGGTGTAAACGAGACAACCTAATTAGTCAACCTGATTAGTCGTGAGCTATTAGATACGTTTGTTAAAAGTTCTAATTACGTTAAACTTATACGAATTCAAGCCCGAGCTCGATACAGCCTAAACTAAGTTCATTTAATAAACGAGCCTGAATGCAAGCTTCATATATCAAGATTTAGTAGGACCGTGAGCTTAAACAAGTCTACCATTTATGTAAACATTAATTTTTATCAACATAAGACCATTTGTGGTTGAATAACCAAAAAGTACAATAAACGAGCCTGAATTAAGCCTTCGCTACACAAGGTCTAATAAATATATATATTACACATTATTGATTGATGGTATTAACTTAATAACATATATTATAATATACACATAAAAGTTTAAGATTATAAATAATACAAAAATATATGTATGTCTATAGATAAAATAAGTTTGCTTACTTATTTACATGCATGATTAAAGAAGAATCAGTTAAGAAGATGAGATAAAAAAAAGAGCTTAATTAGCTGATTTAGGAGTTGTATAATAATATAAATGGTCGACCAGTTTGAAAAATACTAAAAGCTTAAAACGAAGTGAGTACGAGCTTCGTATAGATGAGCTCGAGCACAACTTGAATCATTTACATGCATGCATGATTAAAGAAGAATCCGGTAACAAGATGAGATAAAAAGAGTTTAATTAGCTGATTTAGGAGTTGTATAATAAGATAATTTGGTCGACCAAAAATACTAAAAGCTTAGTCCTCTAGGTTATGTATTGACTTGAATGTGAAAAGGGGCGTAGGTTAGTAGGTGTCCGGGGGTGCACCCGCCCCCTCCAATTAATGTTTCGGTTAGAAGTGTATAATTTCTGATTTTTCGTCCGAAAATTTTAAAATTATATAGGTTCGCCCCTCCAATTATTTTGCCTAAATATTTATACAATATATAAATCAATGTAAAATTTGTTACCACTTTAAATCTCAAAGGTCGACGGGCTGATTTGTAATTCTTCGTCCAGGTTTCATTTATCTCGTACCATTATATATATTGGTCTTTTGTTTGTTAAACAATATTTAGTTTTTTATATGTTAGAACGAGTCCTTTGAATGCATAAAAATTTTTTTAGTTTTATTTGGAACTATTATTATTTGACCCGACCTGAATCGAATAGCCAGCCCGACCTGAAATATAACGATAGGTAATTTTTTTTGGGGTCCCATGACGTTACGTCCACTTGAAACTTTTGGTCAAGTTTCGCCACTGAATGTGAACATGCTATTTGGTCGAAACACATATTAATGAGTTTTAAATACTCACAGAAAATACTTAATTGTGGGGAGTGTGGTAGCTACTAATGTTTACTATGGCAGAGTGGTGGTTTGAGCTCGTGGGTGGTCGGTAGAACTCATTAATTTCATATTTACACCTCCAAAATTCTAACCAGTTAATCTTTTATTAAAAAAATGTTATTTCAAATACCTTGAATAGAGTATGTATAATATATATACAGACAGAGTCAGGCTTAATTCAGAATACTGCCAATTCAAAAAATTCTTTTAGAAAGTCTAGAAAGAAAGTTCAGCCAAAGAGTTATTTTTATTGTCAGTTAAATTACAAAAAAGCATAAATTTCATTATTTTAAATGGGAAAAAATAGACGGCCATAAAAACGTTGAACCGTACACGAACGTTGCGTAATATTAACTCGCAAAATTTAGAATGAAGCGTAAAACAAAACGTAAAAATGTTGAACCACACACAAACGTTATGCCGTGTTAACTTGCAAAATTTAGAACAAAACGTAAAACAAACATTTTGCGAATTATGAAAAGTGTAGGGTGCCAAAGTTGAAAGTAAAAAAGTTGTGAGCCTAAATTGGCAAAGATAGAAAGCTTTTTCGTTAAAAGTAAAAAACCAAAGTAGCTTTGGGTTAAAAATGTATTTATATAATATTTTTTTAAAACCTCCCTAACATAGAATACAACTTAACCATGCATCACAATGTTTTTAATTTATAATCCGCTTGTGGCGAAAGGGGATAGGACACCCGTGCGCAATGATGGTGACTAACCCACCGAGGGGGGTTTGATCCTGAGCGTCACCCCGGTTTTCACCCGGCTGTTACTCCAGCGAGACAACTCGTGTGGAGGCAGTACGGTTTCCGGGGGAACGCCATCCAAGTCTGATACCGTACGGGGCCCGATAGAACATCGTCGGCAGATCTTGGCTGGGGAATACCGTCTTCGACGGGGTTCAGTGACAATGGGTCACTCATAAGAAAGTCACCGTTCAAAAAAAACAATGTTTTTAATTTATAATGGGTTAATATTGTTGTAGTACTTTCCGAAAGAACCTTTTTGAATAGTGCGATACATTATTGATTATAACGAATTATCTATTCTCGTAACAACATTGTGTATAAGTTATATATAACCATTCATCAGTGTCCAACTTTTCAATTTTGATTCATTTTTATAACAAGTTAACAAGTATTAATAAATTACTGATTGTAACAATGTATTCAATCCATTACAACGATGTGTGAACTTTCCTTGTCTAATTTACTTTTGTAATGAGTCTAATCGCATAAGTACTCTTCTCTCATTCAATTCGTATATTGTACGTCCAACTTTAAGTATATTGCTTAAAAAAACATGTAGTCAAATTGACGTATATATCTGTTTCTAAATTCACGTATAAGTCGACAAGTCGTATTCCCAAACCTTCTCTATAATTTGTTTGTATGCATAAGTTATGAACATTATGTATACTACAAATATCAACGTAGCCAACAAATAATATTTTTTGGTTGATCAATCATTTGTTGCTATGAGCACACCACTTTTTGTAAAGAAGTGAGAATGTAGGATGTGGGGTGTGGGGTGTGGGGGAGGAAGGGGGAGCTAAAGTGGCAGATGGCCCTGATATAGTGTTATGATTTGGAAGATTTTTGTCTCTGTCTATACGAGGAGTATAGTATTATACAACCCGTATAGAATGTTATACGACTCATTGTTATATGACTCAAACCCCATATAATGTTGTACGACCCAATAATTTTTTCATCTATACGAACCATGTAGTATTATATGACCAAATATTTGTTATGTCAGAATATTCTATACGGCCCGTATAAAGGGTGATTTAAAAGTGTGGTTTTATTAACACCCATTTTAGATTTTTTGTTTTAATTTCCCAAAAGTTATGAAAAGATATATAACATATTTTTCCGAGCATCTCCAACCAAAGATACATTTTGGTTTGACTAGTGTTTTAATATTGTAAACTATAATATAATAATATAAAGTTAAAAGTGGGGTTTTTTTTAAATATGTATTCGATACCCATGATCTATTAGTCCAGCGGCATACTGTTTCTCATTACAAATGTAAGATTGTGAATTTAAATCTTTGCAAGTGCAAGACAGAAGTGGAATTACTGTGTTAAAAAACTGGAAGTTCAAAAAAATGTGTATTCCATGTGATTTCGTTTTTACGCATATACCACCTGTCAATCCAGCTTTAACTTTGATTGGGCTTATTTTTTTAGTTTCTGAGAAATAAATACGTACTTTGTACTTTTTTTTTATTTAGTTAACAAAAGGTTCGCTCTATTCTCATACCTCCAAAATCTTATTTCTATATCATTTTCACTCTATCTCTTACTATATGTATCTATATATACATAGAAAGAGATAGAGGAGAGGGGTGTGTGAATATTAACACCCTAAAAAAATTAGTAACAACTACTATGTCACTTTGTTCTTTCTTAGTATGAAATTAAATTGTTCCAACTAATATCCAATGTTTAATAATGCATAAATGCTTGTAATACTTCTTTTCAATTTAATACATGAGAGGAGTTTTTAATAGGCTCTCTTTCACTATCTGATTACATCTGATTATATTTTTTTATGCATTACATACAAATATCCATGATATAATATATCTTGTAACTACTCTATTTTCTAGATATTTTAGTTTCTTGTTGGCTCTCTTTCTATGTTTTTATAGAGTTTCTGTTATAAAAAAGAAGAACCCTCATAGTTCTATCTCTGCATCAAATTTGACATAATAGTAATCTACTTCCACAAAATATGAAGAATGTTTTTTGGTGATGACATCATGGTATTTAATTTAATGTTTATTGGTCACAACTCACCTGCATGATCACTTCTCTTTCATATCAATAAATATAAATATAAAATAAAAGTATTTGTCATCATTTAGATGTGGATATATAAAATTCGTTGTAGTTTTAGTTGAAAGTCTATTTTATAAAATTAATATGTTTATTATTATAACTGAACGCAGGAAGATTGGCTGGAAATGTAATAATGACTGGAAACGTCCTTCTAAACGGGAAAAAAAGGAGGCTTGATTATGGTGCCGTAGTAAGTAATGCATATCGTCACTAAAACTAACCGTCGTATATAAGATTAAATTTACACGTTTAATTTCTACACATGTAGGTAATTTTAGATATTCAATTTCTATAAATGAATGCACTGATATGAAGCTAGTACGATTTATATATATGTAAAATGTATTTAACTAGCTACATATATCATATATGTAGCTCGTTGATTTACATATATATTTTTTATTTAAATAGAAACTAGTAACATATATAAGAAAAGCTAGTGTTATAACAAGCCATTATATAGGGAAAAGTATCAAGACCCCGCTTCATTCTAGTAATCACATGATTAGGCTAAAATATATTATTTTATGTAACACGATAAACATATACATATACACACATGGCAAATCGACATATGCTTGAGTGGGGGCCATGTTATTATGTAACATGGCGAATTGACAAATACCTGAGTGGGGTTGAGGCCCCAACTGAGAAAAGTTAAAAAGAGTTTCATAACCAAAAAGCCCATTTCCTCACTTGAATAAAAATCATGTATGCTTTACTGTATATATATATTGGTTGAGAAAATTCAATGTGTGTTGTTATCTTACATGAAGAAAATGTATTGTTCAAGATTTTTAAAAAATATCTAGAATATATAAATATTATTGTTTGTATTTAACTCTTAAAAATGTGATAAATTAGTAAAGTTCGTGTAATCATATAATACATATTTTCTTTCATAACTAAAACTCTTCTAATGTTTTGTAGTTGACACTGTATGGTGTGCACCATACACAATTGGTCATAGGTCTATGACTATGGTGACGGAGACATATGCCTACTTCCTCCCAAGAAAATGTGTAAAAACACAAGGACACTATATAAAGATGCAATTCATGAGACTCATTTATAAAGAACCTAATTCGTGTTATATTCAATGTAATCACATGCATATGTAGTTAATTTGGAAACTTTGTTACAAATAAAGCATGATAAATAAGTTGAACATGTATATCTTAATATAAAATAAATACCCATGATCTAGTGGGTCTAGAGGTATGATGTTGTACTTTACAAAAGTGATGTAAGTTTAAATTCTTGCAAGTATAAGGGTGATCGGGGCACTCGCGGGGAGTGGGTGCGGTGACCCAATTCACCGCTCGGGAACACCGGCGCCGTCGGTGCGGGGACCCAAATCGGTGGGTAAATTCGGGGCTTGTTCACCGAAGAGGGAGAGATGACATGGTGGGGCCAGCCTCATTTTCAACCAATCAAAACTTTTACTTTTTTTTTTTTTTTTTTGAATAAAAAAATAAGTCACCTAATAGGGGAGTGCCGCCATCAAATTGGGGTGCGAGAGGAGTTTAAGAGGGGAGTTGACGTGACATAACCTGATTGGGTGTGCGTAAGAGAGGGGACTCCCCTAAGAGGGGAGTGCCCCCCTCACCCTAAGATTAGGTTAAAAGGTAAAAGAAAATAATTAAAATATTATTTAACTTAAATATTTTTTTAACAGAAAAATTTAAAATATTTAACTTACGGAATCTTTTTATTCAAGAAGTTATATTATTATCTTAATAATCTGTTTTATGAGTTCTAATAATATGTTTGTTGTAAAACTTAGATAGGATGAGCCTTTTTTAAATATACTTTATTTAACACGACTTTCCTTTCTAAGAGTACACGGGGCGGGGACGTTATTTACCGTGATAGGATTCTATCACTTGTGTAACACCGCCGCCTCCACTTCCATAACGAGTTATGGAGTATAACTCGTTATATATATAACGCGTTGAAGATCAATGGTGATGAATGTGTATCTTGTACATTGTGCATTAATACTTGTACATTGGAATCCCATCATTAGTGATACCACCCCCACTACATTTCTATCACTAGTGATAGAATATTGGGTGCTGACATGGCATGATCTGATTGGATAGTGGGAGTGATAGAATCCTATCACTAGTAACCACCCCCCTCCCCTAATAACGTGGAATGAGACCCTTTTTATTAGTATTTTATTATTCATTGTTAACAAAAAAAAGTTATAGTGGTGGCCACGAGTATTTAAGTTGCACCTATGGTGGGTCTGGATGAATTTTCCTCTCTAGGTCTCAAGTTTGAATCTGGGTGATAGGGGTTTCTCATTGAGGGGTTTAAATTGGGGATCTATTTGTGCGAGGGGCTCTCTAGCGCAGACCCGGTTAAGACAACGTATGCTAGACCTCCCGACATTCGCGAATAATTCTCACCTTTCAAAAGAAAAAAAAAACAAAAAAGTTGTATGTTTATATTTATTGTTTCCTTTTCACCAATATTTGATGACATTTGACAGATTTACTAGAAGAAATCTGACTATAATTGGTTTCTATATTGCACATTTGCACATATATTTTCACCAATATTTGATGACATTTGACAGATTTACTAGAAGAAATCTGACTATAATTGGTTTCTATATTGCACATTTGCACATATATGCACAAAATCTTAATGACCAAGTATAAATTAATGTGACATTTGAGTGTGGTTGTTTTCATTGACAATTTTAACACAGGCCTATGTCACTCAAGAGGATATACTAATGGGAACACTAACAGTCAAAGAGACCATTACATACTCTGCAAGACTGAGATTACCAGGAGACTTAACCAAATCTGAGGTCAATGGAATTGTTGAAGGAACTATAATGGAAATGGGTCTTCAAGATTGTGCAGATAAACTCATTGGCAACTGGCATTTAAGAGGCATAAGTGGTGGTGAGAAGAAAAGACTCAGTATTGCACTTGAAATCCTAACTAAACCCACACTATTGTTTCTTGATGAACCCACAAGTGGACTCGATAGTGCTTCCGCTTTCTTCGTGGTTCAGGCGCTAAGAAGTGTGGCTCGAGATGGTAGGCGTACCGTTGTCTCCTCCATCCACCAGCCGAGTAGTGAAGTTTTTGCACTTTTTGACGACCTATTTTTGTTGTCGGGTGGCGAAACTGTTTTCTTTGGTGAAGCTAAACTGGCCGTTGAGGTACTTGTGTTGAGTACCTAGAAGATACCTTATATTTAGGGCCAAACCTATTAGGCTAGGGCCTAGTTCAGTTGGCCCAATACCGGGTATCCTCTATGGGGTAACGTGTATATTTATTTATTATACTAGTCACACATATATACATACATCTTAGTGACATTTTGGTTGATGGCATTTTAGTTCTTTGCGGAAGCGGGTATACCATGTCCAAGCCGAAGAAACCCTTCGGATCACTTCTTGCGGTGTATCAACTCCGATTTTGACAGGATCAACGCTACGTTGCAGGGTTCTCAGAGACTAAGGGTACAATGTTTTGCATTTAGGGTGTGTTTTGGTTTGTAAATGTGTTTAGATATAAAAGAAAAGCTTAAATTACACGAATGGACCTTGTGGTTTGGGGAAAATTACGGATTTAGTTCATGGTGGCACTGTTTGCTTTCAAGAATGTCCATGGCTTAGCAACGTTATTTTAAGGACCAAATCCGTAATTGCCCCAGACCACGTGACCACCCGTGTAATTTACTAAATTGATAATAAGAAATAAAATGTATTTTAGCCTCTAAAACAAACACTTTTCATTTCTTTAAATCCTAAAACTAAACACTTAAAAAACACACCCTTAATTATATTCTCAAAAACCGGCCATAGTTGATCAGATTCTTAAGAAACAATGTTGTTTTAAGTACTGCATGCAGGACACAAAAATCATGTGCACCACTAGTTTCCCTTGTTCATCAACTGCACAAATTAAAGGAATGCTTGTTTATAAGTACAAATCCTCAGCATATGCAACAGCTGCAAGAACCAAAATCAAAGAAATATCAACTATGGTAAGTGTTAAACCCTCTTTCAACTTAAATACAGTAAGATATAAGAGTACATCATTGTTCTGACTGTTTTAAACTCTTCGAATTTGGTAGGAAGGTCTAGAGGTTGAAACAAAGAGTGCTGGAAGCAAGGCCACTTGGTGGAAGCAGCTAAAAACATTGACAAATAGATCTTTTATAAACATGTGTAGAGATGTTGGCTACTATTGGCTGAGGATAGGGGTGTACATTGTTGTATCAATCTGTGTCGGTACCGTTTTTCACGATATTGGAACAAGCTATCATGCGATGTTTGCTCGTGGAGCGTGTGGTGGATTCATTTCGGGTTTTATGATCTTCATGTCTATTGGTGGCTTCCCTTCTTTCATCGAAGAAATGAAGGTATGAATAACTTAGTTGGTAATTTTAGTGTTACCAACGTATATTATCATAAACAACTATAGACACACTTAGTCAGCAGTCACATCAGATTTTAGTTCATATTTCAAAACATTTATTTTCTCTTCAATGCTACATCTTTTACAAACATCCTTACATTTTCAGTGACGTATAATGATCCATTTTTGCACAGATATTCAAAAGAGAAAGGCTCAACGGACACTATGGCATTGCCGTATTTATCCTTTCGAACTTCTTATCTTCCTTCCCATTCTTAGCAGTAATGTCATTCAGTACCGCAGCGATTACTTACAACATGGTGAAGTTCCATCCGGGGTTCTATCGACAAGTTTACGCTTGTCTTGATCTTCTGTTATCCATTGTTGCTGTTGAGAGTTCCATGATGGTTATTGCTTCCTTTGTTCCTAACTTCATGATGGGAATTATCATCGGTGCCGGTTTCATTGTAAGTGATAGCATAATGAGAGAAAATCGAAACAATATTGTTAGATGATATTTTCTTTACATATAATAGCTTCTACTAATCTGTTTATACAACAAATTACAACCATATAATTATATATTTTTTCAACAACAATTCTTGGATTTTTTAGGGCTAATACACCACAACCTGCACCTTGTAGGATTTGAAATCTCAACCGTTTGGTTGTGATGTGCACCACTTAACCATCAGAATGTATCATGCTCTCAGTCGGGCGTGCCACCATGAGGATAAGGTTATTCGGTTTGTGCCAGGTGAGAGAGATGAACAGGGTTTTATTGTTGGCATCACTAGACCCGGTGTTGAAAACGTTGATACCTCGTCGGAAGAGTTGGGTGTAGATATTGCTTTGCTTGACCGTGTTTTCTCTCTCCCCATCAAGACTGTTAAGAGTATCCCCCTTAGTTGTCGTATGGCATTTGCCCAAGTCTTAACTGCAGCTCTGGACAAGGTGGTTGCTATGCCTGATTCTGTTGAGGCATGGGTTCGACTTTTGATATTACCCCGTTGCACTTTGCGGGTGTTCAAGCCTGTTGGTCGTCAGGACAAGAGGTCGGGCAATAGGAAGACGGGCCAATGCCTTAGCATCCAGCGGTCTTTGGCTCAGTGGGGTGATCGTGAGGGTTTTGCCACTCTTGTCCAATCGTTGTTTGATCAACCCGCGAGGGGGGTTGCGGATGGAATCAAAAAGGGCACTGAGGATGATAATGAGTGTGGGGGGACCAATGTGAAACAATGTTTACGTAAGGTTGCTGATGGTCATTTCACTGCAGCGGTTAAGGTTTTATGCTCCTCGGGGGTCGCCCCTATCAATAAGAATACTCTGGAGACTTTAGTGGCTAAGCACCCATGTATGCCCCCTCCTTCCATGCCTGCCTCCCTGCCTTCTGAGTCTCCTCTTGTGGTGGAGTCCGATTGTGTGCTCGGGTGTATTAAATCTTTCCCCAAAGGTACGTCGTGCGGGAGAGACGGCTTAAGGGCCCAACATCTTTTAGATGCTTTTTGTGGGGAGGGGTCTGTGATTGCTGATAGCCTGCTTAGGGCTACTTCAGCTATGGTTAATTTGTGCTTGGGGGGGAGGTGCCCGAGGAGTCTGGCGGAGTTTGTTGCTTCTGCTCCTCTTACACCTCTTCTCAAACCGGATAATGGGATTAGGCATATCGCTGTTGGGTCGATTTAGAGGAGGGTGATCTCCAAGGTGGCCATGAAAGGTGTTGGGAAGGAGATGGCCAAATACCTTGGCGATTTCCAGTTTGGGGTAGGAATTCCGTGTGGGGCAGAGGCCGTTCTTCATAGCGCGAACAGGTTCCTTAATGAGTACCACCAAGATGGGTCCCTTGCTATGCTTACTGTTGATTTTTCGAACGCTTTTAATTTGGTTGATAGGACAGCCCTACTGTACGAGGTAAGGAAAAGGTGTCCTTCTATTTCTACGTGGGTCGATTTTTTATATGGTCAACCAGCTAGATTATATGTGGGGGATGAATATATTTGGTCTACTACTGGCGTTCAGCAGGGGGACCCCTTGGGGCCCCTCCTTTTTGCCCTTGTTCTACACCCCCTTGTTCACTGAATAAGGGATCGCTGCAAACTTCTATTTCACGCCTGGTACCTAGATGACGGAACGCTTATTGGAGATGCCACCCAAGTGGCTAATGCTTTAGATATCATCAGAGCTGAAGGTCCTTCCTTAGGGCTTCAACTTAATATAAAGAAAACTGAAGTTTTCTGGCCAACCTGCAATGGTGTAAAGGTTCAAGAGGGCTTATTCCCTCGGGGATTGGGAGGCCGGTGCTGGGTGTGAAACTCCTGGGGGGTGCCGTTAGTCGTGATGCAGAGTTTATTAGTGGTATGGCTCTTAAAAGAGCGAACTGTGCAGTCGAGCTGATGAGTTGCCTTAAACGCCTACGGGACCCTCAGAGCGAGCTCCTCTTGCTTCGTTCTTGTATGAGTGTTGCTAAATTGTTGTTTGGTCTTCGAACATGTCAACCTTCTTTGGTCGGGGGAGCTGTCTCTGTCTTTGATGAAGGCCTCCGGGGAGCTTTAGAGGATATTGTTGTTTGTGGGGGTGCCTTTTTTGGAGATCTCCAGTGGAGGTTGGCTTCTCTCCCGACCCGGTTCGGAGGCTTAGGGATTTGTACGGCCGAGGATGCCTCTTCATATGCTTTCGTGGCTTCAAGGGCCCAATCTTGGGGTTTACAAGACCACATACTTCGAGAATGTGGGGGGGATGTTTTAGACTCCGATTACAGGAGTGCGTTGGACCTTTTGCATAGTTCTCTTCCCGACCTTGATATTGGCGGTTTCTACATTAAAGACACCGCCCCTCCTAAATCCCAGAAAATTCTGGCGAATGCCTTATATGGCGAAATTGTCAAGAGGTTTGAAGAGAAGTTTGTTTTATCCCCTCGGCAAAGAGCTGTGTTTGAATGTCTACGTGCCCCACATGCTCAGGATTTTCTGTCTGTCGCACCTATTGAAGGCTTGGGGCAACACATGTCGGTTGTGGAATACCGTGCTATCCTTAGATACCGACTGATGATTCCTTTGTTCCCAGTTGACGAGCCATGTCCGGTATGCCACAAAGCGTGTTTGGATTCTTTCGGCGAGCACGCGATCCACTGTAAAGAGCTACCAGGGTTTAAATATCGGCATGATTGGGTGAGAGATGTGCTATGTGATGTTCTTAAGCGGGCCGGGATATCTGCCAAAAAGGAGGCTCCAGTAAATTTCCTGACTGACCCCTTAGAGGGGAGGTCCACTTTACGCCCAGCGGACATCCTTGTGTTTGGATGGGAAGGGGGGAAACACGCTTGTGTAGATCTAACTGGAGTCTCCCCCCTTGTTGGGCTCAAGGACAAGGGCTTTGTCGTAGGGCAAGCGGTGCTCAAGGCAGAGGCGAGCAAAGTGGCAAAACATGAGAAAGCCTGCTTGGAGAATCAACATGTGTTTGTCCCGTTTGCGTTTGATACCTTTGGGGGTCTCGCTCCTGACGCTGTGCGACTTTTGAATCGGGTTCAAAAAGTCGTTAATAGTAATTCTTCGTCGCTAAAGGTTTCAAACTTTGTATTTAGTAGAATTGGTTTTTCTATTCAAAAGGGGGTGGCGGCGCAACTTGTTGCCCGACTACCTGCCATTGCTTTGTAATTGCCTTTTTCTCGTGTGGAATGTCAATATTTCATTCTGATTGAAGTTAAAAAAAAATATATATATATATATATATAAATCTAATAATACAATCATTTCCAAATATATAGATTTAAGTTTGTTTAATAGCATTTTAGTGTCTTGAATTAGATATATATCCACAAAAACTCTAAATTTTGAATGAAAATCTTGATTTACAGGGTGTGATGATGATGACAGCAGGGTTCTTCCGTCTCCTCCCTGAACTTCCAAATATATTCTGGCGATACCCGGTTTCATACATCAATTATATGTCATGGGGATTGCAGGTAACGCTATCTAACGGCACAGACTCAAAATTTTTTCGGGGTCCAAAGTGGATAATAAAATTAAACTCTTTTCATGAAAAAAAGAAAACAAAATTGTTTATCTGTGATTCATCTATCATATGTGTGCATGCATAATAATAGACCACAAACGCACCATCAAAAATCCAAAAACGCAAATTATCTATATATAATTCTTTCTTTAGAACCTGTGTTTTATTTCACTCCCCTTAGCCACTTCTGTAAAGTGTTGTGTACCATTTTTTGCCCATGAAATGTTCTTATATGCAATTTTTTTAGGGAGCATATAAGAATGACATGATTGGGTTGGAGTTTGATGCTGAAAACCAAGGCGAACCGAAGCTTCCAGGAGAGTTAGTACTAACCACGGTGCTTGGGATTTCAATCGACCATTCGAAGTGGTGGGACTTGGCTGCAGTGATGTTGATTATTCTCGTATATCGACTGCTATTCTTTGTTATACTCAAGTTAAAGGAACGAGCTAAACCAATGGTTAGAGAGATTTATACCCGAAGAACCCTAAATCATCTGAAGAAAAGAGCATCTTTCAGGAAAACGTCACCGTTTCCTTCAAAGAGACACCAACCGGCGTATTCGTTGTCATCTCAAGAGGGCCTTAACTCACCACTTCACTAGATGGATGTGGCTGTGTGTGGAAGATTGGTCAATCATCAATTTATCAAGTGTTTTTGCTTCTAATTTGCATGGTTACACGTTACAACATACATGGTTGTAAATGTTTACAGTTTTCAAATATGCAAATCTCCAAACTTAAAACTCAAAAGTGATTTTGATTATGGATGCTTCATTATTTTACACAATTACACACTGCATTAGAAATTGGCCCTTCTTGTATCATGTAAAACTATACTTTTTGATAGGTTTTTTGGATTTTGGACTAAAATGGCAACAAAATGCAAATCCACAGGGACCCAGATGTAATAAGTTTGAGATTTGGACTAAAGTGGTAAAACTGGCCAAACCACAGGGACCAAAATGGCAGTTTACTCTTAAAAATAAAATAAGGTTAGGATGTTGAAATCAAACTTTAAAAAAAAATTAAAACGAACCAAATTCGAATCTCGTTAACAAACACACCGAATTTCGAAATCCATATTGCAACTGGTATTTATGATTTTCAATATGATTCGACCCAAATATAATTACTGACGTTTTAATTTGTTATGTATAGAGTTTATTTATTTTTCTCGTAGTTAAGAGGTTTATTCACAACAATCCGAATTCAAATTTACTTAAAAAAATCAAAATTCGATGAACACCGCTAGAGCGGATGGCCTTAGTTCGATCAGTATACAAGACCGATGATGGGGAAGGCGTAGCTACAGTCAATCACTAAAGGTGAAGTCCTTAAAATTCTTTAGTGTTATTGATGTTTTTTTTCCTCATGACTTCACTTTCAAAGTAATGCAACTTTGTGTTTTAATAATTTGTCTACTTTTTTTTCTATTAAACTTATTTTAGGAACTAAAAAAAATATTATATTATTAAAACATATGTTAAGTTTTTAAATGAGTACATTTGTTTTAGGAACTAAAAGACTATTATTATATAATTAAAACATATGTTATGTTTTAAATCAATACATCTATTATATTATTAAAACACTAGTATTAAGCCCCTGCGTTGCAGCGGTTGTCATAAAACTGTGTTAAGTAGTAGCAATACTATACCATTGTCAGCGACCACCAACAACGGAAAAGGTTGTAAAGACAAAATAAATAAAAACGGGGAAATAATAACGCCGAGCGAAAGCAGACGTAAAATCTTTGAATCATGCACGCTCGTTGCTGAGAAATTAAAATGAAACGTAAAACATAGACAAAAATAACTAAGTCCATTCAGGACCTGGGTGTTGGACGAACTTGTCAAACGCAGAAAAATAGATGTGACACGACGGGTCAGTCAAACGAGAAAAAAATATACGAAAAAATGTTGAACCTCACACGCACGTTGCGACTTGCGGTGCGTTAACTCACAAAATTTAGAACAAAACGAAAAACTTGGGAAAGATGAAAAGTATGGTGGACTAAAATTGAAAATAAAAAAGAGTTGGGATTAAATTGCAAAAGTGAAAAACTTTGGGTTAAAAGTAAAAAACCAAAGGGTCTAAATTGCAAAACTGAAATTATTTATTAATTTTAGATAAAGATAAGGATAAAAGTAAATAATAACTATATATTGGTTATTAATTAATATTAATATTAAAAGAAATTTATTAAACAAATATAAATAAAATTTATGAGGTTAAAGGAGAGAATGACATGTGACATTATTTGAAGTTTTTTATTATAAGTTAGATTATATATTATGAGGTTAAATGAGAGAATGACATGTGACATTATTTAGAGTTTTTTATTATAAGTTAGATTAGATATATTATGTTTTTAAGTCAATACATTCATATATATGTATTAATTTACAACATAACCGAGCAACAGTGTCTACAGTGGACTTTAACGATGACGGCGTTTATCTTTTTGTCTGATACTTCCTTTTTCTTTTCCTTCCCACGAGTCTTCACCACCCATAGCCAGAACCAGTTCTTTCTCAATCTTCAACACGCACCCATCAGTTATTCCCACCGTCCTTACACTACCACCTCCGCCTCTCCTCCGCCACGCGTGTGGTTGTACTGAAAACCCTAAATATTCTTCTCTCTAGGTCAAAATCTTCAAACCAAATCACAGACAAAAGTGAGCGGATTGTGAACGGAATCGTCTCCGGCGACAGACGCCATCATCGGCTTTAATTTTCTGTGTGTAGTCGATACTTTTTTGCGCAATCAAACGGGATCTGAACTGAATCTAGCACAATCTTTGTGGCCAGGTAACTATCCCCTTTTTCATAAACCTTATCGATCGAGTTTACTTGACACAAATCTTATAAATTTGTGATCTTTGGCTATGTGATCGACCTATAAACTATCTTTTGTTTCTTCACGTTGAAATTTAACTGCCTGTTGTGGTGGTAGTTTGTTTGCATATCAAGTGTTTGATGAAATGTTTGAGTGAAAAGTATACATATGTTGGTTGTAGGAATGATATGCCATCATATTTGAGATCTTTACTTAATGCCCATCAGTTGTAATCCTTGCTAGGGCTGACCCAAAGGGATTGAGTGAAACAAGCTATTAATTTTTTTTATAGATATATGATTTGGGATTGAAGTTGAAGGTGAGATGTATGATGATTTGGTATTTGGTGAGTGACCCGTGTACGATGAGGTGTGTAGTTCAATAGATAATTAGGTATGGCCAGTCAAACCAATAGTCCAATAGAAGAACACAGACAAATTGAAGTGTCCCGTTCTGTAAGATGGGCTTCTATTTTTTATTACATACGGAATACATGCTTAAACTATTGTATTTTTCGTGATTGCATTTTTAACTTGCTTAAACTTAGTGATTGCATTTTTAACTTGCATAAACTATTGTATTTTCCGTTCAAGTTCGTTCGCGTTCATTTTTTAAAAGTTTTTAATATTTCACTTTCCCTCTTAAGTTTACCCCCCCCCCCCCCCCCCCTCATACACACACACACACCCCATAGTTAGGTAACTTTAGATAATTATGTTTCTTATCGTTTGGTTAATTATAATTGACACATTATTTGTTTATAAAATGTTGAAACAAGTGTCTACAAATATTTAGCGGCCTTTTATATTTTAGTTTTCTTACTTTTGATCAATTCGCTTGCATGTACTATAACAGAATTCAAGCAAAGCTTGAGAGGAATCTTATGTATTTTGCTGCCATTGCTGATTCTTAACCACAAGCTGCTGGTGTTCATTCCCAAGAATTTATTAGGTAGCAAATGGATTGATCTATGTCGCTAATTCATCTTCAATTTACGGTTCGTGTACGTTTTGAGGTTAGAGTGTCACCCACCAACAACTTTCTGCCTTTTACCAGGTAATTACTTACATTAAGCATCTTTTAATTTCAAATGTTATCACTGAACATGTTGTATGCCTAAGCTACATGTGATTCAATTGTTTTCATTATCAGTCATAATTGCTTGAAACGGTCGAGTACCCGCGCATCGCGCGGGGTAATCACACTAGTTTTATGACTAATTCTTAGTCATACATCTTAGTGACATATTGGTTGATGGCATTTTAGTTCTTTGCGGAAGCGGGTATACCATGTCCAAGCCGAAGAAACCCTTCGGATCACTTCTTGCGGTGTACAACTCCGATTTTGACAGGATCAACGCTACGTTGCAGGGTTCTCAGAGACTAAGGGTACAATGTTTTGCATTTAGGGTGTGTTTTGGTTTGTAAATGTGTTTAGATATAAAAGAAAAGCTTAAATTACACGAATGGACCTTGTGGTTTGGGGAAAATTACGGATTTAGTTCATGGTGGCACTGTTTGCTTTCAAGAATGTCCATGGGCTTAGCGACGTTATTTTAAGGACCAAATCCGTAATTGCCCCAGACCACGTGACCACCCGTGTAATTTACTCAATTGATAATAAGAAATAAAATGTATTTTAGCCTCTAAACCAAACACTTTTCATTTCTTTAAATCCTAAAACTAAACACTTAAAAAACACACCCTTAATTATATTCTCAAAAACCGGCCATAGTTGATCAGATTCTTAAGAAACAATGTTGTTTTAAGTACTGCATGCAAGACACAAAAATCATGTGCACCACTAGTTTCCCTTGTTCATCAACTGCACAAATGAAAGGAATGCTTGTTTATAAGTACAAATCCTCAGCATATGCAGCAGCTGCAAGAACCAAAATCAAAGAAATATCAACTATGGTAAGTGTTAAACCCTCTTTCAACTTAAATACAGTAAGATGTAAGAGTACATCATTGTTCTGACTGTTTTAAACTCATCGAATTTGGTAGGAAGGTCTAGAGGTTGAAACAAAGAGCGCTGGAAGCAAGGCCACTTGGTGGAAGCAGCTAAAAACATTGACTAATAGATCTTTCATAAACATGTGTAGAGATGTTGGCTACTATTGGCTGAGGATAGGGGTGTACATTGTTGTATCAATCTGTGTCGGTACGGTTTTTCACGATATTGGAACAAGCTATCACGCGATGGTTGCTCGTGGAGCGTGTGGTGGATTCATTTCGGGTTTTATGATCTTCATGTCTATTGGTGGCTTCCCTTCTTTCATCGAAGAAATGAAGGTATGAATAACTTAGTTGGTAATTTTAGTGTTACCGACGTATATTATCATAAACACCTACAGACACACCCAGTCAGCTGTCACATCAGATTTCAGCTCATACTTCAAAAAAATTATTTTCTCTTCAATGCTACATCTTTTACAAACATCCTTACATTTTCAGTGATGTATAATGATCCATTTTTGCACAGATATTCAAAAGAGAAAGGCTCAACGGACACTATGGCATTGCCGTATTTATCCTTTCGAACTTCTTATCTTCCTTCCCATTCTTAGCAGTAATGTCATTCTGTACCGCAGCGATTACTTACAACATGGTGAAGTTCCATCAGGGGTTCTATCGACAAGTTTACGCTTGTCTTGATCTTCTGTTATCCATTGCTGCTGTTGAGAGTTCCATGATGGTTATTGCTTCCTTTGTTCCTAACTTCATGATGGGAATTATCATCGGTGCCGGTTTCATTGTAAGTGATGGCATAATGAGAGAAAATCGAAACAATATTGTTAGATGATATTTTCTTTACATATAATAGCTTCTACTAATCTGTTTATATATACAACAAATTACAACCATATAATTATATACTTTTTCATCAACAATGCCTAGATTATATAGGGTTAATGCACCACAACCTGCACACTGTAGGATTTGAAATCTCAACCTTTTGGTTGTGATGTACACCACTTAACCATCGGAATGTATCATCCGGAACATAGAATTGTAGATATAAACATATAAACATATAAATATAATAATGCAATCATTTCTAAATATATAGACTTAAGTTTGTTTATTAGCATTTTAGTGTCTTGAATTAGATATCCACAAAAACCCTAAATTTTGAATGAAAATCTTGATTTACAGGGTGTGATGATGATGACAGCAGGGTTCTTCCGTCTCATCCCTGAACTTCCAAATATATTCTGGCGATACCCGGTTTCATACATCAATTATATGTCATGGGGATTGCAGGTAACGCTATCTAACGGCCCAGACTCAATTTTTTTCGGGGTCCAAAGTGGATAATAAAATTAAACTCTTTTCGTGAAAAAAGAAAAAAAATTGTTTATCTATGATCATCTATCATATGTGTGGATGCATAATTATAGACCAGAAACGCACCATCAAAAATCCAAAAACGCAAATTATCTATATATAATTCTTTGTTTAGAACCTGTGTTTTATTTCACTCCCCTTAGCCACTTCTGTAAAGTGTTGTGTACCATTTTTTGCCCATGAAATGTTCTTATATGCAATCTTTTTAGGGAGCATATAAGAATGACATGATTGGGTTAGAGTTTGATGCTGAAAACGAAGGCAAACCGAAGCTTCCAGGAGAGTTAGTACTAACCACAGTGCTCGGGATTTCAATCGACCATTCGAAGTGGTGGGACTTGGCAGCAGTGATGTTGATTATTCTCGTATATCGAATGCTATTCTTTGTTATACTCAAGTTAAAGGAACGAGCTAAACCAATGGTTAGAGAGATTTATACCCGAAGAACCCTAAATCATCTGAAGAAAAGAGCATCTTTCAGGAAAACGTCACCGTTTCCTTCAAAGAGACACCAACCGGCGTATTCGTTGTCGTCTCAAGAGGGCCTTAACTCACCACTTCACTAGATGAATGTGGCTATATATGTGTGGAAGATTGGTCAATCATCAATTTTATCAAGTGTGTTGCTTCTAGTTTGCATGGTTACACGTTACAACATGCGTGGTTGTAAATGTTTACAGTTTTCAAATATGTACATCTCCTAACTTAAAACTCAAAAGTGATTTTGATTATGGATGCTTCATGCTTATTTTACACAATCACACTGCATTAGAAATTGGCCCTTCTTGTATCATGTAAAACTATACTTTTTGATCTTTCAAACTAGTTTAATACCCGGCCGGTGGCCAGGGTTACGTTAATGTATAATATAGTAACAACATGAATAAACATATGAACACAGAAATAAAATACAGTAAGATTACACAAAATTATAAGAACATCATGACAAACAAAATTAACCTATATTAAGTGTACACAAAAATTAAACATGATAAACAAAAGCGTCATTCTTTAATTTATAAAAAGGAAAAGGATCATTAATAGTTTACAACCACAAAAAGATAAAAAAAAAATTGATTACTAAAACATGAAATGGTGTCACTTTAATTGCAAACTGTAGGCAAAACAAATGCATGGTGTACACCAAAATAGCTATGTGTGCCGGTCCAAATTTTCCAAATTAATAAAACTAAAACTTACCAAAATGTAAAAAAAAAAAAAAAGAAGTAATTGTATGCATATATTGTTATCGTGACAAATGAACTGCCAATTTCATACATTGTATAAAACTTGAGTTTTGAACCATATGTTAACTGATAATGTCAAATCGCACATTTTGATATATGACCAATGATCAAGAACCTGCTTAATCTTCCTTTGATCTCATTTACCAAGAGGGCATAATTGTCTCTCTCCAATGAACCTGCCTGTTGCCCGTTTTAACAACCGAGTTATGCACATTTGTGTGTATCTTTTCCAAATAGTTCTATAATCCCTTTTATTGGATCTTTTTTGCTCGACGATTGACCCCCAGCCAAAATCTACACAACACATCCAGTTGTACACATGTTAGCTCGACTTTTGAACCATTTAACCTGTTACAACTCGTGGTCCCATTTCATTTTTGTCTAAGCTTCTATATTTGACCCATTTAAATTCAAAATTACTTACTGGTTTGAACTTTGCTTCTTGTACATAAGCAACAACATCAGGGTGTGAACAATCCAAACTTCCCAACCACCTCACAATTTCAAAATATCAATTACGAAAAATAAGAAATCACATGGAAAAAAATGTGAAAAACTTGCAACTTAACACATCTTTAATACAAACAGCAAGAGACAGTCTCTAAAACATAAGAAAGAGATAACGGTCAACTTGACCCGATTGCTTTGAATCGTATTTAAATGGTATTAGACATTATAAACATAATTCGTATATTATATGTATTAAACTTAGGATATATTATTTATGTTTTATGTGTGTATGTAACTGCATGATCGAATGGGTATGTCGGTTGGTTGACTTCGATTCAAATGGCGGTTATTCCCGCCAGTTTCAACCACCACATAACCGTTCTCCACCACTATGTATAAATGGTTGTTGCCGGGAACCTTTTTCCGATACCAAGACAATTTAATCAACTGTCAAATTGTCCATATTCCGATTTCTGTATATTGATCAATCAAAGATCAGATAATGAATCCAATAAGTGATGATTCTTCCGCTGTGAATAATTATGTTGATCAAGAAAGTGGTAGCAGAGCTAGTTTCTTTAACAGTGATGATCTCCGGCCAACTTCAACAATGATGCCATGTAAACACTGCTCGGATGAGAAGAAAGAACACAGATGGTTGCAGAGACGGTGCTATTAATGCAACAAACCCGGTCACCAAATCTCGGCATGTTTGATGAAAGAAAATGATGAGGAAACTCAACTCTTCGTCTGGCAATCGACACAGGAATACAACAATAACATAGCGGTGATGTTGATCATCAAAATGATCAAAGAAGGGAGTATACAGTGGTTGGCACCGATGGAGGTTTCTGGTCAGACATGTGGTACGTTAGTAAAACTCTTAAACATCACTATTCTGGGAATTTAGAGTTGTTTAAACGAATAAAAAAACATGTCAAGCGTTGAAACAAAAACTGGAGAAAATCAATTTTTCTTCATAAGGGGAATAGGGTTCGTTGAAATCATGTCTGGGTCCGAAAAGATTCGTGTACAGAGTGTTTCATACACTCCAGACATAGACAGAAATGTGTTAAGCCTAGATAAGTTAATCATACAAGGCTTCATGGTAAAATTTATGGGTGATAAGTGCAAGTTATTTTCGACATTTAGTGTTCCCTTGATTAACAAGAGAAATGAACAAGCTGGAATGACAAGGGAGGATGAAATCGGTAAATTAGAGAAACAATTTATGATCAGTAAAGATTCAGAGCATGAGAAGTTTAAATCTGAATTTTTAAATGAGTATTTTGAAAGCCTGAACATCTCAACGAACGAACCGTATTGGAACGTTTTAATATTACAAGCGATGTCTTTTAAGGAATTTCGAGATTGTAAGGCACTTCTTGACATGCTTGATGATGAATATTATGTTATAAAATACAAATATCATCTCGAAACCACATTCAATAATATGATAGATTGGTTTCTCAAGGAGAAATTAGGAATTAATTCGAGGCCACTACCTGCATATGCATCAAATAACCGAAAGGTAAGTTTACTAGATCTGTATATGGCCGTAAAGAGGGAAGGTGGACATCGGAGGATCACCGAAAACAATATGTGGGCAATGATTGCCAGGGACATAGGTTTTGAGTATGATGAAGGAGAATACATGCGGCTGATATACGCTATGTATTTGGATGTACTCGTATACTATTACAAATATAAGACAACTCAAGAAAAGGCACTCGAGAAGGAGGAAGTCAAGATGGTGGTTAATCCGAGACAAAGCAGAAGTGAAGGAGACAGGGTGGTTGTAACTGATGCAGATCAAACGGAAAAGGAAGGCTGTTCAAGGAGTGAAGAAGCTGCAGGTAAAGATGCAGATCATTACGCGTTTTTCGTCGGCAACGACTGGCATGGAATCAAGAACCTGAACATATGAAGGAGGTTCGATTTTAACCGGGCAAAAGCTGCCGTGGACGATGCCAACAACAGTGTTCTCAAGAACTCTCGTAAACACAATTATGTTTAGGGGATAGTATTATACATTATAAACATATTTCGTATATTATATGTATTAAACTTAGGATATATTATTTATGTTTTATGTGTGTATGTAACGGCATGATCGAATGGGTATGTCGGTTGGTTGACTTCGATTCAAATGGCGGTTATTCCTGCCAGTTTCAACCACCACATAACCGTTCTCCACCATTATGTATAAATGGTTGTTGCCGGGAACCTTTTTCCGGTACCAAGACACTGTCAAATTGTCCATATTCCGATTTCTGTATATTGATCAATCAAAGATCAGATAATGAATCCAATAAGTGATGATTCTTACGCTGTGAATCATTCTATTGATCAAGAAATGGCAAATCAAGTAGCTGAGTCCAGATTAAGAAACACCTAAAAATTTAGTCCTCTCAACAAAATTCATACCTTGGTTTAAAAGAAAAACGTAAAGCACTCTGCGGCCTTCGGGTCTTGAAAGAGGAGGCGCAATGCGTGAGGCGAGAGGTTCATGTATACGAGTGCATGGGCGATGACTCGAGGCCCTGAGGTGCTTTCCTGATCAGCTTGTGCGCCTCGCGCATTAGCCGCGCAATTCGAAGATTCAGACATGCAAAAAAGACAGAACAGATTACAGAGTGGCAGTTTGGTGACATGAAATCTTTATATTTGACAATAATTTAAAAATATAATATTTTATGCAAAAGAGTAAAATCACTATTCATTTCCCATCCAGTTTAATATATATCTAATGATACTACTTTTAGCCAATCTTTAAGCTCGGATGTGAGATAAAGCACAAACCGACCCGTTCATAAGTAAATGGCTTAAAATTGCCATGTCTATTAGTCATTGATGTAGACAAATTATATAGAAAGAACCATTATATGTGTTCAATAAAAGATGTGTAAACCATGTATGGATATCGGTTAACAAAACTATTGTTGCTCATGTCCCTGCAAGTGATTAGGTATGTGATGTCAGAACGTGGAAAATGAAAATACCAACTAAAAAATTGAACCAACTTACATATAAAAGAGTGAGTTCATTCATAACAGATTTTGTACCGACCCACTTAGGTTATTTCTTGACATAGTTGACATATACCTGAAATTAAACAAAGCTGCCAGTTTAGTAATAAATAAAAAAACAATTGGTTGGATTTGCTCTTGTCACTTATAACTCAGTGACAGTTTTGAGATTTGATATTTTGATAGATTCCGAGGCATTATCCCCCTTAAGGACTTCAAGTCTAGGTGTTTGTGACATTAAATATGCAAATATAGACAGAGTTAAATGAAATGAAAATATACACAGGGACACGAAATCAAATAATATTTTGCTAGATAATCATTTTAATGCAGAGGTTGTTGATTTCGGATTGTCCAAACAGTTGTGAGATAAATCAAGGATTATGTTTCAACTCAAGTGAAAAAGACAATGGTAAGTTGCCAACACTCTCTTTTAGTTGACCCGTTTGAGATTAAAAAAATATTAACCCGTCAAACAGGTAAACGGATCATCTCAAAATGCAAGGCCCACTTATCTTGTTTGTTGATCCGCATCTAATAAATTACCCAGTAATCAAACATTTCCCATAAGCTATTGTCCTGTAAATAGCAGATATTTTCATGGGATCCATAAGACTGCGGGGTATGGTGGGGCGGGGGTTGGGCTTGGGTTGGGGCATTTGTTGACACGTGGCTTGGGGTGGCAGACATGGGGCGACCCACATTAAAACAGGGTATGGTGGGGCGGGGGTTGGGGGCGTGGGTTTGGTGGGCTTCGCTGGGCTGACCCGGCTGGGCTCTTTGTAATTAAAGAAAATTACATAAAAATTAAAAAAAATTACATAAAAAAAATTACATAAAAAAAATTACATAAAAAAATTACATTAAAAAATTTCCTAACGTTTATATTTGTTTTTTATCTCTTCTCTCATCTCCAAGACTATTTCCAACTCGTCACCCTTTAGGTGATCAATCGGCTGGGATAGAATTTTCAAATCCTCCCGTCTTTGTCTCTCGGCTTCTCTAGCGGCATCTCTAGCTTCTTTTCTATTCCGAATTTCGGCCCTTTGTTGTTGGAAGACGTTGAATGTATCCATCTTGGATGAAATGTCATCCAACTGGTCGCTGTATATTCCTCTATGCAAGAGCGAACTCCCAGCTGAAGGTGATGCCGTAGCAGATCTTGATTTTTGAGCACGCCTTTTTGTGGCATCTCTTCCATACTCAGGCCGGTTTGGGCTTGGCGAATCATCAAAAAGGTCCTCAATCTCTTGATCTCGTGCATCAGATTGGGACAAGGCCCTCGACCTTTTGGAAGACGTGTTGCTTTCGCTACCACTGGGGATATTCGCCCACTTTGGATGAAACTTACAAATCTCCCAACAATGCATGAAACGGAAGTCGGTCCCCACATTTGTCTTGAATTGAACCAATGCATTCGTCACAATGTCGGCTTCGGTTTCACCACTTTTTGGGTTTTGTTTTGCTTTATTTAAAAAACCACTATATTTTGTAAGTTGGCCGCTTATCTCGGTCCACTTCGAGGATAAGCTATCGTTTTCACGATAAACCTCTTTTCCCAATTCTTCATGGAATATTCTACTAACCCCTTGCCACAAATAGGTTCGATGTTGAGAATTTCCTGTTTTTATAAAAACAAAATTTAATATATTACAAAGTTATATAAAAAAAACATTAATAAAAACAAAGTTTAAGAATACCTAAAGTTGAAGGTTGAGATTGTTGAAACCAACCCCTCGCCAATGCAAGTTCTTCAGGGACGGTCCATTTTAGTTGTTTTCGCTTGATGGTTTCAAGTGCTTTATCCGCCTCGGTTTTTTTCTTATGGCTTCTCTTTTTTATGGGTTGGGGTGTGGAAGGACCATCGTTGGGTGGTTGAGTTTCGGGGACGGTTTCGTTTTGTGAAAGGTCGATGGAGGTTGGTGAAAGGTTGATGGCTGTTTGTGTAAACGGGGTAGGTATCGAATCATCGGTGTGTGGGAAGTTAGTAAACACACGATTCCCAATATACGATGCATAACTCGCTTCTTGGGGCATAGAAGAGTGTATGAAAAATGGACGAGGCATTGGACGATTGGGTGGTGGGCTAGGATTATTTTCTTGGAATGCATACGGGTTGTTCGGGTCAAAAGGACGGTTATGAGGATGCATTTTTTCGTTTTGTAGATGGAGAATTGAAGATGAATGTGGTAAAAAAATGGAAGAAATTGTGAGGTTTTATAGTGGAAAAATAAAATTTTATTAGTTTTTTTTTTTAAGATAGCCGTTGGCCAACGGCTTCTTTGGTTTGTCCAATTAGAGCCCGCCATGTCAGCTTGGCCAGACCGCCCCACGCCCGGCTTGAAACCCATGCCCCAAGGGCCACGCCGAAACCCATGCCCGCCCGGGGTGGTGGCTTGGGCGTTTCCCCCCTACCCACGCCCAAACTCCCGCCCCATACCCCGCAGTCTAAAGCAAGAGAGAATCAAAATTTCTTAAGCCATAAAAAGCATATTCTTAGCTTTGTTCAAAGCTTTAATCAGCAGCATGCTAGTATGAAACTAAAAAAAGTTCAAAAATTCAATAAGCTAACCTGTATTAAGTGTAATCGAAATTCATAATTCTTACTCAAGCATTATCCTTTTCACAGGCGGCTTTTAGCCTGCGTTTTGTGTATTTAAGGTCCCGCATTGCAATGACGATCTCAAGTTCAAGAGCAGAAACTTTAGCCCACTGATGCCTGCAAAATTGTTATTAGAAAGTAAACTGAACAAACCTATGAAATGGGTTAAATAATGTACAATTAGTTTATGGGGTGTGGTTGCTTGCCCACCGATCACCCCCATCCTCCACCTCACACCACCTTCCTCTCAATTCCACCTTCCTCTCCCTTCACCGAACCCAACCTGCATAAGAGAGGGAGAGAGAGAGAGAGAGAATGCAGTCAGGAAGAAGGAGGAGAATTGCCTGAACCCATCGAATATGGGGGTAGTGTTCCCCTTCGGCGCCGATGCCACATGAGACTCGCCGACCACTTGTCGATGCCACACCCCACAGCAATATGTAGAAGTTGGGATTCAAGCTGACTGACCTTATTAACATAGTCAACTGATGTGTTCAAAATGTAACATATAAATTTCATCAAATGAGGCATAAAACTAACCCTTTTTAGTACTAATGTTGGAAAAAGTGTGCTTTTGTCTTCCTTTTGTATTTTCAGGATTAAATGAGCTCAAATTAACAAAAGAAGAAAAAAGACACCAAAATCTAACATAAATACAAGAAAAGGAACAAGACGTGGCATGCCCGACCCCACAACAGCATCTTCCCAAGCAAAACAAGAGATCAGAAGCCTGAACACGCCCCGTGCTCAGCCAGCACGGGGGCGTGCCCAAGTGTTAGCAGAAAAGACAAAGTGGTAGAAGCTTCTATTGCCCACCACGGGGCCGTGCTCAGCGGACACGGGGCCGTGGTCAACTATAAGATTCGCACAATCCAGGCAAATCTTCATAGTACAAAGATTCTTCTGCACACGGGGTCGTGCTCAGCGGACACGGGGGCGTGGTCAACTAATAAGACAAAGTTGCATTTAATGAAGAAAGAGAGGATGTGGACACGGGGCCGTGCCCACTGGACACGGGGCCGTGCCCGAGCTTCTGTTCAGCCTATAAATAGAAGTGCTTGGCTCAAGCTCAAACCATCCCTTGGCACACCACCTCTCTCACACTTCACCCACCACCCACCACCACCATAACACCATCATCCACCACCATCATCCATTGTCCATCATAGAGTGTGTGAGTCGTCTCGGGATCCAAGATTGATCGTAAGAGTTCTTGACAATCAAGGCCATGTTTGCCTAAGTCTCTTACATCACTTGGTGAAGACAAAGTGTCTAGTGTAATACTTTTTATTTCTAATCTTTTGCACTTTTTATTTGGTTTTGTATTAATGACTTTAATAAATAGTTGCTTATGTTGAAGGTGATCTTTCCTTATCGTTTGTCCGTGGTGTCTTGGCATTATTTTACTGTCTATATAAAATAAAAGATTTTCACCATTCATATCTCCACGGTCTATATGGAGGTATGTTGGCTACCTGGTCGGGGGTTAAGGGAACGGTTTGGTAAAGGTCTTGCCATTGTTCAGCGTTTAGAGGTCCTGCAATGGACCTGGGTCAAATTTAGTAGGACCTCCTTCAATACTTCACGGTATTGGATGGCGGGGGTCCAAACTCTTTGATCCCCTCATAAGTTAACTACTATTAATACTATAACCCGGCTATTTAGGACTGTATCCATGCTGACTCAGACTACGTAGTCGAGGGTAACGTCACCTCCAAAAGAGGGGCCTACCATAATTTGCATTAATAACTTAATTAATTATCTTCCAATAATCCACCATTTTAGGATTGTATCCTTGCTGACTCAAACTACTGGGGTGAGGGTAACGTCACCTTCAAAAGAGGGGCCTACTACAATAACTAAGATAATCTCTTAATTATGTGCAAAAGTGCGGAAATAATCAAAGGTTACACTAGATACGAGTCGGAACCAAGTGATTCATCTTGTCTATCTGTTTTTCTTTTTATTTTATTTTTCAGCATTTAGTTAGTTTCTATTTTTTCTTAGTTAAAAACATTTTTCTAAACTTTTTATTTTGATTAGACGTTGAGGATAAACCGGTACTAAAAGCTCTTGTGTCCTTGGACGACCTCGGTATCTTGCCAACACTATACTACGCTCACGATGGGTGCACTTGCCCATATGTGTGTTTAGTGTTAGTAAAATATCGTGTTTTATAAATTTAAAACTTGGCTAAAATAAGTGTTAAAGGGGCTTAAAATATACACCTAATATATATAACACTTCACACGCATCATCAACCAGTTTCTTCTGCCTAGAGTCTTCTTGTAATAAAAATCAAGCAATGATGAAAGCTAAAGTGTTTAAAGAAATAGTAAATATATGCTGACATTTTCAACTACTACAATTACAAGTGTCGGCGCCGACACGGGAATAGTTCTGCCCCTTTATTGGGCTAAATGGGCGACTCTCCTATTAGCTCAACAAAATTACGATTTTACCCCCACTTTAAATTTACGATTTTGCCATCAGTGTAAAATTATTTTTTTTCCCCACTTAAAAATAAAATAACGTTTTTGCTCCCAGCTAAAAATTTCAATTTTGCCCTAGGTTCAAAATTACGACCTCGTCCCGTTTAAATTTACAGTTTTGCCATTAATTTTTCCCCCTTATAATTACGACTTTGCCATCGGTTCAAAGTTATGTTTCTACCCCGACTTAAAAATAAATTTACGCTTTTGCTCCGACCAAAAAATTTCACTTTTGCCTTAAGTTCAAAATTACGATTTTGACCCGTTTAAATTCACAGTTTTCCCATTAGTTTTTTTCCCTCATAGCCACGTTACGATTTTGTCCTCAAATTAAATTTACATGGTTAAATTACAATTTTCCCCCAGTGTAAAATTACAGTCATGCCGGCAGCTGCCTTACACTCCCCCATTGGTCCATTTAATTTACGATATTATCCCTGAATAAAAATTATGATTTCGCACTCAATTCAAAATTACGTTTTCCCATCGTTTTAGTTTTTTTCGCAAAAGTAGAAAACTTTTTTTAATTAGTTGACTCGATTTAATTTTTTTCCGTGTCAACAAAGTCTCCTAACACTCGCTCATTAGTCCTGAAAAATCGCAGTTTTGCCCTGAGCCGAACAAATGGTCTTATCATTGTTTTAGTTTATTTACTGACAAAAGTATAGTAGTATTTTTTTAATTGATTGAGAATTATTCGGATATCGTCCCGCAACGCGGGCGGGGCATCACCTAATTATAGTACAAGGAAGCAAGGCAAATTTACCAATTTAGATCGCAAAGTCTCCACCAATGAGCACCTCTCTTTCTTTGATTCCTGAAATCATGAACATTTGATTTTTCTATTATTTGAGTTTCGTAGAAATAAATGATAACAAACAGTTCTATCATCAGAGAAAACAATCCTTAAACCTGAAGTTTATTTTTAGCTTTTGATTGCTTATAAAATTGAACATAACAATAGTGGTTACAGTTTTAACTTCATCTATATGGTCTTTTCTCAAATTCTAACACAAAATAATTGCAAAAATCTATAAATCACATATAAGCAAAACTAATAAAGAAAACTATTTATTTAACAAAAATTAATTACAAAGATAATAAAGAAACTATTTATTTAACAACAATTAATAACAAAGAATTTAACAAAATACACTTAGACCTAATCCACTTCTTTTTTTCACTCACATTTTCTTCTTTCAAAACACAATTGATTCTCTGCATGGCGACTTGGATACTGATGGGTGAGTGCTTTGTATTGTTCCTCAGTTTTCAGAGTCTACTATGGATGATTCTTTTGTCAATGATCCTGCGTTTGAATCTGTACCAGGTTTTCGCGATTGGGCTTGAAGTTGAACTCTTCTTAATTTGGTTTGCCGTTTTGATTCTTCTAATATTCATACAAATTCATGATGATCGCCTTCTAATGTTCCGATTGTTTCTCTTTTCTTGATTAGAAACCCCAAAAATATGTCATATGGTGGTGTCCACCTCACATTATCTCCTCAACTGATTTTAGAGGGTTTGTTGGAGCTTGAGTTATGGAGATAATTGCAGCAAATTATGAGCGAGAGAGGGAAAGTCAGTAAGCAAATTTGGAAGACACAGGGAGTTTTATGGGTGAGAAGAAACTGATGGAATCCTAGAATCAAGGGGAGGTTATCAATGACGTGGGGAGGAAAAGGAGGAACTGTAAAACTGCAGATAACTGCCATAGAAGTGGAGGTTATGGGCAGAATAATGAGGAGCAAAACCACCAACTGAGAAACTGCCATGAACCACCATTAGAGCGGTTATTTTTTGGAGTTTAAACGGCTGAGATAGCATGATCCGACAGTTAATATCGATTTAGAAAGCGGTTAGACTTAATGGGAACAATATATATATATATATAGGCTAAGGTTCCAGCGTGAACAACCTCCCAAGAGTGAACTGCGTGAACAAATCTTGACCGCTGATTAATATGATCTTGATTATTTAAAGGGGTGACATGATTGTAATTAATAGGTTAGATTTTATTGTTTTATTAAAATTAAAAGGGTAGAAGTGTAATTATATTATTTTGCTTATTTAAAACTAGGAAAGAAAATTATTTCCAATAATAAGAGAGTAAATCCCGTAAATATACCATGTATTATACACATGTGTACTATCGTGTTGGAATGTATAGAACAGTAGAACACAGCAGTACACATGTGTACTACGGAGCTAAGACAACAATGTTGCGGGTCACATGTGTACTATACCATGTATTATACACATGTGTACTATGGTGTTGGAATGTGTAGAACACAGCAGTACACATGTGTACTACGGAGCTAAGAGTTATACACAATAAAAAAGATGACTGAAAACTCTAGTTCAACCAAAAAAAGACTAAAACTATAATTCGAATCTTGCTACTATGACCAAAAACAATGACAATATTAGAATAAGTTAAGATTATCCTAACATATTTAAAATAAGTAATTGTTTTGTAGATGTCGAAAATTTTGGTAACTGATGATGATTTAAATATGGAAGGATTTTGAAATTAATAAGACAATAATTTAAATTCAATATTTATATAAAGTTACAATCTTACCCTTATTAAATGTATATGGAATCAATGGTTCAGATCAGTTCACGCGGTTCACTGTTGATGCAGATTTTGTGTCCGATGCTTGTCGAATAGATTAGTTATTATTGTACGCTGAATTTGTAATAGTTAGTGAAACGGTCAAACAAACGTGTATAGACCCGCTCGTTTGAAGTGGTAAAACGAGAGGGTTATTTGGTTGACCGTGTGGGTTTTGCTAGACAAATTATGGTTGTATAATGTTTGGTGTCGAAGGATATGGCATCGAAGGATTGTGTATATCCTTCGATGAGCTCGAAAGATATCCATCGATAGATGAAGATGGACCTCGAAGGATATGTCATCCTTCGAGGTATATGTGTATCTTTCGATAGCTGGATGATCGACAGATGATCTATCGATCAATCAGTTAGATCCTTCGACCATACAACCTGTGTTGGGTATAAATACCAACACTTTGTCATTTGCAAGACTAAGAGAGAATAGGGGAGCTCATTTAAGAGTTCCCTGTGAGCTTCAGTGTGTCTGGGAGAGATCACCACTTATTGTAGGACCGGGTTTGGGGACCGAAACCGTGATTCTTGTGATTATGTTCAAAAACGGAAGAGATAAGAGATGATAAACAAACAACTTTGTATTAATCCGGTAGTATAACATTACAAGTCGGCCCGATTACATGATAACCGAACTAATACCAAAGGAGTATACATTCGGGGAGAGATCAAGTGGTGATCTCTCCCAGACACACTGAAGCTCACAGGGAACTCTCAAATGAGCTCCCCTATTCTCTCTTAGTCTTGCAAATGACAAAGTGTTGGTATTTATACCCAACACAGGTTGTATGGTCGAAGGATCTAACTGATTGATCGATAGATCATCTGTCGATCATCCAGCTATCGAAAGATACACATATACCTCGAAGGATGACATATCCTTCGAGGTCCATCTTCATCTATCGATGGATATCTTTCGAGCTCATCGAAGGATATACACAATCCTTCGATGCCATATCCTTCGACACCAAACATTATACAACCATAATTTGTCTAGCAAAACCCACACGGTCAACCAAATAACCCTCTCGTTTTACCACTTCAAACGAGCGGGTCTATACACGTTTGTTTGACCGTTTCACTAACTATTACAAATTCAGCGTACAATAATAACTAATCTATTCGACAAGCATCGGACACAAAATCTGCATCAACAAATTCCCCCTTGTCCGTTGCTGTCGAATGCTGAAAATGCAACTGCAATCGATCTTCAGTCAAGTATTCATCTTCTCTGTGTTAACAAATTCCCCCTTGACCGATGATCCAGGTAAGTAGTATCTTGATGCTCCTTGTATAATATTTCCCCCTCAAAGTACGCGCATCCGTGTTGGGTGTTGTGCAATTTTCTCAAAAGGCTCAATTGACCGATCTTCCGCTGATCTTCCAATACTCCAACCGGCATTAGATAAGGGTTCCAATCTTTAAAAACTGCATCAAGTCTTGATCTTGTCATAAGAACTCTATTTCATACAAGCATACTACATTGATAGAGATTTCTGGTGAACTGTCTTCTGTAAACCGTCTTTGTGGAATCGACCAAGTAATGCACTTTAATCTTCAGCATCAACACTCAGGAAAGTCAGCTAGACCAAGTGTATCCCTTGCAAGCTCAACCAGCATGCTTAGTTGAACTACATCCAGATCTCATTGTCTCGCCTTTGTGAAGTTGACCACGTAATGCACTACGGATCTTCAGCATCAGTACTCAGGAAGTCAGCTAGACCAAGTACATCGTTTGCAAACTCAACGAATTGAGTTACCCCCAGATCCCTGTAAAATCCCAAAGAAACATCAAACCCAAAACCGAATCCTGCAGGCCTTCAGTCTTGAACTATCAGCTTTCATAAAGATTCCCCAGGTCTTCAGTGAACAGCGCTTTTGTAACTACTGTAGACTTTAGAAACTTGTATTTTTCCGTGCAAAACCCTTCACGCTGGCTGGAGAATTAATTAAAATCCTCAAATATGTGTATGTGCAAAACATTCCACGCCGAACCGTTTGTATCACCAGAAAATCACAAACTCTACCACCTGTGATTGCGTTTAGAAATTTACCAAAGAAATTCAACATACGGTTTTATCCCCCCATTTCTTTGGTAAAATCTCTAAACCTTAACAGATTCTTTCCACTTCAAAGAAACTGTCGTCAAATGTTCACCAATTCCCTCCACTAAGCGGAACTGTCGTCAATCTTTATTGAATGTTCTCGGTTCCGAAAATTCACGAAAACGACTTTCTTCTTTGCATATTCTAGTTGAATAAGAACGTCCCCTAGTACCCCGTAGGATCCGACTTGTATCCCTCCAAAGACTTTGTGAACTCGTTAGGACCGGTATTGACATTCTAGGTTCATGCATTAGTTACCAAATGCGAGAATATGACAATAAACAAAAAAAGATTTCTTCGTTGCATATTCTAGTTGATAAAGAAATTTCGCCTAGTACCCCGTAGGATCCGACTTGTATCCCTCCAAAGACTTTGTGAACTCGTTAGGACCGGTATTGACATTCTAGGTTCATATGTTCGTCTTCAAATGCGAGAATATGACAATAAACAAAATGCTTTCGAACATTTACGAATAACCGGTAACAATCATAAACATTGACGTGCGGAAGTGAACATACCGTTCTGTTTTTGGCCCATAATAGTCGCGTCACCATTTTTGACATTTTCATCGGTAACCGTGACTACCCCACATTTTTCAAATAATCAAGTTTTCATCATCTTTTTTTTTTTTTTTTTTTTAAATCAAAATGTTTTCATCATTCCGCACTGATCTGGCGAACTCCCAAACTTGTACGACTTTGACGCTTGCTGCCCAGTGCCCACTGATTTCAATAAATATTCAGCCCATAATGTGTTCTTGATCCAACTTTGGCCCTTTTGATCGACCCAACACTACCAACACAAACTAAACAATGGTAGTGGGCCTTTTTGATTGGTCTTATAATTCCAAAACAAGCCTTTATCTTGCACAAGTGGGCCCAAGTAGAGACATATCTGCCAACATTATCTTCTTCTATTGACAATAATCTCAGCTGATAAGAGCCACACATCACCCGACATCAACAAACGAAAGATGATTAACGGAGGATCAAATTATCGAAGGATCAACCGAAGGATCAAACGAAAGACAAACACCAAAACAGGCCTCGAAAGATGATCTTTCGTAAGTTGATACAAACGAAAGATGATTAGCAGATCTTTCGTAAATCTTTCGAGCACATGTCACAGATCTTTTGAGCACCTTTCGGGCACATGTCACAGATCTTTCGAAGTATGAAGAAAATCCCGAAAGATGTAAGGAACTTCGAAAGATCAAACAGATTTCGAAGGGTCACCCCAACAACTTCGAAAGATCAACTTTATCAAACAGATTTCGAAGGGTCACCCCAACAACTTCGAAAGATCAACTTTACCCCCATCAACTTCGAAAGATGAGACAGATTTCGAAGGACCTCAACAACTTCGAAAGATATATCTTTCGTTCTTGGCACGAAACAGATTTCGAAGGATCCAGAATCGAAAGATCAGGATGTTTCGAAGGATCCAGAGAAAAAGGGCTGCTGGAGTTGTGTGTATCGAAGAAGAAGAAGAGTTGAAGGTCTGATGTGTTGCTGTGCACGATTCCTGATGTCTGATGTCGGCTGAACAGTGGTAAATAGACATCAGCAGCAGCTGAACCTCTTTGAAACAAGAGAGTGAGAGGAGGTTTGAGACCTCACCCGGGGAGAGATCACCACTTGATCTCTCCCGGAATGTATACTCCTTTGGTATTAGTTCGGTTATCATGTAATCGGGCCGATTTGTAACGTTTTACTACCGGATTAATACAAAGTTGTTTGTTTATCATTGCTTATCTCTTCCGTTTTTGAACATAATCACAAGAATCACGGTTTCGGTCCCCAAACCCGGTCCTACAATTGGTATCAGAGCCATGGTGCCCGATTTAGTAAATCTAACCGTTTACTAAGTCACATGTGCTCTAGATCTGTGATTTTTGTGCTTTTTGTTCAAGATGTAAAAAAGGTGAAAATCAAGAAAAACTCAGATCTGGACCCGAATTTTTAGATCTGTGCTGAAACGAGTGTTGGGTTTTATGTTTTTCACCTAAACATTCAAGTTATCATCATCAAAAATCAAATATACAACGTTTTCATCAAATCTGCAGATTTACACAGAGGCTGTGTTCTTGATGTTCTTGACAGCTTCATGTTTCGAAAGATGTAAGGGATGCTCGAGAGATCATCCTCAGATTTCGAAAGATCAACTTTATCCCCAACTGACTTCGAAGGGTCATCTCACAACTTCGAAAGACCAAACAGTTTTTCGAAGGGTCATCTTGATGTTTTCGAAGGATCATTCTTTTTTTCTCGAAGGATCATTTTCTTCATACTTCGAAAGATCTGTGACATGTGCCCGAAAGGTGCTCAAAAGATCTGTGACATGTGCTCGAAAGATTTACGAAAGATCTGCTAATCATCTTTCATTTGTATCAACTTACGAAAGATCATCTTTCGAGGCCTGTTTTGGTGTTTGTCTTTCGTTTGATCCTTCGGTTGATCCTTCGATAATTTGATCCTCCGTTAATCATCTTTCGTTTGTTGATGTCGGGTGATGTGTGGCTCTTATCAGCTGAGATTATTGTCAATAGAAGAAGATAATGTTGGCAGATATGTCTCTACTTGGGCCCACTTGTGCAAGATAAAGGCTTGTTTTGGAATTATAAGACCAATCAAAAAGGCCCACTACCATTGTTTAGTTTGTGTTGGTAGTGTTGGGTCGATCAAAAGGGCCAAAGTTGGATCAAGAACACATTATGGGCTGAATATTTATTGAAATCAGTGGGCACTGGGCAGCAAGCGTCAAAGTCGTACAAGTTTGGGAGTTCGCCAGATCAGTGCGGAATGATGAAAACATTTTGATTTAAAAAAAAAAAAAAAAAAGATGATGAAAACTTGATTATTTGAAAAATGTGGGGTAGTCACGGTTACCGATGAAAATGTCAAAAATGGTGACGCGACTATTATGGGCCAAAAACAGAACGGTATGTTCACTTCCGCACGTCAATGTTTATGATTGTTACCGGTTATTCGTAAATGTTCGAAAGCATTTTGTTTATTGTCATATTCTCGCATTTGAAGACGAACATATGAACCTAGAATGTCAATACCGGTCCTAACGAGTTCACAAAGTCTTTGGAGGGATACAAGTCGGATCCTACGGGGTACTAGGCGAAATTTCTTTATCAACTAGAATATGCAACGAAGAAATCTTTTTTTGTTTATTGTCATATTCTCGCATTTGGTAACTAATGCATGAACCTAGAATGTCAATACCGGTCCTAACGAGTTCACAAAGTCTTTGGAGGGATACAAGTCGGATCCTACGGGGTACTAGGGGACGTTCTTATTCAACTAGAATATGCAAAGAAGAAAGTCGTTTTCGTGAATTTTCGGAACCGAGAACATTCAATAAAGATTGACGACGGTTCCGCTTAGTGGAGGGAATTGGTGAACATTTGACGACAGTTTCTTTGAAGTGGAAAGAATCTGTTAAGGTTTAGAGATTTTACCAAAGAAATGGGGGGATAAAACCGTATGTTGAATTTCTTCGGTAAATTTCTAAACGCAATCACAGGTGGTAGAGTTTGTGATTTTCTGGTGATACAAACGGTTCGGCGTGGAATGTTTTGCACATACACATATTTGAGGATTTTAATTAATTCTCCAGCCAGCGTGAAGGGTTTTGCACGGAAAAATACAAGTTTCTAAAGTCTACAGTAGTTACAAAAGCGCTGTTCACTGAAGACCTGGGGAATCTTTATGAAAGCTGATAGTTCAAGACTGAAGGCCTGCAGGATTCGGTTTTGGGTTTGATGTTTCTTTGGGATTTTACAGGGATCTGGGGGTAACTCAATTCGTTGAGTTTGCAAACGATGTACTTGGTCTAGCTGACTTCCTGAGTACTGATGCTGAAGATCCGTAGTGCATTACGTGGTCAACTTCACAAAGGCGAGACAATGAGATCTGGATGTAGTTCAACTAAGCATGCTGGTTGAGCTTGCAAGGGATACACTTGGTCTAGCTGACTTTCCTAAGTGTTGATGCTGAAGATTAAAGTGCATTACTTGGTCGATTCCACAAAGACGGTTTACAGAAGACAGTTCACCAGAAATCTCTATCAATGTAGTATGCTTGTATGAAATAGAGTTCTTATGACAAGATCAAGACTTGATGCAGTTTTTAAAGATTGGAACCCTTATCTAATGCCGGTTGGAGTATTGGAAGATCAGCGGAAGATCGGTCAATTGAGCCTTTTGAGAAAATTGCACAACACCCAACACGGATGCGCGTACTTTGAGGGGGAAATATTATACAAGGAGCATCAAGATACTACTTACCTGGATCATTGGTCAAGGGGGAATTTGTTAACACAGAGAAGATGAATACTTGACTGAAGATCGATTGCAGTTGCATTTTCAGCATTCGACAGCAACGGACAAGGGGGAATTTGTTGATGCAGATTTTGTGTCCGATGCTTGTCGAATAGATTAGTTATTATTGTACGCTGAATTTGTAATAGTTAGTGAAACGGTCAAACAAACGTGTATAGACCCGCTCGTTTGAAGTGGTAAAACGAGAGGGTTATTTGGTTGACCGTGTGGGTTTTGCTAGACAAATTATGGTTGTATAATGTTTGGTGTCGAAGGATATGGCATCGAAGGATTGTGTATATCCTTCGATGAGCTCGAAAGATATCCATCGATAGATGAAGATGGACCTCGAAGGATATGTCATCCTTCGAGGTATATGTGTATCTTTCGATAGCTGGATGATCGACAGATGATCTATCGATCAATCAGTTAGATCCTTCGACCATACAACCTGTGTTGGGTATAAATACCAACACTTTGTCATTTGCAAGACTAAGAGAGAATAGGGGAGCTCATTTGAGAGTTCCCTGTGAGCTTCAGTGTGTCTGGGAGAGATCACCACTTGATCTCTCCCCGAATGTATACTCCTTTGGTATTAGTTCGGTTATCATGTAATCGGGCCGACTTGTAATGTTATACTACCGGATTAATACAAAGTTGTTTGTTTATCATCTCTAATCTCTCCCGTCTTGAACCGATCTCACACGAATCACGGTTTCGGTCACGAAACTCGGTCCTACATTCACTCTTGGAAATTTGTTCACGTTTGAACCTAATCCTATATATATATATATATATATATATATATATATATATATAGGGTAGGGTTCCAGCGTGAACAACCTCCCAAGCGTGAACTGCGTGAACTGATTTGGACCATTGATTTCATTTTTAGTTGTTAAGGGTATGATTGTAATTATATAAAAAATTAGATTTAAATCATTATTTTAATAATTGAATTAAGTTACATCTTTCCTATTTTAAATTCATTATCCACAATATCTTTTATTTCATTTTTATTTTTTCAGATTTCACCACCATAATTCGGATTATGATTTTTAAGATCCACGTAACCTTCATATTTCAACGGTGTACACATGTGTACTTGGATATGAATTGAACAGTACACATATGTACTCAGCATGGTACATATGTGTAATAAGCTACATAATACATACATATAAACGAAACCTGTAAAACTAGTTTATATTAAGCAAATAACAAGTTACATAATGTTTGCCAAACCAAAAAAAAAACATACAATTACAAGTTCCAGTTTCGTGAAAACAATAAACGCAACATAATCGGAAAAATAAAAAAGACATAGTCTTTTACAACTATTCGCTGCGTTGTATGCTGAATCATCCTTATCGACCAAGCAAACAACCATACGTGAATCATCCTTATCGACCTCATACGTGAATCATCCTTATCGACCTTCCATCTCCACTTTTCTCGTTTACGACGTCTCCTATAATAACACAAAAAACTAAGCAATTAGTACTTTGCATAATTCACAAGGGTGCATCAACAACTTTACACATTCAAATACACAAAAAAATATGAGATATCACAAAAACAGACGCTATACACATGTGTACATCGCATTAAAAACAGAGCAAAATCATAATACATATGTGTACAGCTCCTTAAAAACATAGCAAAATCAGAATACACATGTGTACAGCGCCTTAAAACCAGAGCAAATCAGAATACACATGTGTACAGTGCCTTAAAAACAAGCAAAATCAGAATACACATGTGTACAGCGCCTTAAGAACAGAGCGAAATAAAAAAATACACGTGTGTACATTGCATTAACAACAACCTTCAGAACCTCATAACAATCTTCAAATTCTCAATCAAACAATAATAATTTTCAACATCAAAACAATGAAAAATTGCAAACTTTTTTTCTCAATAATCAAACTCATAAAAAATCTTCAGAACCTCAATCAAACAATAACAATAATAACTTTCAAACATCAAAAACAATAAAAATTTACAAACTTCATACCTGGTCGGTAGCGATAAACATCAGATCGGCGATAAACATCAGATCGGCTGGCGATAAACAACAGATCAACCGGTGATAAACATCAGATAGGGAGTTTCGCCGGAGAAGAGCAGGGGAAGATCGGGACTTGTGATAAACATCAGATCGGGAGTTTTGCCCTGTATTTGTGTAAGCAATAATTTTTATTTAAAAAAAAACAAAATCACACACATACTAATTAAATCTCGTGTTCAGTTCAGTCATTATTTTTTATTTCAAAAATCATGTTTTATTGTATCATATACTAAATAAATTAAAGGAAAACAGCAAATTGATTTGCACTCCACTCTTCAAGACAACAAACAGAATGCATATCTTGAATCACCGTTTCCATCACTTCATCGTCACCAACATCCATCCATCACTCATCCTCCAATTTCACACTTCACAATCCAAAACCACAACAAAACCGTCATTCCCCAATCATCAAACCCCTAAAACACCAAACCCAGATCATGAACAACCCATAATCAACCAGTCAACGATCCTCGAAACTCTAGCATTTTACAACAACGACTGGAATCGCGCGATGGATTACTTCAACTGGGTCGAGTCAGAACACGGGTTCAAACACACAACAGAAACCTACAATCACATGATCGATATACTGGGTAAATTCTTCGAATTTGATCTTGCACGCCAACTGATCGACGAAATGCCTGAGAGAGACCACACCACACCAGATCGGGAGATCGGGAGTTTCGCTGTTTCGCCAGAGAAGAGCAGGGGAAGATCGGGAGTTTCGCTGTTTCGCCCAGATCAACCGGTGGCTGTCGTTGCCGGAGAAGAGCAGGGGAAGAGGAGGGACGCTGTTTCGCCCCATCTGGGATTTTTTTGAAACGATCCGGCTGTGGTTGCCGGAGAAGAGAACGAGGGAGAGAGCAGGGTTCTTTGAAACGATCTGGCGAAGGTGAGAGAGAAAATTGGATCTTCAAGAAAGTTTCAATATTGATTTATGAGATTGAACGTGATTTATGGAATAATTGAAAATGGAAATTACAGTTATACCCTTTTTCCTTTAATTAAATGAAAACAATTAACCACATATTTACTATCATGCCCCTCACTTTAATCTAAAGATCATAAAAATCAAGGGCCCAGATTAGTTCACGCAGTTCACGTTTAGGATTTTGTTCACGTTTGAACCTAATCCTATATATATATATATATATATAATTAATTAATTAATTAAAAATAAAATAAGGTAAGGATGTTGAAATTAAACTTAAAAAAAGGTTAAAACTAACCAAATTCGAATCTGGTTAACAAATACACCAGATTTCGAAATCCATATTGAAACTGGTATTTATGATTTGGGTCTACCTATTTGCACACCAACATGGCTATTTGCACACCAATGGCGGTGATGAGGGTGTGCGGGGAGGACCACCGCACAGGGTCCGTGATTTCAAGGGACACGTGTTTTTTTTAATTCATTATATGTGTTAATTTTTTTTTTTTGAAATAGTATACTCATACCAACTCCAAGATAGGTCGTTTACATAACAATTTGTATGGTTTAGATGTTAGATCATTGGCATTAGGTTTAGTGAGCCCAATACCCATTTGATTTTGAAAAAAAAATAAATAATAAAACATTACGGAAGTGCACATTTTTTCGAGCTCAAACATGGTACATAAATTCTCAAAGACGCCACTATTGCACACCAAACCCTACATTTACCTACGCTGCGTATAGACCAATACGCATACGTAGTGTATATAAAGGGTCAAAAAGACAATGTTATTGGTTTTAGTAAATTTTATAAAAAAAAAGTTTATACAGTATTCGTCTTAGTAAATTTTATAAAAAAAATCTATTTTAAATAAATAGAAAATTAAGTATTTCTTACAAGCTTTTTTATACAAAATATGTCTTGTGTAGCTCCCGTATAGGCCTATTGGTGTGGTTTAGGTCCCATATAAGCCTATAGGAGTAAATTACAAGTTTTGTCCTTTATGTTTACATCAAATTTCAGGCGCTGTCCTTTTGGCCAAAAGTTGACAGGCGCTGTCCTTTACCTTTTCAAAATCTTGCACGTTTTGTCCTTTATGTCAAACCCAGTTAGAATTTTTGGTTAAATATGGTCATGTGCCTTGCACATGAGGGCATTGTTGTCATTTCATCTATTTAGTGACTATTATGTAAATCAACTTATGTTTAAGGACTAATTTGTAATAAATTGAAAAATCAAACAAATATAATATGTGCCACCATCATACTATCACCTACTACCACCCACATTACCACCACCAGCCCAACACAACACAACCACCCAAAATCCCATAGTTGACTCACAACACAATTTCTTGATATTCCTATAGTTGACTAACAAAAGAATTTGATAATCACATGTTATCGTAACCCAAACAATTGCTTGATATCCTATAATTACTAATATTTGGTTTGTCCACCATCGTCAACCCCTACCTGCCACCAATTTCCACCATTACCAACAACTATCCTTTCTAAATCCAAAAACCCACCGTCAACCCTTAAAATCTGAAAACCCCTCTCTCTAAAACTGAAAACCACCGTCTCTCTCTCTCTCTTTAAACTCCATTTGATTATGAAAAACGAAACAGAAACATCGATGGTGAAAACCATTTGAAAATTTGTGATGAAAAAATGATGGAGAAGAATGGGTTTTGAGTTGTTTCATTTGATTTTCTTTACTTCACCTAAAAACTCACAAAAAGGAGTTTGAACCTTCGTTTTGGAAGCTGCCGATTGTAACAGATCTGGAAATCTGGAATCGGAGCCCTATTTCTTCGCTTATCATTTAAAGGTTCAAACTCCAACCAAACCCACCTCACACAAAAACAAATTTCACATACAGACCAATTAATAATGGTTGTTCCACAAATACCCTTCTGCAACCCCCCAAAAATCTCCATCTTCATGACTCCATTGTCTACCATTATGTGGGCTTTTTGGGGCTTTCTCTTTGGTCAGAGTTTCATCACAATCAACAGAGAAAACAGGAGGAAAAGCAAGAACATTTTCACCCTTACATCATTCATATTTCTTTATTGTCTTTCTTCCCCACACCTCCCTCCCTCCCTCTCTCTCTCTCTCTCTCTCTCATCTTTCTCTCTCTTGTTTCAATCTTTTATCATTTTTGAGATCTGATGAGTAAGAAGATGAAAGGGGTTGTTTTTTATTCATCTCCTCATGTGTCTTGTGATGATATTAGGGCAAGATTTAACCATCAAACCGCTATATGATCGGAGTTGTGGTGGGGGTGAGGGCGGTGGGGGTGGTGGTAGCTGGGAGGGCGGTGGTGGCTGTGAGGTTGATGTTGGCTGAAATCTAGAGAGAGACAGAGGAGTGAAACAGGGGTAGAGAGGGGAGAGATAAGAGTGTGTGTATTTAATATTTATAAAACATATAATATTAGTTTTCTAAAGTAGTTTATATTTTTTATTAAAATAATTTTAAATATATAGGTAAAAATACCAAATTGCCCTTGGATAACCAGATTTAACCAAAAATTCTAAGTGGGTTTGGCATAAAGGACAAAATGTGCAAGATTTTGAAAAGGTAAAGGACAGCGCCTGTCAACTTTTGGCCAAAAGGACAGCGCCTGAAATTTGATGTAAACATAAAGGACAAAACTTGTAATTTACTCAGCCTATAGGCATATGCAAGACCTATAATTATGTGTGCACCCACAATAATATTGCGATTTGTTAAGGCTCACTGGGACTCGCATGCACCCCACACTATTATTATGTGTGCACCCACAATAATATTGCGATTTGCATGCTCATCTCAGTTCCTCCTAACTCAGGTCAAATGGTTCCTCAAACTCAGATGTCAAACGGAGGTCGTCAAAGTAATAAGATCACAAAATCCAAGGACTATGGCATACTATCAACGCATCATAAGGTAACCAAGCAATCCATGCCATCATGCTATAGTGGCGAGTGTGTGTTCATATGTTTCGTCATAAACAAATGTGTACTAGTCACGTAATGTATGCAATAAGAAAGAAAGACGAACTTTACAATCTGGAGCTGAGTGTCATGGTCGTATTCACGTTTTCAGAACTGTTCGGTTTTAGTCTGGTTTTATAAAAACGTTTTTCCCCTTTTTAAAAACCAAGTTCACTATAAACCTGGCTCTGATACCAATCTGTCACACCCCCAAAATACCACATGCGGAAATACCGCACGGGGCGTGTGACATACCAGGATCTTAGCCACCAATCACATTGAACTCATGAATATATTTTAATAAAACTTTCATTTATTAACAACAAGTATTACAATGTTACAAAATTTCACAGTTTACAGCGGAAGCATATTTAATTCGTTAAGTGTTTATAAACCGCATGTAAAAGCTCTTAGTCTTGTGTTGCGTTTCCATGTAACTCGACCCATGACCACTCCAGCTTCCCAGACAGCAAGTTCCAATGTTATGCACCTAAAGGCCTAGAAGGCATGTAACAACGAGTCAACAACAAAGTTGAGCGAGTTCACAGTTGGTTGATTAGTTATCGAGTTCGTTTCAATAATCGTAAGTTCGTTTTGTAAACCACGTATTAATCAGTATCCCTGTTTCCCAAACCTTCTCAATAATTAGTGGGGGCTTCCCATGTGAATTACCAGACCGTACCATATCGACTACTAACGAAAGTAAGTTGTGCCCTAAGTCAATGTCTATCATCATTGACCCTTTGCCTTAGTCCATTAGTACACGCCCGTTCGAACGACACGGTGTGAGGTTTGTTAAACCTAATAGCGCTATTAACTAATGACCCGCTCGCCATCGGCCTCGGCGATTAAGTCGATATAAAATGAGGGACTTCATGATAGAGTTTTGGTTCAGTGTGTTTAATCTTGTTGTCCTACCCAAGGATGACGAACGTACCCATCATACCCAAGGAGAATACGCGAGGTTTAATCTTGGCATCCTACCCATGGAGGATGGCCGTACATATCCTACCCAAGGAGAATATGTAGTTTCCGTTTTAGTTCTTTAACCCATTCCCAACCCTTGGGAATCCCATGCCTTGGAAAGAGTGTGAACTCACCTTTGGTTTGCTCGGCAGATAAAGCACTTGTCCTAAGTTGGTCAACCACACCCTATTATGGCTACCACTCGTTAGGACGGTAAGCAAGTAATCACGTATAAGCTACACGTATCTAACACGTATTCGTCAAGCAATGTACAAGTATCAACTATTGTGCATTATCCTAACATGTATTTTCATTTATAATTATCACCACATAAGCCATGTGTTGTAACAGTAATCACAGATATTTAGCAAGGCTCATAGATAGAACAGTAAAATTGTGCGACCCATTTATGTGTACGGCCGAGTCATGGTATCATGCCCAAATAAGTGTGCGGTCATGCATTTGTGCGACCAAAATATCAACCATCAGATTCATATGTACATCAACCTTATTTACTCCTATTATGCGATAATAATGAGATTCCTACACTAGTTCATAACCAATAATCAAGCAAACATATAATAGATTGTTATATGAAGTTTACCATCATACATATCAAATACATGCCTTATTCCACGACTCATAAACTACACGTAATCCTAAACAAGCAATCGGGCATCAGTTACAGTCAATCTTTTGAAATTCTATCACCATGCACTACTTTATCATATAAATAATTATTTATCATATAAATAATTGCATCATCATTACAATCATCGGCTAATCATTAGTCACTCTTTAAAACCCACTTTCAAATCTTGGTGCATATCAAAACAGTTGGCAATATATCAACGTGAACATTAATATATACAAGAAATATAAAACACTCTTCGGAAGAGCATTCACTGACCGAACATTCATACACAAGTTTTCAGTCGACACAACAAGAGTTACAAATCAAAGTCTCCTACACTAACCGGAGTAGTATGAGGATGTGTGTGCCATAGTTGCGCCGAGACTCGAATCCATCCAGCAACCACCTCCGCCACTAACCGGGATTGTCATCACCAGCTCCGATCACCAACACTGATCGACCTTCTGCCAGAGTTTCCGCCATCTTCCCTCTTAATGCCGCCACTGCTGTTGACGTCGTGTTCCAGCGCCACCGCACCTCCGCCGCTGCTAGTGGGGCCGCCGTCGTTGCAGCTCTCCGTCCTTCTCAGTTTCTTCTATCTCTCTTTCTCTGCTACTCTCACCAGTATGTGTGTAAGATGGCAACGAAGGAGGAAACGGATTTCACGTTTACGGGTGTGTGGAGAAACGAAACAAGAAGGAAGAGAGGTTTTGTGGGAGCTTGCTCAGACCGAAAGAAAGGGGGTGGGGTTTACCGCCGCACGCACACTTGGGAGGGGTGGGGTTTCGTAATTAGGGGAGGAGGGGTGGTTCACTGGTGATAGTTTCTATCACTCCCACTATCCAATCAAATCATGCCATGTCATCACCCAATATTCTATCACTAGTGATAGAATTGTTGGGGGGTGGTATCACTAGTGATGGAATTCTATCACTCCCAATTTTTTTTAATTTTCATTTCCCACACTACATGTTTCATGTGTTAAATAATTCATACAAAGTATTTCGTGTTTGTGTGGATATATAATTCTCAAATAACCAAACCCAAAAGCCCAAATTAAAAAGCCCAATATATAATTCTCAATTAACCGAACCCAAAAGCCCAATATATAATCAAAGTCAAAAGAAGGGTTCGTCGAAAGGAGAAGGGTTCGTCAAGTAAAGAAGGGTTCGTCGAAAGGAGAAGCCAAACATTTCAAACTTTCAACGCGTTATACATTCAACGCGTTAACTTTTCCACGCGTGATAAAAGGGGCGGCGGCGGTGTTCCGTGGTGGATTAACGCGTGATGGGGTGGTATCACGGACCACCCGGCCTCCCCTTAGGGTTGACGTATTTGAGGTTTGCTTAATAATCTGATGGCCATGCACCACTATTATACATATGCGCTACGCACTGGGCCAGGTTTTGGGCTGTAAAAGAAACTGGGCCGTAAGCAGGTAACTGGGCCGGAATGTATAAGCAGGTTAGGGGGGGTTCTAGTGGGGCGTACGGTGTTTAGATAAGTTCCATTACCAAGTTAACTGTTATGCACATTTTGCAAATGCTAAAATAATATATTAAACTATATAACTATTTATTTCAGTTTATCAAAAATATAGAATATAGCATCCATATGTCAGTATACATATGTTTATTCGTATATGTATGTATACAGAAGTGTGTATTTTTCTTTTCCGGCCCAAATGTGTGATTAGACAAAGCTTATAGCTTATAGCTAATCTAAACAATACATAAGAACACACCTTGTGACATGAGTAGTCAAACACATTTAACACGTTTATCGAATCGTACATCTAGCTATAATACAAACAATGACGTATAGAATAATAAACACATCTAACAATTTAACATATCACTCATCGAACTATAATATAGACAATGACTTATAAAATAATACTGAATCAATGAATCAATGGTCACTAAGCTAGACGACACTAACCTTAAAAGTTCGGGTTGTCACATAGTATATGTCCCGTATAGGCCTATTGATGTGGTTTAGGTCCCGTATAAGCCTAGAGGCATATACAAGACCTATAGGAAACCTATACGAGACTTATACTACACTATACGAAACGATACTATACTATACGATATGATATAACACCCGTATAGGCCTATATGCAGATACAAGACCTATATGAGACTTATATGAGGTTTATACGAGACTTATACTATACGATACGATAAGATACGATACGATGCAATACGATACGATACTATAGGATACCATACAACACCCGTATAAGCCTATAGATGTAGTATTTAAAAATAATTAACAGTATGATATTTAAACGTTTATAGCATTCGAACCGCATCAGACATGGTATAATAATTTAATTTAAATGATAACAATATAATATATTCGAACCGTATATACGTTTTCCAAAACAATTTAATGGTATATAGTATTATTGGTATAACATTAACGGTTATATATTTTAAGCGATTTAACGTTGAACCAGGTGAGAATTTATACCACAAATACATCAAAATAACCAAAAAAAAATCTGATGGGTTATATACGTTGTGTATAGCTCTATACGCAATTTATATAAACCCTTGTTTTCTGTGCAATGATTGATGGGCAAGCTCTGAATTCCATGCAACTTATACGCTGCGTATAGCTCTATACGCTACGTATAGGTCTATACGCAGCGTATATAAACCTAAGTGTGCAAATAGACAGTCTTGGTGTGCCAATAGTCTGGGCCTATGATTTCAATATGATTCAACCCAAATATAATTACTGATGTTTTAATTTGTTATGTATAGAGTTTTATTTATTTTTCTCGTAGTTAAGAGGTTTATTCACAACAATCCGAATTCAAATTCACTTACAAATATTCAAAATTCGATGAACACCACTAGAGCCGTAGGCCTTAGTTTGATCAGTATACAAGACCGATGATGGGGAAGGCGTAGCTAGAGTCAATCACAAAAGGTGAAGTCCTTAAAATTCTTTAGTGATATTGATGTTTTTTTCTGAGTTAACTGCCATTTTCGTCCCTGTGGTTTGGTCACTTTGGCCATTTCAGTCCATTTTTCAAAAATGCGCCATTTTCGTCCCCCACGTTCTGGAAAGGTGCCATTTCAGTCCAAAAATCATAACCCAGTTAAGTCAGTTTGTAAATAAGGACTGATTGTGTAAATTTGTAACATAAAGGACTGATTGTGTAAATTTGAAAAATGGACTGAAATGGCAGTTAACACCACCACCACTAGCCCTGCCACCACCACCACTCCGCTGCCACCACCGCCACCACAGCCCTCCCACCACCACCACTCCGCTGCCACCACCACCACTCCGCTGCCACCACCACTCCGCTGCCACCACCGCCACCACCGCCACCACAGCCACCACAGCCACTGCCACCACCACCACCACCGCCGCCGCCGGAACCACCACCATCAACGTCATGGCAAGACCCATATTTTCAGACGTTTGTATGTAATATAAAGTCAGAATTTATTGTATTTAATCCGAAAAGTAAACGAGCAAAACAAAGGAACGAGAACGGTATACCGAAACGAAAAGCTTGGGGGTTACGGGGACGTCTAATTGTATTCAATTTTCAGCTGTGAAAACTCGGAGCTTGCTATATCATATGGTGCTATTTTAAGAGACTGTATTCGTCATCAAGTAGCTGCAAAGTAAGCATCTTTAACAATAAGTAGTTCCGTTATCTTTGATCTGGCTATAATTTTGTAAGCTAACTTCTGTCTTGTTTCACAGATATATTCTGGAGTCAGATCACATTAAACTGTTCTTCAGGTATATACAAGATTCAAGCTTTGATATAGCATCAGATGCAGCAGCAACATTTACAGTTAAGTATGATGAACCCCTTCCCAGTTATAGCTTTATGTTACGGATATCATGGTGAGTGTTTTTTCATCCACGTTTCAGGAGCTATTGACCAGGCATAAGTCAACTGTTGCTGAATATCTTTCCGAAAATTATGATTGGGTGAGTAATTGACCCACCAGAAACTACGTCTCGAACTCATGTTTAATGTTGACCACTCTTTTATCTGTAATTATAGATTATAGATATAGACACTTGGTTTTTATATTTGTAAATAATCTTTCTTTGGTGTAGTTCTTCCGGGAATACAACTCATTGCTGGAATCTTCCAACTACATCACTAGAAGGAATGTTGTCAGGGACAGTATATGTTTTTATGATCTTCTCGCATAATTTATTAGTGTGATTAACTGAGAGTCTACAAATCGTCTCAGCTGTTGAGAGCAATGTTATTGGATCGTTCAAACACCTCAGTGATGGTTCGATACGTGTGCTCTTTGGACAACTTGAGAATTGTCATGAATCTTCTTAGGGTATTCATTATTCATTAATGTTTCATTCTTATATTTTTCACGATGGCTATTGACCGTTCTCATCCTCCAGGATTCAAACAAGACCATACAGTTAGAAGCTTTCCATGTGTTCAAGGTAATAATGGATATTGTTATTCATTAATGCTACTTGGATTCACGTTTCATGTAATGGGTTCTCTTTTCCTTTGGACTAGCTTTTTGCCGCTAACCAGAGAAAGCCTCAAGAGATTGTGAAAGTTCTAGTTGCAAACAGAAGCAAGCTCATTCGGTTTTTTAGCGATTTTAGTTTTGAAAACGGTACAAAAAAGATTGGAGTTCGGAGTTCATCGGAGAAGACGACCGGAGAAGACGAAGACGTCCCCGTAACCCGCAAGCTTTTCGTTTCGGTATACCGTTCTCGTTCCTTTGTTTTGCTCGTTTACTTTTCGGATTAAATACAATAAATTCTGACTTTATATTACATACAAACGTTTGAAAATATGGGTCTTGCCATGACGTTGATGGTGGTGGTTCCGGCGGCGGCGGTGGTGGTGGTGGTGGCAGTGGCTGTGGTGGCAGCGGAGTGGTGGTGGCAGCGGAGTGGTGGTGGTGGCAGCGGAGTGGTGGTGGTGGGAGGGCTGTGGTGGCTGTGGTGGCGGTGGTGGCAGCGGAGTGGTGGTGGTGGCAGGGCTAGTGGTGGTGGTGTTAACTGCCATTTCAGTCCATTTTTCAAATTTACACAATCAGTCCTTTATGTTACAAATTTACACAATCAGTCCTTATTTACAAACTGACTTAACTGGGTTATGATTTTTGGACTGAAATGGCACCTTTCCAGAACGTGGGGGACGAAAATGGCGCATTTTTGAAAAATGGACTGAAATGGCCAAAGTGACCAAACCACAGGGACGAAAATGGCAGTTAACTCTTTTTTTCTTCATCACTTCACTTTCAAAGTAATGCAACTTTGTGTCTTAATTTGACTACTTTCTTTTTCTATTGAACTTAGAGTAAATTACCAAAATCGTCCCTGAGGTTTGGGCCTATTTGCTAGTTTCATCCAAAATGATAGTTTTGTGCCATATTGCCCCTCACGTTTGGCAGATTTTGCCATTCATGTTAGTAAATTGGATGAAAATGGCAAAATCTGCCAAACATCAGGGGCAATATGGCACAAAACTATCAATTTGGATGAAACTGTCAAATAGACCCAAACCTCAGGGACGATTTTGGCAATTTACTCTTAAACTTATTTTAGGAACTAAAATAAATATTAGAGTTAAATGCTTGGTTGGTCCCTGTGGTTTTCAAAAATTGCAGACTTGGTCCCAATGGTTTACTAATTACACGCGTGGTCCCTGTGGTTTTCAAAAATGCACTCGGTTGGTCCCTAGCCCTAACATCAGTTAAATTTCTCAGTTAAGTCCATGTTAAATGACCAAAATACCCTTGCTTATTAACTCTCTTTCACCACCCACCCACTACCACCACCACCTCCACCGTCAACCCACCACAACTACTGTCACCTTCAACCCGCCACCTTCATCGTCACCTTCAACCACCCTCCACCTTCTCCGTCACCTTTAAGCCACCGCAACCACCTTCACAACCAGCAACTACCTCCACCACCACCATTTCGTAATGTTAATGTCGGTGTCTACCTTCACAACCAGCAACTACCTGCAGAGTAATGAAGGGGTGAATTCCTAACACCAAAAGTGGAATATCTAGCAAGTCTAGGGTTATATTCCAACAAAGCTTAGCCTCTTGAACATCACCATCTCTTGCAGCAGACACAAGTCTTTCACCAGATGCAGAGCACCCAAAAGAATTGCCCACAAGGCTAAAGAATCTCATGATGTATTCCCAACAAAAACCAACACAAAACCCACAAACAACTGATAAAAAAAACACTCAATTTCTTCTACATCGCTTAAATCCCGAACAAAATTGAACATAAAAACGCCATGATCACACCCTAATTCCCCCAAAATTGAATAAAGATTGCTTGAAACTGGAAAGGGTTTATTGAAACCCTATTCACAAATTCAACAATAACTACAGATCTATAACCACACAATTCAAATTCACAAAAAAATTCTGGATAAATTACAGAAAAAATAAATATACCAGTTCCGGCCAAGGACTTCATCGGCGCGATAATCGGTGACGGATTCGAACACCTTATTAACATAAATTACCGAAAAATCTGGTTCCATAGCATCCGAAACCACAATTGAAGTCAGAATCATTGGATTTAAAAAATCGCCTAATCTCAAACCTGAACTGTCGTCGTCTACATCGGTGTAATCACCGTCGTCGTCTGTGTGCATCCCCATGGTTGTTATTGTGAGCTGAATTAGATACTACAGGGGTGAATCCACAGCCGCAGGAAGGGAGATGGACGGAGGTAGCCATGGTTGACGGATCTGGTGGTGGTGGTCGGGTATTGGTGTTCGGAGGTGGTGGTTGTAGAAGAAGATGATGATTGTGGTGATGGTGGGTGTTCAGTGGTGGTGGTGTTTGAGAAGAGAGAGACAGATCTGGTAGAGAGATGAGAGGGAGAAAGAGGGGCGGAGGTGACAGGGTGAGAAGATGATGGTGATGAAGATGATGATGGTGATGAAGATGATGCAGGTTGTGGTGGGTTTATAAAGAGAGTTAATAAGCAGAGGGTATTTTGGTCATTTAACATGAACTTAACTGAGAAATTTAACTGATGTTAGGGCTAGGGACCAACCGAGTGCATTTTTGAAAACCACAGGGACCACACGTGTAATTAGTAAACAATTGGGACCAAGTCTGCAATTTTTGAAAACCACAGGGACCAACCAAGCATTTAACGCTAAATATTATATTATTAAAACATATGTTAAGTTTTTAAATGAATACATTTGTTTTAGGAACTAAAAGCTATTATATTATTAAAAAATATGTTATGTTTTAAATCAATACATTTTATGATTAATTCTTAGTCATAATACGTATGAGATGCCTACTGAAACTGTTTAAGCTTTAGTTTTAACTTTTAAGTTTTAACTGACCAACACCAGGCCCAGTATACTTATTAGGCCGGTCTTTGTAAGAACTGGGCTTAAATTTGCTAAGCGCCAAGCTTCGGGTCATAGTCATAACTCATAGTGGGTTAGGTTATGGACTACAACCAAATTGATATATATCAATTCTTTTTTTAACGGCAAATATTGGATCACTGACCGGCCACTGAAGTGTCATCGTACCACTAGCGGAACCATCCGATCATATTCATCTCCACTAGACAATAAAGTCATCATCATTATCATCATACTCGGTATATCCCACCAATAACAAAGTTAAGGTAGGGTCTGAGTAGGGTGAGATGTAGACAGCCTTACCTCTACCCCGTAGGAATAGAGAGGCTGCTTCCAATGAGTCCCACGGCTCGATTGTCGTTTTGCATCAAGCCTTGGACATAAGGCACATAACACTCAGCAATTGAGACAAACGCCGATTAGTGCATGTACCCCCTTGTCTTTCGGCTATCAACGCCACCACATGATGCATGAGTAACCATTCCCCTCTTTTAACGTTATTTTCCCAAGTTTATTACGCCCCTCTTTTAACCATTCCCACAAGACAATAATGTCTATACACCAATTCACGAGTAAACCCAATAAACTTGGGAAAACCCCCTCGTGGGAATCAAACTCATGACCCAATGGTCTCTATGACTTATCTCACCCTCAAAATGCCACTAGACTATAATGCTATGGGCAATTGATGTATATCTATTAATTTATCACATCTTGATTGTAACATAATTTTGTCTTTTGTGGTTTGTGTTTTGTTGTTTTTTTAGCTTTAGTTTTTTTTTTTTTTTTCATTTTTTTACAAGTTTATTTTTATTTTTTATAATTTTGTCATAAAAGGTAAACAAGATTAGTTTTTTAATTAGTTTTTCACTTTTGTTTTTCTTTTATTTTCTGAATTTAGTCGTTATTTGGTTGCTACTTAGCACAGTGTTTGGTGGTCACATTTGGTCCCTTAGTTTTATTTAGTTCGGTTGCTATTTTGCACAGTGTTTGATAGGTTTTACATCACATGAGCCGCTTGGTGTTAAAAATTCGTGTTTTTGTGTTATGTTTTATCCTGATTTTGGTTGTGGTTCGGTGGCTACGTAGCATGCTTTTACGCCCCGACCCCACAATGCTGGTAACACGGTTCTACATCCCCGCCCAGTAACGCGGGGGTGTTAAGACTAGTTTAAATCAATGTTTCAGTTTTTTTTTTATTTTCATAGCTAATGGGTTTCGATTATAAATGGTTCAGTTATTTTGGTTATTAAAAATGGTTTGAGTTAATTACTGTTTTCGTCCCTGAGGTTTGTAAAAAATAACGGTTTCAGTCCATTAGTTTCATTTTCGTAACCATTTCAGTCAACTAACTTAACTCCATCCATTTATTTTGTTAACTTTGAGTTAACTAACTAATTCAGGAACGGTTTCGTCAGTTTTAGAAACACAGGGACTTAAGTGTAAACTCTAAAACATTAAAACAAAAAAAATTAGTAAATTCAAAAAAATCAAAAAAATTCCAAAAAACCAAACAAATTCCAAAAATTTCTAAAAAATTATAAAAATTCTAAAAAATCATAAAAATTCTAAAAAATCCAAAAAATCCGTTTCGGCGCGAACTGTTTCGACCCGAACCGTTTCGAGCTGAACCGTCCGTACCGTTTCGACCCGAACCGTTTCGAGCTGAACCGTTTCGACGCGAATCGTTTCGACCCGTACCGTTTCGAGCCGAACCGTTTCGACCCGTACCGTTTCGAAGCCGAACCGTTTCGAGCTGAACCGTTTCGAACCGAACCGTTTCGACCCGTACCGTTTCGACCGAACCCTTTGGACCCGAACCGTTTCAACCCGGTTCGGGTCCAAAGGGTTCGGTTCGAAACGGTTCGCATCGAAACGGTACGGTTCGAAACGGTACAGCTCGAAACGGTTCGGTTCGAAACGGATCAGCTCGAAACGGTTCGGTTCGAAACGGTTCAGCTCGAAAGGGTTCGGTTCGAAACGGCACGGTTCGGTTCGAAACGGTACGGGTCGAAACGGTTCGGTTCGAAACGGTTCAGATCGAAACGGTTCGGCTTCGAAACGGTACGGGTCGAAACGGTTCGCGTCGAAACGATTCAGCTCGAAACGGTACGGACGGTTCAGCTCGAAACGGTTCGGGTCGAGACGGTACGGGTCGAAACGGTTCGCGTCGAAACGGTTCAGCTCGAAACGGTTCGGGTTCGAAACAGTTCGCGCCGAAACGGATTTTTTGGATTTTTTAGAATTTTTTAGAAATTTTATGATTTTTTAGAGTTTTTATTATTTTTTAGAATTTTTTGGAATTTGTTTGGTTTTTTGGAATTTTTTGGATTTTTTGGAATTTACTATTTTTTTTGTTTTAAGGTTTTAGAGTTTACACTTAAGTCCCTGTGTTTCTAAAACTGACGCAAACCGTCCTTGAATTAGTTAGTTAACTCAAAGTTAACAAAATAAATGGATGGAGTTAAGTTAGTGGACTGAAATGGTTACGAAAATGAAACTAATGGACTGAAATGGCAATTTTTAAACTAATGGACTGAAACCGTTATTTTTGACAAACCTCTGGGACGAAAACAGTAATTAACTCAAATGGTTTTGTTAATTCTGTTAACCGATGATTAACAAGGCAGTTATATACATGAATGGATTCAAACTACTCTAATATAATAAATCCTACTATGTCTTTCTTAATTAAAACTAGTATTAAGTACTCTCGCGTTGCGGCGGGGGCGTAAAACTTGACATGGTTTTACGAACGTTTTTAACCTATTAAATTTTTTACTAATATTTTGTTTCGGTTTACCCCCTATACTTCCTTTACTTAAAAATTATTTTTTACGTGCATATTTTATGTACGGGTAGGTATAAATATGATTTGTTCTACATTCCGACGTAAACTTTATTTATAGACGAGTCAGGTCAAATATAATACGTTTTCGTTTAAAGAAACCATTTTTACTTGCATATTTTTATGTACGTTTTGGTATAAATTCAAGTTTTTCTACGTTTCGACGTATATATAAATTTATAATGTTTTCACTTTGCCTTTTTGTCTAAAGTGTACAAAACACCATTAAAGTATCAAGTACAATCACATTAAGCCTACTTATGTTACAAATTAATAGTTATACTTTTTGTCTAAATTGTACCAAACTAATAGTTATACTTTTTGTCTAAATTGTACCAAACACCATTCAAGCATCAAATACAATCATATTAAGCCTACCTATGTTACAAATTAATAGTTATATAATATAATATAATATAATATAATATAATATAATCTATATCTATACATATAATAAAAGAAAACAATTTGAGGACACTTGTCATTATTCTAGACCATCCTTAATTGTAGATAATAATTATTTAAATTAAATTATTAAATATTAATTAAATTAATATATATCTTTTATACAAAAATAATATCGCATAACCTGTTTTTCCACATATATTCGGTATTATTCATGTGAAAGAATCAAAACTGACCCCAAAGAAAAAAACAAATTAGAAGTTAGATAGATTTTCAAATTTATATTTAATATAAATAATAACTAGGTTATAATCCCGTGTTACACGAGTTGAATAAATAAATTTTATATACTAAATAATAGAACAATATATCTTTAAAAACATCATTTATTGCACGGGTTGAATAGATGTAATTTTATATATTAAATAATAAAAAGTTATATATATAAGAATCATATTGTACGGGTTGAATTAAATTTTATATACCAAATAATAAAAAAGTTATATCTTTAAAAGCACGTGTATTACATGGGTTGTTATATCTTTAAAAACCCTGTGTAATACACGGGTTTATCTATTGCTAAAAAAATCTTTCTAAATCAAAATGGATTTTTTATTATTTTTATCCATTAGTTTTTTTTTAAATATAATTTTATTATTATTTGGTATATAAAATTATATTTATTCAAGCCGTGTAATACACGAGGGTTTTTAAAGATATAATTTTTATTATTATTTGCTATATAAAATTAGATTTATTCAACCCGTACAATACACGAAGTTTTTTTTTAAATATAATTTTTTTATTTAGTATATAAAATTACATTTCTTTCACCAGTGAATACACATGGTTTTTTAAAAATAATTTTTTTATTATTTGGTATATAAAATTATATTTATTCAAATCGCACAATACACAGTTTTTAAAAATATAACTTTTTTATTATTTAATATATAAAATTATATTTACTCAACACGTGTAATAAAAGATGTTTTTAAAAATATATTATTTTTTTCTTTACTACATAAAATTACATTTATTAAACCCGTGTAGCACACGGGGTTCCAACTTAGTATAGTATAGTATAGTATAGTATAGTATAGTATAGTATAGTATAGTATAGTATAGTATAGTATAGTATAGTATAGTATAGTATAGTATAATATAATATAATATTAGTAACTCTTTTAATTTATAAAGAAAAATAACTGGCAACTGACAACTGATATCTTATCTATAAAATGTTACATATTTTCTAACATGTAACAAATTATCTATAAATAATGTCGATTATGTTCGGTTAATTAGTTTTGCATGCACAAATAACCAAATCGAACCATTGATTTCTCAAACGACTTGATTGTTTTAATTCGAAGTTATTCAATTTTTCTGTCTAGAATATGTATCGGCTCAACCATCTTGAGACCATAGGGTATGGGGCTCATCCCCGGGCCGTCCCCCCCTTTTTGGGCCGTCACACACCGCTCCCCAAGGCCCCGTCTCGGCACTTTCGGCGGAAAAGAGACGTTGGAGACGAGACGATTTTTTGAATGGGTGCCCCCCCCCCCCCCTAACGGTAACTTGCAACATTTATAAAAAAAAAAAAAAAAATTCACCCCACCATTATAAATTAAACCACTTTTCATCACACTTTTTTACCAAATACTTCCACTTTTCTCCCAATTTTATAAAAAATCCTCTCCCAACCTTAAAAAAATTATGGATCCCTACAACCCAAATAATCCCAACTCAAGTTCACACCCGTTTTCGTCACCCGGCTACACACCCGTAATGGACAACTCTTTTGCGGGTTACCAACAAATGCCCAACGCTTTCAACCAACGAAACCAATACCCGTTCAACCCAATGCAAATGCAACAACCCAACATGCCGTTCAACCCATATCAAATGCAACAACTAATGCAAAACCCTCTAAATATGTCATATTATTATTGTTATTAAATATTATTTGTACATTATATTATTATTGTTATTAAATATTTATTTGTACACTATATTTTTCTAACAAAATATTATTATTATTGTTACTAACTTGTAGGTAACAATCAACAAAGCGATGGGTTTTGGCAAGAAGCCCTTGATATATTCCACAGGCTTATGGAACAAGGCGAGTACATAACCATTGATTCTATCAGCTACAAGTGGCGTAAGATGAATACGTTGATCCAACGCTTTTGTGGGTTTTATAACACAATGCTCGCCAACAAACCGAGTGGGTGGAACCACAAAAATGTTTTCAATGAAGCGTTGCGTTTATACGAAAATGAGAACAAAACTTTTTTCCCACATGTCCGTGCTTGGCAAATTGTAAAGGATCAACCAAAATGGAAGGGAACTCGAAATGAGGTTGCAAGCGCGAAACGAGCAACGAAACGGTCTAAAACTTCCGAGTCAGGAAGTTATAGCGTTGGAGGCTCAACCGGTCATTGCCAAATAAATATCAACGACGAGCCCGACTATGAGGAAGAGACGATTGAAGATGGAGAATGTCCCCCAGGAAGGGACAAAAGTAAAAAGATAGTGGTTGAAAAAAAGAAACAAGCCGCATCAGGAAGTGGTGGTGGTTCGAAGTTGGAAGGTTTTATGGCCGAGTTGAAAGCATTCAACCAAACCTTTACCGAGACGCAAACCGAGAAGGTAAAGATGAAAAAAAAAACTAGCCGAGGAGAAGCAAAAGAAGCAACAAGAAGCGCATGAGTTGGAGGAATGGAAAATAATAACCACCGACCTTAGCGAATATCCACCGGAAGATCGTACCATTTTACAAATGATGAAGGAAAAAATTAGGAAAAAAAAAATGGAGTGGGGGAGTGTAGTTTTTTTTTAAATGTAACTTTAGGTTTTTTTTTAAGTATGTGTTTTTTTTATTTTATTTAGATGTAACTTTAGCTTGTTTTTTTTAGGTTTTATTTAAATGTAACTTTTTAATTTTTATTTACTTTGTTTTCATTAATTAATTAAATCAAATAAATAATAATAAAAAATGGAGAAGGAGCATCCATCACATCATTGGGTAGTCTCCAAGAGGATGCTCCTCCACCAAAACTTATGTGGCGCCTACGGGAAGGATAGTCTCTACTATCATCCCCATACCTCATGGTCTGATTCTGATGTGATCAACAATTAGCATCCATCTTCTTCTTAATACGTACAATGATTAAAAAACACACATGTTTGTATACATCAAATATTATTTTTAACAATATTTTTTACACCTAAACCTTATCTTTCATTGCATTTGCAATAACTATTAAGTAAGCGGTAATTAGTACTTTTACAAACATAATGACACACACCCACAACGCACCGTGAATTCTACACATTGTCTCAAGAAAGACTCGAAACTTCAACTTCACAAGAAATAAAAATAATTAAAAAATTAAATCTTAATACTAGCCTAAAGCCCTTTTTAAGTAAAGGGCTGTTTGTTTACCTCTTAATGAGGCTTTTAATGGTTTAGATCTCTTACTGGTTCAGCACTTAATGGTTCAGACTGTTTGTTTCATGAGCAGATGTCTGAATGGTTCAGACATTTGCCTCTGAAAAGATTTATACAGAGTCTGGATGGTTAAGACCTCTAATCTGAATTGGTCAGACATTTGCCTTTGAACGGTTAAACATTATACAGACTCTTAATGGTTCAAACATCTTACTGGTTCAGCACTTAATGGTTCAGATCTCTTACTGGTTCAACACTTAACCATTCAGATGTTGTCAAACAGCCCCTAATTGTGTAATACTCTGATTAGGGGCGGCAATTTTTGACACGACCTGTTAACCTGACCCAAACCTGACACGAAAAAAACAGTTTTGGGTCGACTAACACGACCCGTTTAAAAAAAACGGGTCGGGTTCAGATTGACCCGTATAAAAACAGGTTGACCCATTAACCTGTTTAACTATTTAGATAAAAAACTCTTTTATATTTTTGTTTTTGTTTTTTCGGTTTCTATTTTACATGGTTAGTTATAATAATGTTAATCTTAACAAATTATATTACTTATTTATCACACTCATACTCATCATTAAACATGTTATCAATAACCCGCTTAAAACCGAACAACTCATTTATAAATCGTCAACTTATATCACTCATATAAAAATATGGATTAAATGGGTCGGGTTCGGGTTAAGCCGAATTAATATGGGTCTGGTTAGGGTTGAAATCTTTAACCCGAATAATATTGGGTTGGGTTCGGGTTAAACATTTCAACCTAGCAACCCACAAACCCGTAACCCATCAACCCGACACGATTGTCACCCCTAACTCCGATAGATTCTTAAAACCAGTTAATAGATATTTGATGACTTTTATCAACAAATAATGATATCTTCAAGTTTCTTTGTCGTTTTAGAAGAACACAAACAAAGAGTTTATTTACCTTTAATGAGCATGTCTATTTCATACGTGTCTGATAGTGCTTTAAACGGGGAAGGCAACTTAATAATAGAGCATGTGCAGCTGCCTTTAAGTGGACCTAAACAACAAATTCTTTTAGATGCATACACAATAATGCAATCTTTGCTAAATCCTCAAAAACAATTATAAAATCTGAAAATAAAATAAAATAATAATAATAATAATAATAATAATAATAATGATAATTCGTGGAAGTAAGTCGACGCACCATCGATTTTGGGGACAAAGTTGTATGTGTTTTGAGTGTTGCAATATCAAGTACACGTGGTAAGAAATAATTTTAACGACTTTTGGACCATGCATTACGGATTATACTTGAATAACTAATTAAAAAATGTTAAAAAATGTATAAATTATAATCTAAACACATGTACATTTAAATTATATAAAATGTTAAAAGGGCCTTTACTTTCTATTTTGAAACGGTAAGAGTTCAATCCTCTTGTTGAAAAGAAAACGGTGTAGCTTAATAGTAGAAATAAAGAGTGTATGAGTCAGGGTGGAGATATAATAGGAAGTTTATTTGGCTAGGAAGTGATCTTGACCATCCATTTACTTAATCAAGGGCTAAGATTAAATCAGGGAAATTGAAAGTAAAAAAAGAGGCGCGTGACTTTTTTCAGGGGCAATCTAGTCAATCCAAGCCAATAGTTTCTCTCTCCTCCAATTCCCCCCCATTTTTTAAACGTTAATAACTCTTTCATACGACATTATTTTTTTATAAAAATTGCACCAAAAAAACGAGCGTTTTTTTATCTTTAAAACGAGTATACTATTGCTATATTTTGAAAAAAAAAATTTAAAACCCAGTTGCGTAAAACGCAATAGAAAAAACCCCAGTATCGTAAAACGCAATGAAAAAAAAACCCTAAAAAATGACATTTTTCTAAAACGCAATGCACCAAAAACACAAAGAAATGACTTTTTTGTAAAACGCAATGGCCAGAAAACACATAAAAATGTGTTTTACCTAAAACGCAATGCACCAAAAACACAAAAAATGACTTATTTGTAAAACGCAATGGCCAGAATACACTTAAAATGTCTGTTTTCTAAAACGCAATGGACTGAAAACACATAAAAAAGTGTTTTACCTAAAACGCAATGCACCAAAAACACAAAGAAATGTCTTATATGTAAAACGCAATGGCCAGAAAACACTTAAAAATGACTCATTCTAAAACGCAATGGACTGAAAACACCTAAAAAATGTGTTTTACCTAAAACACAATGACTAAAAACACTTAAAAATGTGTTTTTTCTAAAACGCAATAGCCAGAAACCACATAAAACTCTCTTATTTCTAAAACGCAATGGACACATAAAACTGTCTGTCACTATGAACTGTCTGAATTGTCTACGAATTACTGTCTTCGAAATGAGCCAATTTATGGAAATTTAATTTTTCTGATGCGTTTTTAGTACAGCAATTTAATCGAAAAAAAAAATTTCCGAGCTGACCTGGACCCCTCCAGGGGCTGCCGCTTGGACCCCGCCAGGGGCTCTGCCCCTTGGACCCCGCCAGGGGCTGCCGCCCCTGGGACCCCGCTACCGGGGGCTGCCGCCCCTGGACCCCCGCAAAGATCGTAAAACGCAATGACTAAATCAAAAACCCAGATCATGAAAATGAAATTAAAGAATTTCTTACAGGGATCGAAGCCGATTTCTTCATCAATTGACGGAATTTGAATGATAGAAACACTTATCAACGCTCGAATCGAACGAATCGAGTGATTATCTCCAAAATCACCGGAAAAAACGAGATTTTTTTATGAAATTAAACTAGGTTTTCTTCAAAAAAAGCTGAAGAACACGTTGATCGGGTTCTGAATCATTGATTTGTGATGAAAATCGCACTATAATGTAGTGATTATTGAGATAGAAAGTGAAGAAATAGTTGAAGATGGTGGATTTTGAAAATGATGGGTTTTTGAATTTACTGGGTTTTGAAAAAGGAAGAAGAAGGAGTTGGATTGACTAAAATACCCTTTCTCTTTATTTTAAAATTTGCCACATGTCATAATCCTATGGCTTCCTACCCTTCCTAGCGAAAATTAACTTCCTATTTGATCTTTACCCGTATGAGTCATTGTTATACATGAAAAATGCAGAGAGGTAATTAAGGAAATACACATTACTATCACTAATTTTTTGAACGACTTGAGTTACATTAAATTTGTTTTTGGTGGGGCTCGAACCCTTGACCTCAAAGGGACCAACACCTACTAATCGAGGGCAAAGTGGACAATATTGATGGTACAAGAGGCCGGGTGTTACAAATGGTATCAGAGCCACATGTGTGTCGTTCGGGATGGTGGGGGCAAAACTCATCAAGGACAATGAGTCTTTCAGGGGGTTATTGTAAAGATATCGAAAAGATTAACATAGGCATCTGTAACATCCTAGGCAAAACCCATAGTGGTCGTGGACAGGAGTGATTCTTGATTCAAAAGATATGCCTCGCCACATAAATCATTAACGCGTTTTGTGCTTAGTTGGCTTTGAAGCACATTAAAACTCCACAATTAAGTGTGCTCAGGTGGGAGGAGTAGTACCAGGATGGGTGACTTCCTAAGAAGTCTCCACCAAGGCAACAAAAAACAAATCCATGAGTTCTTGGATGAGCAACCTATCAGGGGCAAAGTGAACAATATTGATGGTATATGAGATCAGATGTTGCATACAAATGGTTGGTAACCTCGGCTCTCACGACAAACAATATTAATAGTGTCAACTAACGTTACAATATGCCAGTTTGTAGTTTACCCTTACATCGTAAAGTTTTGCCCTTTTATATTTTGTTTTTTGTCTTAAAACTTTAAAAAATATATTTTTTTTATAAAATTTCGAATGTACTATTGCAAAGTGCTTATTTTTATCTACCTTTCGGTATATATTTTATTCAAAATTAAGTTGTACATGATAATGTACAAGTCATCAAAGAACAAACGTACAAGTCATCAACGCTCCTTCAAGGTTTCATTTTTTTCTTTTTTCTTTTTTCTCGTAAAACCTTTAAAATATGATGTTTTATAAAAAAAAACAGCCTTTGTCGTTATAATGTGATTATTTTTAACAATGTTTCGCCTTGAATTATTGTTCACAGGGTAAATACTAATATACGGATTGTCGAAACCAAGTCCTACAAATTTCAATACCCCCGTGGCAACCCGCGTGTTTTGCCCACTAGTATGTCTATATTTGTATGTATATGTATGTGTATGCCTACATATAGATACACTATGGGTGGTTTCCATACAAAGTGTCTTTATCATAAAAGTGTCAGAGACAATTAGAAGACAACACGTATACACGTGTGGATTTTTTTTGAGAGATGATATATGTAAGTTTCTAGGGTGAAGGTAGTGGTTAAACAGGTTAAAGTGGCAAACTTTAAAATGGACCAATCAGAGAGTGCCACGTCAGAGAGGGTAAAAAGTTTAAACTTTGCTGAAAAGTGTTGGCAATGATTTAGACACTTGAAAGTGACAAACTTTTTTTTTTTGTTTTTTTTTTTAAATTATATGTTAAATAAAAACAAACAAAACATTAAATTAATAAAAAAACAATTACATTAAAATGAAACTTAAAAAAAAAAACATAAAATTCATAAAAATTACACGACACTAAAACAACGCAACGACTAAAAAAATTAAAAATCACACGGCCATCCATACTTTTCGGCTATCTCGCGTTTTCGTGCGAGCGTGATCTCCAACATTGTTGGGGGAACATTGTCGTGAGGCCGGTTGTACGTCTTCAAGTCCTTGTCGAATTTAGCCTGGCGCATATTTTCGTCTTGCTTCTCGGCCAACGCCAAATATTTTTCCTCTCGCACCCTTTTGATATCCATCAACTCTTTTTTCATCGCCCTATATTCTTCAAATTTAGTGGTTATGTCTCTTGGATCGTCACTTGAAGAAGGGGCGGCTTTGATTTTTTTTATCCCTCCTCTTTTGTCTTCGTGGCGAGGGATCCACGTTCATGTCGGGGATAGTTTGATGGCCACTCGTGAACTCGGCATTCAGTGTATCCGGATGGTAATTACCCGAGTCCGACGACTTTCTTTTTGAACTCGAGCCCGAGCTTTCGTCTTCACCCAACAACGGAACTTGGCTATATTTTTCTTGACTTCGGACGACCTCCCACGCCGCCATATGAGCAAACTCATGACGTTCTTTTTCCTTGTAATCCTTAAACGCTTGCTTCAAGACCCAAGAATCGTCGGATCCGCTTGGACGTAAACGGTCCTAAAATAATAAATTACAGAAAAAAAATAAGTATTTTTTTTTGGTAAAAATTAAACGTATGAATATTAAATAGTTTACCGCTTGCTGATAAAGCCCGTTGAATATTTTCAACTTTCCGTGCATGGTAATCATCTTGGAGCGGACCTGATGATGGGTTCGGTTGCTTCCTCCGATCGTGTTGTTGAAGTGCTTAAGAATTTTGCCCCAAAAACTCTTCTTCTTTTGTTGGTTGCCATTTCTTTTGTCTAAGGTGCAATGAACCCAAGCCTTGGTCAATGCCTCCTCTTGTATAGGAGTCCAATTTTCCCGTTTCGCTTTACCACTCTTCCCTCTCGGCTCGTTTGCGGATTCTTCTTGATGGTGGCCTTCGTCTTCGTCATCATATTGCTCTTGAGTTTCCGCCACAAATTCTTCATCGTCTTCATCTTCCACATCGGCTCGTTCTGAGGATGGGGTTTGAAAACCAAACGGGTCAAAAGTGTTTTGGTCGTCTAGGGAATCATAAATATTTGGAGCAACCGTGGTCGTACCCTGTGGAAAATAGTTATGCGGCGAAAAATTTGGATGGGGTTGGGTGTTGAACCCGTAAGTCGGTTGCATGCCTTGGCTATAAAAAAATGGAGGTTGGCTATGTGTGGCGAAGCCTAGTTGCGGAATGATACGGCAGAGTTGAACCACTCGAGCCGCCCCGTTGAGTTGGCACACTCGTCCTCGAGCCGCCCCGTTTAGTTGCCTTGCCATCGCGTTTGCTTGAGCCTTCCATTTGCAAATATGTAATATGAGAAAACTTGGGTGAAAGTTTGGAAAAGAGAAGTAGAGGTTGAAAGTTTGAAGAAAATTGGGTGAAAAATGTTGATTTATAATAAAAATTATAATTTTTTTTTTTATTTAAACGGCAATAATGCCGTTACACACACACACCCCAACGTTTTTGTCTTGATCTCCTTTGTCGATCGGTGAGTTGATACCGATAATCAACTTTGGCGCGCGGTAAACATGGGAGGGCGGCGGTGTTACCGCTCGGCTTTCTCCTTTGCCGAGTGGTTTCCCGCACCACTCCCTTCACCCTAATACATAATCGTAGATTGTACAATGTAATAATTGTACTTTGTTAATGTGTAATCAAAACCTATTTTAGATTTAGACACACATCAACTGCATTATTATATCAAAAAATTGTTTGTACTTTTCTTAAAACAAAGTACATACTTATATTATATGCATATGTATGTATGTGACTCTACATGTACACACACTATAATTAGAAGACAGGACGTGTACACACGTTGGTTGTTTTTTTAGAGAGGATACATGTAAGAATGTTTGTATGTGTGTATGTGAATTTAGTAGGTTTACATATTACAACCTAGGTATTGATTAAAATGGAAAATGGGTTAGGTATACTCACGATTTGTGAAGATTTCCATAAAAAAACGAGTGTGCAGCTTTGGAGGATAGAATCACCAACTTACCCTAAAAAATAAACAAAGGTGTATGAGTTTGATGATTTAGAGATTGAGGTAAAAGGATCTTATAAGTATGAAATTACATAAAACATATCTTGCTTAGACACTTATTTGGACACTGTTATTTTTAATGTTTTTCATGGGGTACTAAATCACTCATTAGAAGTCCAAAGTAAGGAATCCAAGAGCAAGATATTCTCCACCTTATTAGATAATAGTCAACCTTGAGTTGGTTGATATCTTGGTTAGGTTTGGGAGATATGCATATACATACATGTGTGTGTATATATATATATATATAGGGACCGCTAAAATGAGAACCACCTCCAGTTGTAAGAACCGTGAGAACTACACCGTACGGGGTGATGTGGACCAATTTTTTTTTTCATAAACGTAGATGCGTGTATTATAAACACATTTGTAAAAAAAATTCAAAAAAAAATGTCGTGTGTGTAGTTTTGAGCACCACATGCTCAAAACTACACCCACGACATTTTTTTTTTTTGAGTTTTTTTTTTACAAATGTGTTTATAATACACGCATCTACGTTTATGAAAAAAAATTTTGGTCCAACTCGCCCCGGATCAAGTAGTTCTCACGGTTCTTACAACTGAAGGTGGTTCTCATTTTAGTGGTCACTTCTATATATATATATATATATATATATATATATATATATATATGGGTGGGAGTTGGCTACAAAGTCCATTTTTCCTACAAAGTATAAAAAGTCATAAAACACCAGAATGTCAACCATAAAACTCACAAATAACAAAGTGAAGATTACTACGTCATATTTGTGGATTTTGTGTTATGTTTTGGATGATAAGGCTTTGATTATCAAATGACTAACATTAGTGTGTTTTATGTTGATTATCATGTTGTGTTTTATATTTATAGTTCTACGATGGTGTGTTTGAAGTTTTTATAGACTGCTAGGGTTTGGATATTGTGTTTTAGTGATCTTCACTCTATTATTTGTGGGTTTTGAATGTGTATGGCTGAAATTGTGGTGTTTTATGACTTTGTACACTTTGTAAGAAAAATGGACTTTGTAGCCGAACCACACCCATATATGTATATATATATATATATATATATGGTCAGGATTTAGAGAAAACGCTCAAAAGTGTGAGAACAGAGAGAACGCTTATGGATCGTCAGATCAAAACAATCTATGGACTAGATGACGCGGTGGCGTTTTCGTAAATAAAATCACTTTTATTGATCTGGCGCCGTTCATTAAGGGTAAAAGGGTCTTTTGACTTAACATAAAACGTCAAACTCACGCTATTAAAATCCCGACTTAACACACATAGCACACTTCATCATAATATAACGCCATAGATATAAAACGCCAAACTTTGTTTTTAACCGATAAAGCTGAACAAACAGTACTGAAATGACGAAACTTAATTACTAGCGTTTACTGTAATAAAAATCGCGCCTAAAATACGCGCCAAAAACTTTCTATATAAACAAACTCTCAGAACTACTAAAATCCACACCAAAACCCCAAAAACCTATATTTTCCTCTATAACATTCATCTTATAAACGCCAAAAAACCAAAATATCAAAGATTCCAATCCATGTTTCTTTGATATACACTATTTTCCCAATAAACTTTCGCTCTATGTAATGAGCAAGATCCTCAATATAAACGCCAAAACATACAAAAAACACAAAACTTCAAAAACGCCATTTCATGGGGATTCAGTTTTTGTTCTCAATAAAGTTTAGCTAAACGGGATGGATAACATTATTACACATCTTTCTTGACTGAGGATTAACAATGTTATCCATCTCGTTCAGCAAAACATTATTGAGTTTAGCACGACCAAAATTAGAAGTTTATGGTAGTTTTATTCAGTGGCGTTATTGTTTTTTTTAGCGTTTGATTTCCTTGTCCGATCTTATATTGTTTGTTATGTAACTTCGAAGTAGCATGTTATGAACAAATAGGTAGGAAAAAAATGAAAAAAATGCCGTAAAAAATGATGTAAAACGCCAAACTGAGATTTGTGTTCTATAGGATTGAAATATACAAAACGCCAAACTACTCTACACTGGCTCTCGATGACCATCTGTGTGTGTTATGTAAGAATGAAAAATAAAAAACGCCAAACTACTCTTCACTGGCTCTCGAAGACCTTGTCGGTCTTCTTTTAATTACAACCTGTTTGCATGTTGATGCATAGTGTCCATAGCCTTTGTAGTTCTGACACTGTCTTTCTTTGGCCCCGGGTTTCGACTTTGATTTCTTTTTGTCGATTGTTATCTCCTGTTTAGATTTCAGGTGCTTCCGAGAACCAGAACCTTTGGATTTATACCCAACAGGGACTCTTATCGGATTCTTGTCGTTTTTATATTGACCGGTTATCTCGGCAAATCTATCCCTAGAACTAGCGGAAGGAGCAACAATCTGCATATCTTGAACCTTCTTCATATAAGATTGAACATGATCCTTGTATAAGGATAGCTCCTCTTTATTACCAGATAAACGGTTCAAAGTATATTCAGTTGAAAAAATAATATCTCGCATCATACTTTGCACATCAGGATCAAGCTCGGTCATATATTCACGACTAATTGAGTATTCAGGAGAGCAGTTTGGGGAAGCCTCTTTGCGCCATCTATTTAGAATGTATTGTTTTGGAAATTCCCTAATGTCCATAATTCTCAAAACATAGAATATATATCTACATAGCAAACCAAACTGTTCAAAACGCCTGCATGAGCAACTGCATGTGCAATCAGACTTACGGAACATTACCTGAAAAACGCCAAAAACAATATCTCTATAACGCCATGCATAGAATGTTTTTCTAAAAAGTAAAAAACACATTGCATATGATAAAACGCCATTAACAGAAAACACCATAAAGCCAAAACGCCATTCTTTACCCCAAATAAGGATGTACAAGGCTGTTGGAAGTCATTTACATAAAACTTAACAAACCCATCAGGCTGATCTTCGTAACATTGATTTATGCAATCTACAACTCCAATAAGCTCAGCTTGAACGTCACAAAAAAATACTTTTTGTGTATATGTCAACAGCTTGCCCTTCCAACAATTGTAACTACTCTTCAACTGGGGTCTTTTGTATCGAGATTCATGATCATTTTTCCGATGTGTGTGACGCTGTGCTTCTATTGCAGTCTCGTAATGCGTCATGAACTCAACAAGAGTAGCTTTCGAATTGCACACTTGACCAAAAAAATGATTCCCACTCTCCGACCTGGATGTCGTTCGCATAAGACCAGACATCTCCTCCATTCTATAGTATGCAAGGATCCAAGATTCCCTAAGTGCAAAAATATCAGACAGCCAGTCATTATCTTCTAAATTGAACTCTGCGATAACCACTTCCCATTCTGATTCAAACTCTTCAGGTGTGAGAATATCCGTCCACACAACACCACAAATACGTTCTTTAAAATTGATGGAATTGCATAGCCTAACACCAACCTATGTATACCACAAAAACGCCATGCATAAAAAAACACAAAGACAAAACTTAATTAAACAAACACTAACAAGGTAAAGAACGCCATGTATTTTAAAACGCATTGTATCCTAAAACGCCAAAGGTAAAAAAAGCATAACAACCTTCAGAGAAAGTTTATGCATCACATGCCACATGCATAACCGATGCCTCGTTTCAACAAATATAACAGAAATAACCTTCTTCATTGCTGGATCTTGGTCAGTGACAACAACTTTTGGTTGAGAACCAACAGCTTTTAGAAAAACTCTCAACAACCAAATATATGTGTCAGCAGTTTCCGACGCCAATAATGTTGCACCAAATGTAACATTGCAGTGATGATTGTCTATACCAGTGAACGGTACAAACACCATAGAGTATCTGCATATGAAAATGCCATGAGAACTTAAACAATAATAAAACGTCATTGCATGTAAACTAATAAAACGTTATTGCATGTAAAATAATAAAACGCCATTGCATGTAAACTAATAAAACGCCATTGCATGTAAAATAATAAAACGCCATTGCATGTAAACTAATAAAACGCCAAAAACAGAAGAAGTTGAATTATAAAATATTACTTGTTGGAACGATACGTGGTGTCACAACCCCCGATCCCTATCTGTCCCGGGAACGGGCGGACGTGATCACAGACTTTGGTGGTATCAGTTTGTTTAGTCTTGCAGCGGAATTTACATCAGGACCGTAGTTAGGAAATGTTTATCAGAGTAAAACCACCACATTTTATAATATTAAACAAATGGAATGAAACCCAAATTCATAGTACACACGTTTTCATAGGAATAAATCCTATTTTATTTAATAAAAACATCTATTTTATTTTAGGTAACTTTATTGCCACTTTTCCAAGCCTTCAGTGCTCTCCAGCTGGCTTTTATTGGCTTCACACTAAGTTACCTGAAACACGTGTTTAAAACATTTTATCAGCAGGAAATACTGGTGAGTGAATCCCAGTTTAATCAAGTTTAATTAAAAAGTCACAGTGAACAATATTGAGGGCACATCCGCAATTACATTTGTTTCCAAGACATCACAATTAACATCAGTGGTACTGTCATCTTCAACTTGTGGAAATGTTAATCCTTGACCAGGTGGTAACAAATTTTGTATACAAAACCCCAACATACCCACTATAATTGTATGCTTACAAATACTCAATAACTGTTATTCGCATGGAAAAGTATTTAAGGTTTTGTAAAAACATTTAACAAAAGATTTACAAAAAGTGGATCAACTCACAAAAAGGTTTACATGAAAAGAAGGATTACTCACATTGCTGTCTTAGGCTTTTCGTAAGGGTTTCCTGGGTATAATCTATAATTTATACAAATGTACATTGATTAGTATCATAACCCTTTGAAAATATTAATAATACCCTCCCCGAGACGGCATTCCAACAACTACGTCGGGCAGAACCACGACAGTTGTTTCGGAACCCTAAATCAATCGGGCAGCGTAACTATTACGAAACTGGGGTTATAATACTTACAACGGAGCAGAACCTCGCTAATTAGGGGTATAGTACCCGACTATAATGCCTCTAATTCAGAAAGTGAGATTGAGAATGAAATTGTGAGCGAACTGAAATGAGATCCGATGCCATCTATTTATACATGCTGAACTTGACTTTCAGGCGGCCCGCGTAAGGTAAGGCAAAGCCTTACGCGGCCCGCGTTGACTCTAGTCAACTCAGTAGCTTAGCTGGGTCATCAACTAGGTTCGACACGATATCGACACGTGTCAGCTCAAGGATGCGCCACCATTTGGAACACGCGCGGCCCGCGTCAACTATGGAGAACTCTTACGTGGCCCGCTTGAACTAAAGGTTTCAGCGGAGTCAAAGTCTGGTCTTGATACGGCCCGCGTGAGATTGAGGTGGGATCCTACGCGGCCCACCTCAACTCAGAATTCAGATTTTATATTTTATTTCTAATACTATAACATATTTCGGGTTTGGTTTTCACATACGGGGTGTAATATAAGACATATAAGGGTATTTAAGATATAATGGGGTGTCGGAAAATATTCTAGGGTGTCGGTTTTCTTGAGGGTTGTTACATTCTCCCCACCTTAATTTAGAGCTCGTCCTCGAGATCTACTGGAATAAATGCAGATATTTCTTTTCATTTGTAGAAAAATGAGCTGACTTGATTAGTCTATCTACAATCACCCAGATTGTATCATTTCCTTTCCTAGTTTTGGGTAATTTAGTAACAAAATCCGTTGTTATTTAGTAACAAAATCCGTTGTTATTAATTCCCATTTCCACACTGGCATTTCCAATTGCTGTAACAAACCTGAAGGTTTCTGGTGTTCAGCCTTAACTTGTGAACAAGTTAAACATTTAGAAACATAGACTGCTACGTCCTTTTTTCATTCCTATCCACCAGAAATTTTTCCTTAAATCCTGGTACATTTTATCATTTCCTGGATGCATTGTATATTTAGACTTATGGGCTTCTTCTAATATACGGTTACGCAAATTTCCTAATTTAGGTATCCACCTCTTTTCATGGAATCTCCAAATTCCATCTGTTCCTTGTTTTAATTTTTAACATACCTTTTAACTTTTTCAGTATCTTCCTTGATTACTGACTCTTGTGCTTCTCTTATCTGATCATTTAAATCTACTTGCAGATTTAATTTAAGAGAACGTACCCTTCTTGGCTTTTCATGATACTTTCTACTTAAAGCATCTGCCACTACATTTGTTTTTCCTTCATGATTGACTAAGTGTCCAAGGAATTGTACCTGTTCTAACCAAAATTCACACTTAGAAAACTTAGCATAAAGTTTTTCCTTTCTTAACAGACTTAAAAGTGCGTGCAAATGTTTTGCATAATCTTCTTTACTCTTAGAGTAAATTAGAATATCATCTATGAAAACAATTATGAATTTATCCAAATATGGCTTACATATTCGGTTCATCATGTCCATAATTGCAGCTGGGGCATTGGTTAAACCAAATGGCATGACAGTAAATTCATAATGACCATACCTTGTTCTAAATGCTGTCTTAGGAATGTCCTCTTCCTGTACCTTTAATTGATGATATCCTGACCTTAAATCGATCTTAGAGAAAAATCAAGCTCCTTGTAGTTGATCAAAGAAATCATCGATTCTCGGAAATGGGTACCGATTCTTAATCGTGACTTTGTTTAATTTACGATAATCAATGCACATACGCATTGATCCGTCCTTCTTTTTAACGAAAAAAATATATCGGTGCTCCCCATGGCGACTAACTCGGTTGTATGAATCTTTTCTCCAACAATTCATCGAATTGTTTCTTTAATTCCTGTATTTCGGCGGGTGCGAAACGGTAGAGTGCTTTGGCGACGTTTCTGGTAGCAGGTGAATTATGAATTTAATTTCTCTGTCTAGAGGTAGTCCTGGAAATTTTTCTTATAGGACTTGCAGTTTTCATCACAGAGATGAATTTTGTGGATCTAGATGGCTTATTTCCTTTAATTGTGATCGTTTTACCTTTAGATATATTTACTTGAATTGACTTTTGATCACGTAAAATACTGGCTTTATTGGTTATTAACCAATTTATTCCTAAAACAATATCAAATCCGGCTAGATTCATTGAATAAAGGTTTGCCCTAAATGTTTGGTTTAAAATTTCTAATCTTGCTCCCTACAAGATTTCAGAAATCCTAATGGTTTCTCCATTGGCTGTCTCTACCAAGCATTCGTGTGGTAGTTTAGTTAATGACTGATTTAGAAATTTGCAAAACGATGTATTAATAAAACTTTGGTTTACACCAGAGTCAAATAATATTTTTTAGCAAAAGACATCATTAACCAGAAACGTACCAGCGATGACATCTGGAATCATCTTGGCTTCATCTGCAGTCAGAACAAATGCTCTAGCATTTTTAGTATTCTTGTTATTCGTAGCTGGAGCCAGTTTTGGTCAGTTTGGTTTGATATGACCTTTTTCTCCACAGTTAAAACACAATCCATTACTGGATTTCCTCCTGCAGTTCTCTTCATTGTGTCCTGGTGCTTTGCAGAAATTGCAGTGGTTAGAGCATTTTCCAGAATGCTTCTTTTTGCAGATCCCGCAATACGGTGCAAAGGTAGAATCTATGTTCTTATGATTGAAATTTCCAGAACGAAATTCTTGAGTAAGTCTTTGAGTTAAGTTTCTCCTCTGATCTTCTTCTCTAGTACGAACTAGTTCATCAGTCAAGGTATTGGCTAGTTCTACGGCTTCTTCTATGGTTTGGGTCTGGTTGCCTTGACTACATGTCTAATTTCTCCAATTAATCCCCAAATGTAACGGGAGATTAATACCGGTTCTGGTGATGCAAGGGTTGGCACTATCCTAGCATATTCAAAGAATGTAGTAGTGTACCCTTTACTATCTACACCCGTCATCCTAAGGTTGAGGAACTTGTTTGCTATCTGTTCCTTTTCATTGGGTGGGCAGAATTTCCTTTCTACTTTTTCTTTAAATTCTTCCCATTCCATACTATAGGTTTTATCACTTCCTCTTGTCTGAAGGATAGTGTTCCACCATTCTAATGCTGCATTCTTAAACAGATTAGAAGCAAACAATATCTTGTCTTCTTCAGCACACTTACTTATCCTTAAGACTGCCTCAGTCTTCTCTATCCAGCGTAAGGTTGCAATGGCCCCTTCATTGCCCGAAAATTCCATTGGTTTACAAGACCGGAATTCTTTATAAGAACAACCATAAGGCATGGTTCTTCTTCTTTTGGGAATAGGCATTTGAAATACTGGTCCATTGTTTACACTGTTTTCTGGTTCAACGGGTCGCTTACTACTATGCTTACTTTTATTATCAGCATCCTTAACAGTTTGAAGAATAAATGGCATAGCATCTATAATTCCCTGTGCCACTATGTGTTGAATAGCACTATTATCCACTTGGTTTCCATTGTTATTGATACTCGGATTATCATTAACCACGTTAATGTTACTCTGGTTATCGTTATTCAGATTTCCTTGATTTTCTTCGTCGGCCATCTGAATTTTAAACATTTATCCCATATTAATATCACAATTAATATCTTACTATAGTTAATCCCATGATACGCAGTTTTGCCAAAAGCGTAAATCATTGCTACTTTACTCTTTTCATATACTTATGCGTCTATTACACACTAGTACTGAAATAAAATTATAATACCAATAGAAATAAAAACACACTAGTAGTAATATGCATCCGTATACACATATTTTATTTTATTTCTCATTATCAATTTTTTTAGGATCTTTTGGATTTCCTCATATATGTAATTCACATATTGTAACATACAGACCATTCATAAGGTCAAAGTATTCAACAGATTCACAAATCAGACATCAGGTCATAGTATTATTTAGGGAATTCCATTATCATAACATATACCTCATCTCACCCGGTCTTGTCGGAGGGGTAACCTCATCTCACCCGGTCTCGCCGGAGAGGTAACCTCATCTCACCCGGACAAGCTGGAGAGTCTACCGCACCATGCCCAGTTTTACCGGAGAGGTAATTATCATAGTATTTTCCACCCATAAACTTATTTCAAATCATGATCTTAAAAAGGCATCATTTACATCAAGAAATAAGGAAATTAGTATTCTCATGAGGAATCATATTCTAGAACCGAGTAGTATCAATAAACAAGAAATAACAGTGGCCAAGTGTTATTGCTTATTTATCATACAGGCACTATTCTAGTCATTATCTTCACAGGATACCAATAACCATCACACTTTATTTATGCAAACAATTGGTTTATCTCAAAGCTTCATATTAAGGCATAGTATTAAAAATTCTCTTGTACTTCTAGGCCTTATTCTAGTTTTCTTGATTCACTTTTGTTGTTCATCCGAATGTTTATTTATCATAAACGAATATCTAGTACAATTATACGAACAGATTGGTTAAAATAAAATATTGCGATTTATATATTTATTACAAACTAGAACTGAAATTCGAAATATATTATTGGTTTATACATCCGTAACTTATTTTAGTCTAACTAGGTTATAGGAATATTATGCTCAACACACTTTATATAAGGTTTATTCTATCTCTTTCTTCTCACTAGGTTATATTCAAAGGAACGATGTTCTTTTAAAGTTTCTAGCTCGTAGGTGGCATGGGTGCTGGCACTGGTTTGACGATTCAACTATAAGTTAACATTTACTGTTGTAGTGGCTAACATGTAGAGGTTTGCCCATTTTTCATCTAATTTATCTTCCCAAGGTGGGTTACTACATATTTTCTGGGTTTCCTGAGACTTTTTCATATTCTCTTGACTTTTTCTAAGAATCCGACTTCTTTTACTGGGGGTAAGTGGATTTTCATACTGTGCTTTACGGACAAATATTCCTTCCTCAATATCTGCTGAATATCCTGAGAAATTTGTTTGGGATGAACTTCCCTTTTCTTTGGGTGAACTATCTAGTTTATGATAGATATCCGAAATTCTTCTCTTACTCATACTGTAAACTAACAAATAGTCAATTAATATAAAACACTTAATCACATAAATTATTTCCTAACATAGAATTTAAAATTTAAGTGTCAGCAGAACACTTCTTTGGCTTGAGCCAGTGGCTAGGCTCTGATACCACCTTCTGTCACAACCCCCGATCCCTATCTGTCCCGGGAACGGGCGGACGTGATCACAGACTTTGGTGGTATCAGTTTGTTTAGTCTTGCAGTGGAATTTACATCAGGACCGTAGTTAGGAAATGTTTATCAGAGTAAAACCACCACATTTTATAATATTAAACAAATGGAATGAAACCCAAATTCATAGTACACACGTTTTCATAGGAATAAATCCTATTTTATTTAATAAAAACATCTATTTTATTTTAGGTAACTTTATTGCCACTTTTCCAAGCCTTCAGTGCTCTCCAGCTGGCTTTTATTGGCTTCACACTAAGTTACCTGAAACACGTGTTTAAAACATTTTATCAGCAGGAAATACTGGTGAGTGAATCTCAGTTTAATCAAGTTTAATTAAAAAGTCACAGTGAACAATATTGAGGGCACATCCGCAATTACATTTGTTTCCAAGACATCACAATTAACATCAGTGGTACTGTCATACTTAACTTGTGGAAATGTTACTCCTTGACCAGGTGGTAACAAATTTTGTATACAAAACCCCAACATACCCACTATAATTGTATGCTTACAAATACTCAATAACTGTTATTCGCATGGAAAAGTATTTAAGGTTTTGTAAAAACATTTAACAAAAGATTTACAAAAAGTGGATCAACTCACAAAAAGGTTTACACGAAAAGAAGGATTACTCACATTGATGTCTTAGGCTTTTCGTAAGGGTTTCCTGGGTATAATCTATAATTTATACAAATGTACATTGATTAGTATCATAACCCTTTGAAAATATTAATAATACCCTCCCCGAGACGGCATTCCAATAACTACGTCGGGCAGAACCACGACAGTTGTTACGGAACCCTAAATTAATCGGGCAGCGTAACTATTACGAAACTGGGGTTATAATACTTACAACGGAGCAGAACCTCGCTAATTAGGGGTATAGTACCCGTCTATAATGCCTCTAAGTCAGAAAGTGAGATTGAGAATGAAATTGTGAGCGAACTGAAATGAGATCCGATGCCATCTATTTATACATGCTGAATTCGACTTTCAGGCGGCCCGCGTAAGGTAAGGCAAAGCCTTACGCGGCCCGCGTTAACTCTAGTCAACTCAGTAGCTTAGCTGGGTCATCAACTAGGTTCGACACGATATCGACACGTGTCAGCTCAAGGATGCGCCACCATTTGGAACACACGCGGCCCGCGTCAACTATGGAGAACTCTTACGCGGCCCGCTTGAACTAAAGGTTTCAGCGGAGTCAAATTCTGGTCTTGATACGGCCCGCGTGAGATTGAGGTGGGATCCTACGCGGCCCGCCTGAACTCAGAATTCAGATTTTATATTTTATTTCTAATACTATAACATATTTCGGGTTTGGTTTTCACATACGGGGTGTAATATAAGACATATAAGGGTATTTAAGATATAATGGGGTGTCGGAAAATATTCTAGGGTGTCGGTTTTCTTGAGGGTTGTTACACGTGGCATCAAACGAAATCACATCACCAAACATGTGGTAATTACGTTTGGCTTGATCGTCACACCAAAAATGCCCATTCAAATGATTCTCTTCGTCTATGATGTAATCATACGAGAAATTAGGCTGGGAGTGTTTTTTTTCATTCAAATGTCTCACAACCATCTCGGCGTCATATTCCCCTATAAACAAGTTAATTTGCCTTTTATAGTTCTTAAATTCAACTTTACTTGCACCCACGTGTTCAAAACCGCCAAAACAAGTCTTCATAACATTAAACGCCTTGATGGGACCCAAATTCAGCTTAGAAATGTTGTGTATAACATGCTTCTGGAGCTGAGTGAGGTGTTGTTCAGTTGGAAGAAAATGCTTATCGGGACGTTCAACAAGTTCATGATTGTGCTCCTCGACAAACTTATACACCTTCCATGGTCCAGCCTCAAAAAGTACACATAACAGTGCACCACAATCAGTCCTCTTTGAAAAGTTGTATCGCACTACTCGTTCCTTTTGATTGGGGTCCAATGTATCAACCTTCTTATCCTTGTATAACCCAGATCTCGTACACAAGTAATACTTAATATGTAAGACACCTTTAGAATTTGTCTTTGTAGTCTCTTTCCTGACTGAAAACCCACACTCCTTGGCATACTTCACATACATTGAATAACAATCATCGAGGCTTGAGAATACCATGTCCTTTATGGGCTTTAATTCTTCACTGACGTTAGGAATGATAAATGATAATCCAGTTTTGGGACAAAGCCTTTGACTCGAGGAAGAAACTTCGTCTGAGAAAACACAGTGAGGAACAAAAAAATCAGAAAAACACAGTGATGTCTCGTAATAACATTATATATTAAAAAGCCATTAATTGAATAATAAACAAGACATAATAAATACATAATTTAAAAACGACATGATAAAAAAGCCATGAGATGAATAAATAACTGACAAAATATAACATCATAATGAAAACGCCATAATTAGCAAAAGTAATGTTTACACAAATTAACAAAATAGTAATAATTGATGTTCACAAATGCTACTAAATAAAATTCAAAACAAATCAAATAAATTTAAAACGCCAATGATCGTAAAAACATAAGAAATATACTAGAACGTAAACGACAATAAAAATTAATATTGAAAACTCCAATTGCAGTTCTTAATAGTTGTTTAAATACCAATTAAAACGCGATTAAATTGCATAATTGAATAACGCTATTGAAAATCATACAACACATTATAAAATAATAATACAAAAAAAAAAAAACGCCATAGAACAATGATAAAAGAACAAAACGCCATATCTGTTGCATGATTTGCTGGAACAAAAAATAGAAAACGCCAACGAATTTTACTTTGTCGAACCGAATCCACGTTAAATGCCATAGACCTGAGAAAGCTTGCAAAGGAGGTAACAACTAACAATAAATCTTTGGAGTTTTAATTTAAAAGAGATTTAAAACGCGAATAAGGAGGGAACGTATAGAAGGACAATCGTACCCCCACATAACTATTAGGCCCCCCTACCACGTGTTGGGCCAGGATCCGTTCTCACACTTTTCACCGTTCTCTCCTGAACCCGTTTCTATATATATAGGGAGAGGATCATGAGAAAACTAAATCTAAATGAGAAAACTAGAAAACTAACTAAAAAAACATACCAATTTTTTTTTTACAATTTTTTATAAAAAAATCGCTATTTTATATATATAAAAAAAAATTTCAATTTTTTTTTTGTTATAGTACACATGTGCATTATATGTGTACTACACATGTGCACTATATCCGTAATAGTGCACATGTGTAATACAACAAAAACAATTTTTATTTTATTTTATTTTATTTTTTGAATTTTTTTTTCATGCATAAAAACTAGCGATTTTTTAATAATAATTTGTAAAAAAATATTTTGGTATGTTTTTTAGGCTTTTTTTGTTAGTTTTTTGGTTTTCTCATTTAAAGTAGTTTTCTCATGATCCATCGCCTATATATATATATATATATATATATGGGATCAGGAGAAAACGCCCAAAATTGTGAGAACGCATCCTGACCCAACACGTGGCGCGCGATATAATTAGGGTGTATGGGCTTTTTTGTCATTTTATCTTATGTTTTTCCAATTCCGCTTTTCACAATATTGATTTATTTTTGGGGTTTAAGATTTTTTGGCGTTAACCAAATTCAATAATTATATGGCGTTTTAATGGTTTCATTGTATTAACATTTTGGCGTTTATGGCGTTTTTCAAATCGTATGCCATTGGAACCTCAAGGGGTTAGAATATATCTCTGAATGGCTTCATCCATACTAGGTATGGCCAAGACTTTTTAGGATGACGCCCCATTGTTTGTTCTTAGATTCAAAGGAGTTTTAGACAAGATGGGCCATTGTTCTATTATTTTTTATATACATTTTGGCATTTTACAATCAGAAAATTATATTACAACCACCGGGAAAAAAATAGAATCGAAAAAAATAAATTAAAAATCCTAATCAGATCTCTCTTCACAATCTTCACTGTCATCAGTCTCTCTATTCTTTAATACTACAAGAACTGTCACCAAATATATGGCGTTTTATGTAAAACTTAACAAACACATCGGTTTGATTATTTAGCTTGCTTGTCTGTTGAAGTGGCTTTTGTGGATGTTTGGGGACATAGATCTATGATGTGTGGGTGAGTTTTTCGCTTTGTTCTTCAACTTAATCATCATCTTTATAATCGTCCCACTTTTCAGTGTTATTGATCTCTTCTCCTCATCCAAGCCTTCTTCAAGAACAAAGAACACAAAATGACATATGACTGTCATCAGTATTTTTTTCTTGAAGATTTGTCCATCTCATGCAGCAAAATCTTACTGAGTTACTCCCCTCACCTAACAATCCATTCAGTGAAACTTTACGAAGAACAATACTGAATATCCAAGAAAGCATATTAGTCATCTTTGGTTTTTTTAATTTTTTGGCGTTTTACAGTGGGTGGTATTTAGTAGTATTGGCGTTTGTTTTTTTTTTGGTTTGATCAAATGGAAGTTGCTGAGAGGTATCATTTTATAGAATGTCTTTTGGCGCGTAGGTTAGGCGGTGCATTATTATAATAAAGTATTTGTCGTTTCAGTTACTGTTTGTAATTACTGTTTTCGATAAGCTTTATCTCTGAAGTCTGTAACACGTCCCATCTTTCAAGTTTGGCGTTTTAGATTCTAATATAATAAATTTTCCGTCTCTTCAGTTTTACTGTTTTGTAGTTACTGTTTTCTAGTTACCTTTTCAAGTTTGGTTTTTTTTTTTTTTTTTTTGGGTTTTTTATAATATTTGTCCAAATTAATTTTATTATAGTTTGGGAATTTTGGGGGCGTTTTATGGCATGATGGCGTTTTAACAAGCATTTGGTTGTCTGACGTTTTTATTATATATGACGTTGTTATTATATAACAATCAACTGAAAAAGAAAATTAAAAAAATATAAACAATTGATCTTCCAAATCTTCACTGTCACCAATCTCTTTCTTCTTTTTTGAAGCATCTTCACTGGCTGTTTCGACTTTCTTATGATTTATTTTGATTTTTTGTTTTTAAAGTAGCTTTTTTGTTGTCGTGTGGAAGCACAAAGTCTGAAACCAGTCTCTTTTTCTTGAAGATTTGTCCATCTCATGCAACAAAATGTTATTGAGTTACACCCTTCAGCTAACAATCTTGAATTCCCAAGGAACGATGTTTGATTTTTTTAACTTTTTGACGTTTTATCGAGAAAAGGACGCCACTAAATAAAAGTAACTTAAACCTCTAAATTCGATCATGTTAAAATCAATAATGTTTTGCTGTATGAGATGGACAACATTGTTAATCCTCAGTTAAGAAAGATGTCTGACAATGTTGTCCACCTCATACAGCTAAACTTTATTGAGAACAAACCTCAATAATGTTTTTGTATGTTTTGGCGTTATAAATTGGATGGAAGTTAAGGATAAAGTCAATAAGATTTTACTCAATGAAATGGACAATATCCTCACTTAAGGATTTTGTCCATTACATTGAGCGAAACCTTACCGACAACCAAACTGAATTTCAAATAAAAGTTTTGGTTTAGAGGATATTTGATGTTTGGGTTTTTTGGCGTTTCTAAGACGAATGGAATATATTAAATATGGCGTTTGGGGTTTTGTGTGTTTTTAATGGAAGGTCTGAGATGTTGTATATATAGGATGTTTTTTGGCCGTTTTTTAGGCGGGATTTTATTATAATTAAGTTTGGCGTTTTATATCTAATGGCGTTTTTAGATTAGGATGGTGTGTGCTATTGTAGGTAAAGGCGCTTTATTTCATGAGATGGCGTTTTGTATAGAGAAGTCAAAAGACTTTTTTACCCCTAATGAAGCGCGTCCACGTAATAAAATTGATGTTATTTATGAAAACGCCACCGCGCCAATCTAGTTCATAGATTGTTTTGATCGGACAATCCATAACCGTTCTCACACTTTCCACCGTTCTCTCTAAATCTTGACCATATATATATATATATATATATATATATATAGAGAGAGAGAGTTAGGATCCTGTAAAAAAGGCCCAAAGTGTGAGAAGGGTAAGAAAGAATCTCAGCCATTAGATCTTTTGATCTAATGGTTGAGATCAACAGGGACCAAATTGTAAAATATTTTTATTAATTTGGACTGATTTAAAATATCTAGGGGCAATATAGTCTTTTAAACCCACTAGAAATTAGGTAATGCACATGTAACTTCCCCCCGTCTTTTTTAAACGTCAATAACTTTTTATACGTAACTTTTTTTTATAAAAAAATTACACCATAATAACGAGCGTTTTTTTATCTTTAATATGAGTACCATATTGCTATATACTTATATAGAGAAAAAAATATGTTTCGATCAGATGTTTAGTCAATGAATGGTGTTATATACTTGCTGAATGGTTTATACTTACTGAATGGTGTTATATACTTGCTGAATGGTGTTATATACTTGCTGAATTGTGTTATATACTTACTAAATGGTGTTATATATTTGCTGAATGCTGAATGGTGTTATATACTTGCTGAATGGTGTTATATACTTTCTATAATTAAGGTGGCGGTTATGGGAAGTTTTTAATTAATTGAATTAATGATAAAATTACTTGTTTACCCTTTTCAATTAATTTAGATCTAATGGCTAAGATTCTTTCTTACCTTTCTCACACTTTTGGTCTTTTTTACAATAACCTTACCCTATATATATATAGGGTAAGGTTCATGCGAGAACCACCTTTATTGCGAGAACCGCGAGAACCAATGTGAACACAACCTAAAATAGCTAAAAAAACCTATCCCCCACCCCCCAAGCTAAATGCTAAAAACTAAAACCCCCAAAAAACCTAATAAAAACCCAACCCCACCCCACCCCCCCCCCCCCAAAAAAAAAACCTTACCCCCCCCCCCCCCCAAGCTAAAATGCTAAAAACTAAACCCCCAAAAAATCTAAAAAAAATCTAAATTTTTTTTTAATATTTTTTATGTTTAAATCGCTACATTTAGTAGCAAAAAAAGAAAAAAAATTTAGTAGCGATTTTAACATAAAAAAATATTCAAATTTTTTTTTTGCTACTAAAAGTAGCGATTTTAACATAAAAAATATTAAAAAAAATTTGTGTGTTTTTTAGCTATTTTTAGGCATTTTTGGTTGTGTTTAGATTAGTTCTCGCAATAAGGGGTGGTTCCTAACTGATCTTTGTCCTATATATATATATATATATATATATATATATATATATATATATGGAGAGAATCATGAGAAAACTACTTCTAAATGAGAAAACTAACTAAAAAAGCCTTAAAAAAAGCTAAAAAAACATACCAATTTTTTTTTTACAAATATATATAAAAAAATCGCAAATTTTTATGTATTGAAAAAAAATTTCAAAATTTTTTTTTTGTTGTGTTGCACATGTGCATTATATGTGTACTACACATATGCATTATATCCGTATTAGTGCACATGTGCAGTACAACAAAAAAAAATTTGAAATTTTTTTTCTATGCATAAAAAATAGTGATTATTTTATAAAAAAATGTAAGAATAAAAACTTTTGGTATGTCTTTTAGGCTTTTTTTAGTTAGTTTTTTGGTTTTCTCATTTAAACTAGTTTTCTCATGATCTATCCCATATATATACATATATATATATAGAGTTAATTGCCAAAATCATCCCTGAGGTTTGGGCACGTTTGCCATTTTCGTCTAAAATGATAATACCAAATTGCCCCCAACGTTTGTAACTTTTTGTCATTTTCATCCAAACCACTAACTTAGTTTATTTTTCTGTTAAGTTGAGAATATTTGGATTAAATTTGCAAATATAAAACCACAGGGACGATTTTGGCAATTTACTCAAACCCTTTTTAATTTCTTTTATTTAATTATTTTTGTTACATATATAATAAAAAAGAATATACATGGAGTTTTTAGAAAAAAATAATACTTTTGTAACATAATTTTTATAAATTTTCATCCAAATCACTAACTCAATTTATTTTTTCTGTTAAGGTGAAGGATGTTTTAAATTTTATAAATTAAGAAAGAAATTAATTTATAGCTTCTTTATATAAATTAATTTTATAAAGAGAAAACGTCATTGGTATGCGACACATAACAATCGATTACAACTTTTAGTATTTATCAGTTGTAGAGATAGAAAAAATTGTAAAACGTTACATATTTTTTAAATGTGTTGAGCACCTAAGAAATATGTTCGTAGAAATAAAATATTTATTTAGTTAAGATTATGAGGGTAACTAACTAATACTTATTCTGAGTGGCTTGAGTAAAGAAACTTTTGGTTCATAGGGGGGGGGGGGGGGGGGCACTGGCTTCTGTTTTTTCTTAGGAGCGAATTTAAAATAGTAGATGATGATGAATTACAAACTTGGTACATATGATAAGATTTTTTTATTTGACCTTTTTCAATAAGGTCGCCAGCATTTTAGTTTTATAAAATTTAGAGGTCTAAGTAGATTTTATTTTTATAAAACTGATCTATATAAAAAAATAGAAATTAATTTATGTCTTAGTTTATAAACATCCTTCGCCTTAATAGAAAAACTAACTTAGTTAGTGGTTGGATGAAAATTTATAAAAATTATGTGACAAAGCTATTATTTATTTCTTATAAAAATTGCATTTATATTCTTTTTATTATATATGTAACAAAATTAATTAAATAAAAGAAATTTCAAAGAGTTTGAGTAGATTGCCAAAATCGTCCCTGTGGTTTTATATTTACTAGTTTCATATAAATATTCTCAACTTAACAGAAAAAATAAACTAAGTTAGTGGTTTGGATGAAAATGGCAAAAAGTTACAAACGCTGGGGGCAATTTGGTACAAAAGTGTCATTTTGGACGAAAATGGCAAACCTACCCAAACTTCAGGGACGATTTTGGCAATTAACTCATATATATATATATATATATATATATATATAATGTATAAGTCATGTATTAGTCAAGTCATGTATTCTCAAGCATAGGCAGGATATATCCATTAACCTTATGAGTTCACCAATGCACAAATCATCACATGGATGATTCAGATGGTCATGAATATGTAGATCCCAAAATCAATCTGGATCATAGTGGTTTGATTGTTCTGATCCAAACACCTATTGATTAGGTGTTTGAATACGTAAAAGTCAAGAAAAAATAAAAAAAATGAAGATGAAGATCTTGGATTGATGTTAACAACAAGTGTTGTATGAATTTCCAACTGATATAATCTTTAACAAGCACCTGGAAATCCGATTAAGCACAAGAAATAGCAAGAAGATCACAACACTGAGAGTTTTCACCAAAGAACTTGCCAAAACCTTGACTAGGGTTTCATTAAGCTGTTATATATAGGCTTGACTATCTGGCGTATTTATTAAATACGCTAGAACATTAATTACGTCAACACATACTCTAAACTATCTAAAAGTTACATAATTGACCCCTGAACTATCTAAAAGCTAATAAACATAAACAAAACAATCCAGAACTTATCTAAACAAGTATCAATGATCTCAAAAGCTCTAACAGAATACAATATGAAAAACATAATTAAATCATCTAATTCACCAAGTAACCAACTGAGTTCAACTAGACGAATGCTTCCAAACATGGTTATGATTGAAGGCTTGGTGTAATTTGTTCACTTTGTTTACTTGGAAGTTACTTGGTGACTTAGAATGCCAGGATATTACCCACTCCATGGCATGACACCTTTCGCTAATCCATTCCCCCCGCCCGCCCAGACGCGACGCTTTTTCTCATTATCATATACCGCCCTTTCTTTCCTCCCCGCAATTCACACATGAAGATGGTTATATGTATGCTCGACTTCGGGTGTCGGTGCTATAGTATAGGTAGGAGTACATTATGGCAGGATCCGTCACCCGGGAAAACCAACCCTCTTCCAAGAAGAACTGTGCTATGCCCCCGATCCCTATAGAGCGAAAAAGCTGCCTGGTGATCCCTAGGTTGCAGCACGTTCGGTCGTTAACTCCTTGCGCCGCTGCCGCCATTTCTAGGACCGACATAAAATGTAAACTAATATAACTAAGATTTCTGGAACAAAACTCCAATCAAAACCTATCCAACATAGGGATTTGTTGGTAACTTGAAGATGTTCCAAAGATAAAGCAAGATAAACATGTTTGAAAGTTTTAACAAAACTCAAGAAAAATCGTAACTTTGGACCTCAAAATGGTGATGTAGCATCTTTGTTTACCAAGGTAAACATGTCGTAACATTCCTAAAGGTTATCCAAGGAAGGGGAAGAAGAAAAACATGAAGAAAAAGTAAAGAAATAAGCTCAAACTCACTTATTTGGAACTTGTATAAATCCGCATAAACTTGCAAAATGTGAAGAATAGAGAGTGTTTAAGAGAGTAATTTAAGTGTGGAAAGTGTTTAGGATGTGGGGAAGGGTTGTATTTAGAGTTAATTGCCAAAATCATCCCTGAGGTTTGGGCACGTTTGCCATTTTCGTCCAAAATGATAATTTTGTACCAAATTGCCCCAAATGTTTGTAACTTTTTGCCATTTTCATCCAAACCACTAACTTAGTTTATTTTTTCTGTTAAGTTGAGAATATTTGGATTAAACTTGCAAATATAAAACCACAGGGACGATTTTGGCAATTTACTCAAACCCTTTTTAATTTCTTTTATTTAATTATTTTTGTTACATATATAATAAAAAAGAATATACATGGAGTTTTTAGAAAAAAATAAAACTTTTGTAACATAATTTTTATAAATTTTCATCCAAATCACTAACTCAATTTATTTTTTCTGTTAAGGTGAAGGATGTGTTAAATTTTATAAATTAAGAAAGAAATTAATTTATAGCTTCTTTATATAAATTAATTTTATAAAGAGAAAACGTCATTGGTATGCGACACATAACAATCGATTACAACTTTTAGTATTTATCAGTTGTAGAGATAGAAAAAATTGTAAAACGTTACATATTTTTTAAATGTGTTGAGCACCTAAGAAATATGTTCGTAGAAATAAAATATTTATTTAGTTAAGATTATGAGGGTAACTAACTAATACTTATTCTGAGTGGCTTGAGTAAAGAAACTTTTGGTTCATAGCATTATAATTACAATTTGGTGGGTAATTTTAAGGTATGGTAACGATACGTTGTTTGATAGGGGGGGCACTGGCTTCTGTTTTTCCTTAGGAGCGAATTTAAAAGAGTAGATGATGATGAATTACAAACTTGGTACATATGATAAGATTTTTTTATTTGACATTTTTTCAATAAGGTCACCAGCATTTTAGTTTTATAAATTTTAGAGGTTTAAGTAGATTTTATTTTTATAAAACTGGTCTATATAAAAAATTAGAAATTAATTTCTGTCTTAGTTTATAAACATCCTTCGCCTTAATAGAAAAACTAACTTAGTTAGTGGTTGGATGAAAATTTATAAAAATTATGTGACAAAGCTATTATTTATTTCTTATAAAAATTGCATTTATATTCTTTTTATTATATATGTAACAAAATTAATTAAATAAAAGAAATTTCAAAGAGTTTGAGTAGATTGCCAAAATCGTCCCTGTGGTTTTATATTTACCAGTTTCATCTAAATATTCTCAACTTAACAGAAAAAATAAACTAAGTTAGTGGTTTGGATGAAAATGGCAAAAAGTTACAAACGTTGGGGGCAATTTGGTACAAAAGTGTCATTTTGGACGAAAATGGCAAACCTACCCAAACTTCAGTGACGATTTTGGCAATTAACTCGTTGTATTTATAAGTGGGGGTTTGAATTTGGACTTAAATGAAGGTGGTTGGGAGTTGGAGAGGATGGAAATGTGTTTTAAACCAAATTGCACGAGTTTCTGCTGTCAAATGGGTGCCTTACAGACCGCAAGGACCCTCATATGGTCCGTAATGTCCTTCTAAAATGTCAAAATTTCATTTTAGGCCCCTTAACTTTCTTGGTTGGTCATTTGGTGGCATACACACATAGTTAAGCACATTTTTAGGGTTTTAAGGTGTATGCAAGTGTGTGTAATGTATGAACATATAGAATTATAATTCCAAGAAAATATAATTTCGTTGCATGGCTTGGTTTTAAATATAAATGTGTATCTCGTGATTGCTTGCACACTGTGCATCTATGATTAAACAAGTAGGGTACAAATCACAATTTTTAATATGATCAGGTCTCGAATTACAAGGATTGAAATAAAAATACGAACTAAAAATAATTGAAAAAGAACCAGAGAAAAAATATACGGAACGTTACAGTCTCCCCTACTTTAGGAAATTTGTCTCGGAATATATTCAAGAGGAAAACTCTAGGAACAGGTGTGGGTACTTGGTCTTCATTTTGTCCTAGCATTCCCAAGTAAATTCGGCACCACAATTTCCTTCCCAATGTACCTTGACTATAGGAGTACGACTACGACAGAGTTGTTTGACTTCACGATTCATCATTTCCACCGGTTTCTCAATGAAGTGCATAGACCATCGATGCGTAAGTTGTCGAGTGGAATTTGAAGTCCTTCATCGGCTAGGCACTTCTTGAGATTCAACATATGAAAACTCGGATGAGCAATGTTAAGCTCTTGACGTAAGTCGTGCCGATAAGCCAATCTACCAATCTTCTCGAGAATCTTGAAAGGACCTATATAACAGGGGCAAGTTTTCCTTTCTTTCCAAAATGCACTACTCCTTTCCAAGGAGATACCTTGAGGAGTATGAGATTGCCGACGTTGAATTCCGAGGTTTGCGTCGCTTGTCAGCGTAACGCTTTTGTTGACTTCTTTCCTTGAGTAGGTCGTCGTGGATTTGTAGAATTTTATCCATCGTCTCTTGGATGAGCTTGGGACCGGTGATTTGTGCTTCGCCGATCTCGTGCAAACAAATCGGCGAACGACATTTGCGGCCATAAAGTGCTTCGAAAAGTGCCATTTTAATACTAGCGTGGTAACTGTTGTTGTACGAGAATTCGAGCAATGGTAAATGTACATCCCAATTGCCACCTAAATCGATGACACAAGAGCGGAGCATATCTTCGAGAGTTTAGATAGTACATTCCATTGGATTGAGGATGGAAGGTCGTACAAAGATTGAGTTGAGTGCCCAAGGCAGCTTGAAATGATTCCCAAAAGCAGGAGGTGAAACGACTATCACGATCGGAGATGATGTCGAGTGGAGTACCATGACGACTGATGATTTCCGCAGTGTAGATATGAGCCAATTTCTCAACTCGATAATTTCCGCGGATGGGATGGAAATGAGCCGATTTGGTCAACCGATCAACGATTACCCAAATACTATCATGCCCGGAAGATGTTCATGGGAGCTTGGAAATGAAATCCATAGCAATGCTCTCCCATTTCCACATCGGGATTTTGGGATGTATGAGTGAACCCAAAGGACGTTGGTGTTCGGCTTTGGCTTTGGAGCACGTGAGGCACTTTGCCATGAAAAAGGGCAATGTCCTTTTTCATGCCCGTCCACCAATAAGAACTGTTGGTGCATACATCTGTCGTCTTCATCATATATCGAGTCTCAGTTGCATTGCGGATCTGAACAAGTGTGACATCATCTTATGCAAAGATGACATCATAATGGTGACATCATCAAATGCATCATCATAGGAATTCTACACGAAATACAAGTCTCACATATAAGACAAAAGTTAATCTAGGGAGTTTCGCTTGAAACAGAATATTATATTCTTTGTAAGTTTCGCTTGAAAGTCATATATATGTAGGTTTCGCTTGAACTAGGTTTCGCTTGAGAGGTTCGCTTGAAGTCGACATGTATGCTTCAAGCGAAAGCAGGAATAGTATAAATAGGGTTGTTGTCATGTCATTTGTAACCGAGTTCTCAGAGTGATACCGAGGTGCTGCCGGTTTATCCTTTGATTGTAAACATTGTAAAATCAATATACAAGAGGATTAAAGTGTGAATCAAGCTATTTTTACATCCGTTTCTTAGTTTCCGCCTCTGAAACGGACTAGAGCTCTTCCGAACAACTCATCCAGGTCGCGAATCGATCCTACAAGTGGTATTAGAGCTCAGGAGGAGGAGTTCTATACGATTTAGCTTGAAAATTTCTGTTTTTCTACACCTTCTTTCAAAATTTCAAGTTTTCACGGTTAAAATCAGACAAATTTTTCTCAGTGTGTGTAAAAGTGTGTTTTAGCCAACCCTTATGAATATCAGCTTAAAATTCGAAGTAAATCTAGTAAAAATGGACTGAAAACCACCTTTCGCTTGAACGAACAGTTGACGTTTCGCTTGAAAAAAGTGTGTAGTTTGAAGCGAAACAAGGTCTTTCGCTTGAAAAGTTCAGGTCTCGCTTGAAATACGTGTTGAGTCCGCTTGAATCTGGCTTCTCGCTTGAAAATACATTTATCTTTCGCTTGAACCTACACTAAGGTCTAATCACTTGAAAACGACATATCGCTTGATAGTGCATCGAGTTGTGTGATATTTTAATCGAAGTTGTCAGTAGGTTGGGAAAAGAAATCACATGTGTGTGTCAGTTTGAATGTGATTCTCGTGAATTGATATAATCGGTCCAATGAGATTTGAGGGGTGATCACATATTGTCGGTCACGTGAATTAATTCAAAAGGTTCGTTCAAACGGTGCACACCAAACAATAGAGTAATTGTATTGATCCCCATATTTGCGGTCCAATTATTTCATCTTGATACTTGACTTTGTCGGCCATCAACTTTTGTGCATGTGCATATAAATAGATTGTCTAGAAAGTATCATTTCAAGTTGATAATTGTCAGTACATGTGCTAGGTGCGGCCCAATCAATATTCTGATATATACACGGCCCAAATTATAAATCGACTAAAGTGCTCCAGCCCATATTTCGTGGCCCATTTGATCTAGTTCATACATTCAGTTTGCGGAATTCATTAAACGTGTTCACAAATCTTCGACACGAGTCCTAGATCGATTCAATCGTCACACACTTTTACGTATTCAGTTCATTTAAACTGATCGTTTGCTTGTTGGTTTCAAGTGTTTCACAAGGTGAATCATTTCGTTTGAAAGGAGATCTAGTTTGAATTTGATATTTCATTTTAAGTGACTATCTTGATAAACGTGTTTCCGAATCATGGATATAAATTTCTTTAATATGGATAGTGAAACACTTAATAGAATAAATGTATTAAAGAAAGAGTTTGACTCGTTTTCAGGTTGTCCAGGAGAAAATACAAAGAGTATCATTGAGAGGTATAGCCATCTTGTTCGCTCAATGTCTGAGAAGGGTATTAAGAAAAGTCCAAATGAATGGGTTGAAAGATTGGCCAATGCCATACCTCAACAAGTGTGGGGTACATATCTTTTGGATTTAAAAAGAACTGGAGAATACTCTAGATTGACAATTTGTCCATTCATTGAGAAACTTGAAGAACAGATGGAGAGAAATGCTGAGAAGAAGAAAAGTCAAAATGGAAAATCAATACTAAAAAGAAGCAGGAATATAGGTGTTCAAGTGGGAGAGGAACAGACTAAAGAAATTTCAGTTTTGAAAGACGAGAAGAAAGCTGATGAGAAACAGATTTTTGATTTAAAGGAAAATTGTGAGAAGTTGAAATCAGAAAATGACAAACTGTTAAGTAATTTGAACAGTTTGACATTAGAAAACAAAAGTTTGAAAGAAAATGCAAAAAAATTTGAAGATAAAATTAAAAGTTTTGAAAATGAAAAATCGAAAATTGAAAAGGAATTTCAAAGTCAAATAAAGATTCTTGAAGATGGGAGATCTGTTTTTAGCAAAAATAATATTGAAAAACAAAAGGTAATAAATTCCCATCTTCAGACTATTATTCGACTTGAAAAAGAAGCTGAATGTGCTCGAAAGACAATCAAGGCTCATCTTGAACGAATATCTCAGCTTGAAAATGAAGCTGAGAATTCAAGAAACAAAATAGATGAGCTTGAAAAGAAATTGAAAGGTTTTGTGACTTCATCTGAGTTCCCATGTCTAAAACCGATTAATTATGTTCCAATAAGTGACATTGTCACAAATTATGACAAAGTCATAATTGAGGATTGTGATGATAAAACTGATGATGAAAAAGAAGAAAAAAGAAAAACATTTTTGAAATTAAATGAAATTTTTAAAAATACTGTTTTACATTCTACTGAAAAAGGTGAATGCTCAACGCAAAAACCTGTAAAGAAGAATGTGGAACAGAAACAAAAGGATAAAAAAATCGAAAAATGTTCAAAAAGATAATAAAAGCTCATCAGTTCAATCATCCAATCGTGATAAAAAATCACAAAAAGTAGAAAATCAAAACTCAAAAATTGTTGGTAATAAGTGGTGCAGGTTTGACCACAGTGCTTCAAAGCTAAATTCAGCTTTCAGGAGGAGTGATAATTACCGCAAAGCCAGATAATGCTATGATCTGAGTGTTTGGTGTGAAAGTGGTGAATGGTACGATAACAGAGTGTGTTACTCTTGTGGTGTTCGAGGACACATTGCTGTTAACTGCCAGAATTGGAGTTATGAGACGAGAAGATGCTATAACTGCCAAATCAGAGGACACATTGCCAGAGATTGCCCAATGAGATCAAAGGGAAGATCGAGGGTTGAATCTCAGAAAATGGCAAAGTAACCAGTCAATGTCAAAGCAAAGCCCAAGGAACAGAAAGTTCAAGAACCTAAAGTTCAAGAACAGAAAGTTCTAAAACCGAAAGTGAAGCTTTCACAAGGGCAAAAAGACAGAATGAGGAAGAAGAGGAAGAAGGCAAGAGAGTATCTCGAAAGGATTTTGTCCTCGGATACAACTAGTAAAACAGATAAAAGTTCTGATAAATCGTCTTGCTCTCCAAAGAATGACAAATCAAGCAAAATGGATTCATCAGATATAAATATGAGGACGAAAGAGAGAAAGATGAAAAAGAAAGTTGATGGTGATGAATTTGTTTCTCTGGAAACAAAGGAGCCAGTTGTTGGCAATGAATCTGACTCATTAAAGTCAGACAAGCCACGATCAGGCGATGAATCTGGTGTGGTAAAGCCAGAAGAGCCATGTGTTGAAGTAAAAGTTGAGAATTCTGGTTTAACAATGGATGATGCAAATTTTCCACCATTGTTGAACAAGAATTCAAAATCACCCAAGGACCGTCAGGCTTGGGTGAATCTGTTTAAATGAAAAATCTGACTTTGCCAGAGATCCCAAGTTAGTAATCGTGGATCAGGAATCGGCATCTTTCTTAGTAATTGATTGTCTGATTGAATCTTAAAAATAGTTAAATTTTTACAGTATAATTGTGAATTGCCGGAGATCCCAAGTTTGTAATCGTGGATCAGGAATCGGTATTCTTCTTGATAATTGATGATTGTGAATGAATCTTATAATAGTTGAATTTTTACAGGATAATTGTGAATTGCCGGAGCTTCCAGGTTGGTAAGTGTGAAGCAGGAATTGGCATCTTTGTTGGTAAAATGAATTTGTGTAGATGTGATATTCGTACAAGTTGGTTGATAAAGGTTTACACCTACAAGTGGTGAATCAAGGACATTAAGTTGTACTTGTTTTTCCTACAAGTGGTTAATCAAGGTCATTAGGTTGAACTTGATTGGACCATACTTACAAGTGGTATTTGAAGGACAATATGATGAACTAAACCCCTAACTTACAAGTGGTAAAACCAACAAAACTTATTTTCCGGAAAAATCATTTTGGTTAAAACAAACTTAAGTGTTTTGAAATCATAATGAGAAAATAGTTTTGTGTAAGGGGGAGTTCTGATTGTTTATGCCAAGTGAATGGTGATTTGAAGTGATTCGATACCAGTTGTCACTTTATTGTATAGTTTGTTTTCAAATTTCCTTTAATATGTTTGCATTTTAGGGGGAGTATAAATTTTCTGAAAATCCAAAAACATGATAAAATTCAAAAATGAGTTTTGGTGTCAAAGAAGAGGAAATGATAGTACATCAGTAGACAGTTACAGTATGCTAAAGAATTGTATTGTTTAAATAGCGTTAAACGGTCTCACTGATGATATGCCGATAGGTTTTTACACATTTAGTAAACTTTTTCGGGATATAAACTTAAATTCAAACTTGCTTAATTTGTGGGGAACACTACTTGGATATATAGGTAACCCCTGAAATCTTGTTTGAAAGGTCCCTCTTTCTGAGATACTAGGTCTTTATGCTCAGTGATATCTGGGGTATTATCCCGGGACTTCTGATTTTGCGAAAGCAATGGCCTAGTCCCTGGAGAATACTTTCTGAATGCTTGAAATATAGCGCCGCCCTCAGCAAATTGATGAAACAATAAAATTGATAGTCATTGCTGTTGTAATACAAAGGATCCTCCAAAGGGGACACACCAAAAAGTCGAGCCGTCATCTCTCTGATGAGCGGAAGTTCTGACCTGAGCTCTCACGGTCTCGTGCTATAATTTATTCCCTTACATATATCATCTGTGGTATACTCACCTGTAAGACTGAATATTGGGATCTGGATACGGGAGTATATTCAAGAGGTGGGACACATGAATGAGTTTAAGTCCTTAAAACATCTAACTCACATCCTGAAACAGTTGAAATTTGTGTGAAAATTTAAGTGGATCAGTATATTGGCAATCTAAGTGAATTGTTTAATTCTTAATGTGTAACTAAGCTCAACGGTACTTGTGACTTGTCAAGAACTGATATGATCCTCTTACACAAATCTCACAAAAATATTGTTTGTAAATATTTCTTTACTGCATTTCATTTCTTAATATCTCAAAATCCAAAAAGATTTTCAGTGTGTTTTAGCATAATTTTTGAAAAATCCAAAAAGATTTTCTGTAACACCTCGAAAATTTATGCCCAATGATGTATTGACACGTGTCATAAGCTTTGAACGTGTGAAAGAATACTTTAGAAGGATTAAAGTTGACAAACAAAGAAACTATGTGAATATAAGGGTTCAAAATGTCAACAATGGATAAATATACTTTACTATAACCCTACATGATGTTTATAACCTTAAACGAATAAATCATGGATCGTACGAAGCTAATTGTGAAAGAAAGTGAGGAATTACAAACGAAAAGGGTTAAATATGTCAACATGTTTAAAGTATACCTCTGAGTGACCTTTTAGCAAACCCGAAGCTTTGTAACGATTAATTATGCTCACAAGAATGCGTGATAAAAATTTCACCAAGTTTCGTTATCGTATGAGAAAGTTATGATAAAATTCGTGTGCGAGGGGTTAAAAGCGTCAACGTTGAAATCTATGACTTTTCGGGTAATCAAAAGTTAACCAAGGACTTAACAAAGTTGGTATAAGTCTTGAAGCCCTTAGAATTCAATTTAGATGGCCCAAAGTGCAAGAAATAAAGGTAAAATCAAGTTTGGAAGTCCAGGGGTCAAAACTGTCAACATTTGAAAGATTCATTGTGCTGGCAAAGGCTTGCGCACCTCAAGACGCAGAGCCTTACGGTGCGCAAGCAGGTCCCAGATGCAGCAACTCGTTTTTGTTGCCTGTTCAGCCCATGTAAACGTCATGTATTGCCCTTTAACATACATGGGCGACCCCTAATAGTTCCTAGGACTTAGGGGCACTTGTCAATGATCTGGATCACCCCTTAGATTTAGTTGTCATCATCAAATTGATTCAAGAACACTATAAAAGGGCCTCATAGTTGCAACATTGTGATCACACCATTCCATCTGCATTTGGGGAGCTTCTTGGAGCATAAGAGCAGACCCTAAGCCTTCCTAATCGTGCATAGGACTTCAGTAAGTATGCTTAACCTTTCTTAGTTGAGTTTTTACTTAGTTTTAGCTTAAAAGTCAAACCGTCGTAATTAACGGTTGACTTAGCGATTAATCATTAATGGTCCAGTGATTAGTCGAATTGAAGGTAGTTATAAGTTGGTAATTATGTGGGCAATAAACCCTTAAAAGGGCACCCTCTGATTCCCACTCTAACAAGGACTTTTGTCGGGTCAAAGTTGTTAATAAAAAGTCAACAAGATTCTAATTTGCGATTTAAAACATAATTAACAATGTAGAAGCTTTGCAACCTGTTTTATTACTTTTATAACTTAGTAATTAATGTAAGAACATGTCTAAGCATGTTCGACCCGACAATTTTCTGTTTAGACCCGGTTCGGAACCGAAAGTCGCAAAACTTTGACTTCTGCTTTGACTTCAATTCTGACCCGTTTTAGATAGGTTTGGAAATGCCTTAGGACTTCCTTAGGACCAGGCTACATGTTGGTATAACCCTCTGTGGTTGGTTCGTTGTTTGTCCGATTCGTTTACATGTTTCCGTTAATTGGTTAATGTTGACCATAATGCCCTTTTGAACATAAAATGAGAATTTTTAGAAATATGAAAGGACAATAATCTTTACTACTGATTTATAAACATGTCCCTAAAGTTTCATGTCAGTTAGAGGTCCAGAATAGGAGTTATGCTAAATAGCGCATTTAAGAAGCTTTTTGTTAATTAAACGGCGCGATTAGCATAACGCCTATCTAAACCCAATTTTGATACCAAACCTTTTACCCACTGATGTAATATAATACTTTGAGATTTTTAAAGATTTTTAATTATTTTTAACCTGCTCATAACCTAAGGTTATGGCGTTGATTCGGTAAATACCGATTATACCCTTTTTGGTCATAAAATGAGTTTTACATAATATTTTGACACAAATCCAATTGCTACTGATTTTATATAATAAATAAAGTATTTTGAACTTTATAACCTGATCAGAAAACTCAGATTTCCTGTATAAACCGGAAATCGCTTAAAATGGCTTTTAAAGCGTATTAAACGCATAGTTTGGGTTTTAAACCATTATGTCACATAAGACTTATTATCAACTAATATGACCTATTAAAATAAATTATTTTACTGATGTATTCGGACCCGAATCTCATAATTTTAATTAACTTCTTTTATAATCTTTAAAATGACCAAAATACCCCTACGGGGCTTATTTTGAGATTAAACTCGTTTTGGGCATAATGGAAGATATCCTACTGATATCACAACATATTAAAGGCATATTAACTTAGGAAACCTGTATATGACTCTTATGGTTACCCGTTACGCCTCTTGTGCGTTCGGTTCGGTTTATGTAACTAGTTTGCATAAGTTAGCCGAAACGGGTCAAACCTTATCTTTTTATCTCAAAATCCAGAAGGTGTTTAGATTACCCATATTATACAAGTTTTCAAACTTGTCGGGTCTAAAACACATTCTATTCCGGTCTTCGCTTAATCATGCGTTTGAACCGTATACTTCCTTAAAATTAACCGGTCTAAGTTTAGGCTTAATTAAAGACCCGTTAGTATTCTAATTGGTTATTTATACCATCATTCCAGACTAGAGCCTTCCGGTAAATTGTACCTACGCTTACTTAAGTGAATACGGCTGAGTTATTATAATTCTTGCGATTTAAGACAGGAGTTAGCTCAGGTAAATACTTTTAACTTATTTTTCCCTTATACGGGCTTGGGATACGGTATTATAAAAATACCGCTTGGTCGGGTGTAGAAACCTTTTAATCGGAGATGATTAAATTGCATAATCCCGTTTTAATCTGTATTGATTGATAACAAATAACAATTAGGGGTTAATGACTTAAGCACAAGGTGTAGGCATAACACCTCCTGTTGCGTATGTAAAAGATATACTCACTCGTAAGGTGTCTTCTTGTGAATTATATTTATGGTGTGTCGATTAATCTTGACCGGCTTGTATTGTATAATCCCCGGCCCTAAATGTTTGACAAACATGTAAATCGGATACAAGATTTTTATTAATAAGATTGTCCCAAGTTATAAAAGATATTTTGTGCCTCGTGCATTCAAATCAATTTTCAAACTCTTTTCCAAAATGAGTCAGTTAATTGTATTTACCAGTGTAAACTGACGTATTTTCCAAAAAGGTTAAGTGGCAGGTACTGAACGTAATTGGCTGGAAGCTCAGGGCGTTAATAAGGAATCTTGCGAGTTCTAGATGCCTGAAGTCTGTTGAACAGTTTTTCTTTTATTTGATCCGCCTGTGGATCCTTTACTTTCCGTTGAAATACTCTGATATTACTTTATATTCGGATCGTAATATAATTATCTTTTGCTTCCGCTGTGCATTTATATATTGTGTTGTTTGACTATGATGATATCAACTACGTCACGATACTCCCTACCGGGCCCACCGGAAGTACGTGGAAATATCGGGGTGTGACATTTTCGACAACTAATGTTGTAGAGCTGATTTTCAAAATTCCAAGTGCTAGACATGATGAACCTATGGTTTGGGAGAATGTGTTTTGAAAAGAAAAATGATTAATTTTTTGAAAATGGTTCATCAGAATTTATCATTGATAAATCATTCTGGTTTAATTTGAGAGAGAATCTGGGTTTATAAATTTGTTAAATGTTAAATTTGTGAAATTTACTTCTGGGTTAAGAATGTGCAGGTGTAGCCAGGTTTCGATCTTGAACCTGAAGATAGAGTGCCAGGTTCCGATACCTGAGGACTTTGTGATTTCAACATGCCAGACTGCGATCCCAGTATATCGAAAGGGGGAGTCTGAAGACATCTGAGTAGAGATTGTTCATGGGGATTTTGCTAGAGTGAGAAGGATTTGGAGTGAGTCAAGAGCTAGGACTAGATTTTGGAAGTTCAAAGACTGATAAAGACTGAAGATTGTGCAGACTCGACATTTAAGACTCGTCAACATCTGAGGGGGAGTCTGTTGGTGCATACATCTGTCGTCTTCATCTTATATCGAGTCTCAGTTGCATTGCGGATCTGAACAAGTGTGACATCATCTTATGCAAAGATGACATCATAATGGTGACATCATCAAATGCATCATCACAGGAATTCTACACGAAATACAAGTCTCACATATAAGACAAAAGTTAATCTAGGGAGTTTCGCTTAAAACAGAATATTATATTCTTTGTAAGTTTCGCTTGAAAGTCATATATATGTAGGTTTTGCTTGAACTAGGTTTCGCTTGAGAGGTTCGCTTGAAGTCGACATGTATGCTTCAAGCGAAAGCAGGAATAGTATAAATAGGGTTGTTGTCATGTCATTTGTAACAGAGTTCTCAGAGTGATACCGAGGTGCTGCCGGTTTATCCTTTGATTGTAAACATTGTAAAATCAATATACAAGAGGATTAAAGTGTGAATCAAGCTGTTTTTACATCCGTTTCTTAGTTTCCTTCTCTGAAACGAACTAGAGCTCTTCCGAACGACTCATTCAGGTCACGAATCGATCCTACAAGAACAATGGAGATCTTGGTACATCTTGTCCGCACCGGGATGAATGGAATACCATGATTTATGGGCTTTGTTCATTAAAAGATCATGAAGGTTGCCACGTCTAGGAACCCAAATACGGTCGAGATAGTGGAGGATACCATTAGACTTAGACTCGAGTTGACTTTTAGCACCACACTACATCTCGTCTTACAAATTGTTTTCGTTGACGGGCGAGTATTGTGCTTCACGACTATGAGATTGGATGTCGGTTTGGATTTAGAAGCAATGAGAGCGATTGGTTACACGAATGCCAAAAGAATTGAATTGATTCTTTCGACTAAGTGCGTCGGCCATGGCATTCGCTTTACTAGGATGGTAGTGAATCTTGCAATCATAGTCATTTAACAACTTGACCCATCGTCTCTAACACATGTAGAGTTCTTTTTGGTTAAAGATGTGTTAAGACTTTTATGGTCGATGCAGACCACAAATTTGGTACCGTAAAGGTAGTGTCTCAAAGTCTTTGAAGCAAAAACAACTACGCCGAGTTCGAGATAATGGGTGGTGTAGTTCTTTTCGTAAATTTTAAGTTGCCTAAATGCATAGGATATGACTTTACCTTGTTGCATAAGAACCAACCAAGATCTTGGTTGGAAGCATCACAATAAACAACAAAATCATCGTTTCCGTCAGGAAGGGCTAGAATGGGAGCATTACAACGCTAACGTTTCAGAGTTTGGAAAGAATCCTCTTATTGGGGACCATAAACAAAAGGTTTATTTTTTTGGGTAAAGGAAGTGAGAGGTACGTCGATCTTTGAAAAGTTGAAGATGACCCGACGGTAGTAACCCGCCAATCCAAGGAATGAACGGACTTCAGTAGGAGATTTCAATGCTATCTAAATCTTGATGGCTTCAATTTTGGTTTGATTAACATGGATACCCTTTTTGTTTACGATGTAACCAAGGAATTGAACTTCTTGTAGCCAAAATTCATATTTACAGAATTTAGCGTGCAATCGTTCGGCTCGAAGGAGTTCCAAGATTAAAAGCAAGTGTCTCTTGTATTCGGTTTTTAAATAGATTAAGATATCATCGACAAATATAATCATGAAACGATCGAGGTAAGGTTTCCATGAAAACCGTGGGTGCATTGGTTAAATCGAAAGGCATTACCATGAATTCATAGTGACCATACCTTATGCAAAATGCGGTTTTTGGGATATCTAATTTGTGGACTCAAAGTTGATGATAACCGGAATGAAGATCTATTTTTGATAAACAAGTTGCGCCTTGGGGTTGACCGAAGAGGATGTCGATTCAAGGAAAGGGATAGCGGTTTATGATGGTGAGTATGTTAATCTCACAATAATCTATGCACATGCGAAACTAACTGTCCTTCTTTTAACAAAAATGATCGGAGCGCCTCAAGGGGATATGCTAGGGCGTATGAAGCCTTTATCAAGTAACTCTTGAAGTTGGCTAGATAACTCTCGCATTTCCGAAGGAGCGAGATGATAAGGAGTTTTCAAGACGGGTGTAGCACCGGGCATGTGGTCGTTCGAAAGTCAACGGTACGAGCGGGAGGAAGACTGGGTAAGTCTTTGAGCAAGACTTCGGGGAAATAACAAATGATTGTAATGTCTTTCACACTTCATCCTTTGCCCTTCTCCTCCACAACGTGGGCTAAAAGGCAAAGTACTCTTTACGTAAGTACTTTCGGGCTTGTGGTTATGACATGAGCTTGAGCTTGAGTCCTTTGGAGGGTTTCTCGCAATAGACTTGCAAGATATCATCGGATGGAAGCGGAATGCGGATAAACTTTTCGAAGCAAACGATTTCGGCACGGACCTTGGTAAGCCAATCCATGCCTACTACAATGTCAAAGCTACCCAAATGCATGTGTATGAGTTCAATCAGTAATTCGTGTTTGGTAAGGTTAAGGACACAATCGCGGAGTATGAAATAGATTTTCCGTTGGCGACTTCGACGGTAAAAGAATTCGGTAAGTTAGAGCGTGTACATTTAAGCAATAGTTCAAATTCTACAAATAAAAAAAATTATCCGCACCAATATTAAATAGTAACGAAGCATAAATTCCATTTATGAGAAACGTACCATTTACGACATCATTGTCGTTTTGCGCTTGGTTAGCATTGATGTGGAAGGAACGTCCACAAGGCATCTGCACGTGACCTTTGTTTACTTGAGGGCTTTGGGGGCTAAGGGAGTTAAGATCACCACACTTGTAGTAAGCACGACCATTTTAGCTGGTGGTCGTTGGTTTTGGTTTTGGTTTTGGGGTTGGGTTTGGTTACCTTGTGGTCTATGACCACTTCGATACGCGGAGGCTACGTGTCCATACCGATTGTAAGCGGTGCAATGTTGACATTCGGTGGTTGCATGGTGTTAGTGGCATGTGTTACACTTGGGGAAAGACCCGGTGTAGGCCTTTATGGCTTGGTCTTGGTTTGAGTTAGCGGGGTTTGGTTTGGTGGGGTTACCATAGCGTAGTTACCGTTTTGAAACTTGCATTTCTTACCGTTTTGGTTGTTGGTTTTCGTGGAGGCTTTGGGTTCTTCGGGCTCATCGGGGTGTTCGGTGATGGCATGGTTGACGGCCTTTGTGACGCCTTTAAAGGGTAAAGTTCCATCTTTCACACGGTACTCGGAAGGTGCAGCGGCTAAACGGATAGCACGTTCAAGGGTTTGGGGTTCGACTGCTATCACGGATCTCAAACGGCTGGTGGGAGACCCTTGTTGTATTTAGCGTTGGCTTGATCGGGTGTGTTTGTTGCAACCCCCGACCCCTGCCCCGGGAGGCGGGCGGATGGGAGCTCGCAAGGCTGGTGGTATCGGTGTTTATTTATTTGGCAGCGGAATTTACATCAGGACCGTAGTTAGGAAATAGTTTATCAGAGTAAAACACCACATTTTTATAATAATAAATACATGGGAAAACCCCAAGTTTCCATTACAATCTATTTATAGGGACTAACCCTAATTTATTGAAATAAAACTTCTTCTTTATTTAGTTAACTTTTATAGCCACTTTTCTAAGCATTCAGTGCTCTCCAGCTAGCTTCTATTTTGGCTTTCACATTTTGTTACCTGAAACGTGTTTAAAACATTTTTGTCAGTGAGAAATACTGGTGAGTGAATCCCAGTTTAATCAAACAAGTTTTATCATTTTACAGCTTTGAGGGCAACCCGCAATTACATTTGTTTATATCTACTTTAATTACCACCCACGGTACTGTCAGTCCTGACTTGTGGTCATGCTACTACTCACAGTGTACTAACAAGTAATGTATACAAAACCCCAACATACCGACGATAATTGTAGATTTACAAATACTCAATCACTGTGAATTGTAATTTAAATAACTGAGGTTTTGTAAAAATAGTTTACAAAAAGGTTTCACAAAAAGAAGGATAAACTCACATTGCTATTTTAGATATTTCCTTGTGACTTACTGGTTATAATCTATTAAATTAAACAATGCACACACGTTATTATAATAACCCAATTTACATTAGCTATACCCTCCCCGAGACAGAACTCCAACGACTAAGTCTGGCAGAGCCTTGACATGCGTTATGAAGCACTAGATCAATGGGGCAGCGTAACTAATACGTAACCGGGGGTTATGATACTTACATCGAGGCAGAGCTTCACTATTTAGTGGGTATTAAGCCCGGGAATTACTTTAGCTATCGGAGAATTTGAGAGAGAAAGTGATTTGTGAACGATTTGAAAACTGAAGCCAACGCCCCTATTTATAGGTCTGATCGACCACTCTCTTGTGGCCCATGAGAGAGAAGGCATTGGCCTTCGTGGCCCGCGAGCTAGGCTGGCTAGGGCCTAGCCTTGTTGAATCAACGACTAGCTTTGACACGGAGGGGACACGCGGCATCACCGGATTACGCCTGGTGTCCAGCTTGTCGCGCCCCACGACAGATGTAGCCAAGGGAGTCGCGGCCCGCGAGCGCCCCCTATTTCCTGGTTTTCTTGATTTTTTATAAAAATAAAGGTGTTTCAAGGCCGTTTTTCATACACGGGGTGTATTTTAGGACGTATAGGGGTGTTTTAAGAATTTTGGGAGAGTTGTTATATCCTCCCCACCTTGTTTTAGAACTCGTCCTCGAGGTCTACTGGAATAGGTGTGGATATTTCCTTTGCATCTCTGATTCAAGCTCTCAAGTGTACTCTAGTCCTCTCTTGGAATCCCATTTCACTTTGACTAGAACTAATCTCTTGTGTTTGAGATTCTTGATCTTTTTGTCTTCAATCTGTAGGGGTTCTCTACAAACTTAAGTTTCTCATTTACCTCTATATCTTTAAGAGGTACTATTAATGATTTATCTGCTAAGCACTTCTTGAGATTACATACATGAAATACATCATGTATTCCTTCCATTTCTTCTGGCAATTGTAGCTAGTAAGCTACTGGTCCTATTCTTCTAATAATCTCAAAAGGTCCAACATACCTGGGGCTTAGCTTTCCTCTTTTGATGAACCTAACTATTCCTTTTGCATGGAGAAACCTTTTATAACACTTTATCTCCTACTTGAAATTCCAATGGTTTGCGTCTGTTATCATCATAACTCTTTTGACGATCGCGTGCTGCTTTTAGTCTTTCCTTGACTTGAATAATCTTGTTTGTTGTTTCCTGTACTATTTCTGGTCCAGACAGTTGTTTTTCTCCAATTTCTGCCCAACAGACTGGAGTCCGACACTTTCGACCATAAAGTGCTTCAAACGGTGTAGCATTGATGTTGGTATGATAGCTGTTATTATAGGAAAATTCTATTAATGGTAGGTGATCGTCCCAATTTCCTCTTAAATCAATTACACAAGCTCTAAGCATATCTTCCATTGTCTGAATTGTCCTTTCGCTTTGTCCGTCCGTTTGAGGATGATAAGCTGTGCTTAGATTTAACTTGGTTCCTATTGCTTTTTGGAAACTAGTCCAAAAATGAGAAGTAAAACGGCTATCTCTATCAGAAACAATAGATAAAGGAATTCCATGTAATGAAACTATTTCATTTACATACAACTTGGCCAATTGTTCCATGCTGAAAGTTTCCTTCATTGGTAAGAAATGAGCAGGTCTACAATCACCCAGATTGTATCATTTCCTTTTCGCTTCTTGGGTAATTTGGTAACAAAATCCATTGTTATCAATTCCCATTTCCATATTGGCATTTCTAGTTGCTGTAATAAACCCGAGGGTTTCTGGTGTTCGGCTTTTACTTGTGAACATGTTAGACATTTTGTAACATAGGATGCTATATCATTTTTCATTCCTATCCACCAGATATTCTTTTTTAAGTCTTGATACATTTTATCATTACCAGGATGTATCGTATACTTAGACTTATGGGCTTGTTCTAATATTTGGTGGCGTAGGTTTCCTAGTTTGGGTATCCAAATTCTTTTCTTATGGAATCTCCAAATTTCATCTGTTCCTTGGTCTAATTCCTTAATCATTCCTTTTAATTTTTCAGTATCATCCTTGATTACTGATTCTTGTATTTCTCTAATTTGCTCATTTAAATCTATCTGCAGGTTTAATTTGAGAGAACGCACTCTTCTTGGCTTTTCATGATATTTTCGAGTTAAAGGATCAGCTACTACATTAGCCCTTCCTACATGATACTGGATACTACAATCATAATCACTAAGAATTTCCATCCAGTGTCTCTGTCTCATATTTAACTCCTTTTCCCCGAAAACATATCTTAAACTTTTATGGTCGGTGAAAATGGTAAACTTACTACCATAAAGATAGTGTCTCCAGATTTTAAGGGCAAAAATTATGGCTCCTAACTCTAGATAATGGGTTGTATAGTTCTCTTCATGATTCTTAAGTTGTCTAGAGGCAAAGGCTATAACCTTTTGACGTTGCATTAACACACATCCATAACCTAACTTAGAAGCATCACAATAGACTACAAAGTCTTCAGTTCCTTCTGGTAACGCGAGTATAGGTGCGTTGGTTAATTTTTGCTTAAGGATCCTAAAGGCTTCTTCCTGTTTTGGTCCCCATTTAAACTTAATTGATTTACAACTCGGTTTTGTTAAAGGAATGGCTATTCTAGAAAAATCTCGGATAAACCGTCTATAATAGCCTGCTACTCCAAGAAAACTTCTCACCTCCGTTGGTGATTCAGGGACTTTCCATTTAGTGATCGCCTCGATCTTTGTGGGATCCACATGAATTTCTTCATGATTGACTAAATGCCAAGGAATTGTACTTCTTGTAACGAAAATTAACATTTAAAAAATTTAGCATAAAGCTTTTCTTTTCTCAGTAAATTTAGAAGTGTTTGTAGATGCGCTGCATGTTCCTCTTTACTTTTAGAGTAAATGAGAATATCATCTATAAAGACAATTATGAATTTATCCAGGTATGGTTTACATATCATGTTCATCATGTCCATAAATGCAGCTGGGGCATTGGTTAAACCAAATGGCATGACTGTAAATTCATAATGGCCATACCTTGTTCTGAAAGTGGTTTTAGGAATGTCCTCTTCCTGTACCTTCAATTGATGATATCCTGAGCGTAAATCGATCTTAGAAAAGAATCAAGCTCCTTGAAGTTCATCAAACAGATCATCGATTCTCGGTAATGGGTACCGATTTTTAACCGTGACCTTATTCAATTCTCGGTAATCTATGCACATACGCATTGATCCGTCCTTCTTCTTGACAAACAAGATTGGTGCTCCCCATGGTGATGAACTAGGCTGTATGAATCCTTTCTCCAGAAGTTCATCCAACTGTTTCTTCAGTTCTTGCATTTTTTGCTGGTGCCAAACGGTAAGATGCCTTGGCAATCGGTGCTGTCCCTGGTAGTAGGTGAATTCTGAATTCAACCTCTCTATCTAGCGGTAATCCAGGTAGCTCTTCTGGAAAAACATCTGAGAATTGAGATACGAATATCTTTTAATTCTTTTCCTTTAGTGTTAATGATTATGGAAATCATATACACTAGCGATCCTTTCCTTGCATAACTTGCTGTTTTTATCACATAGATGAATTTCGTAGATCGAGTTGGCTTATCTCCTTTAATTGTGATCTTTTCACCCTTTGGTGAATTTACTTGTACTGACTTTTGATCACATAGAATACTGGCTTTATTGGCTACTAACCAATCCATTCCTAACACGATACCAAATCCAGCCAGATTCATTGGGTAAAGGTTAGCAATAAAATTATGGTTAAAAATTTCTATTCTTGCTCCCTGAAAGATTTCAGTAATCTTAATGGATTCTTCATTTGCTGTTTCTACCAGACATTCTTGTTGAAGTTTAGTTAATGGTTGATTGAGGAGTTTGCAAAATGAAGTATTAATAAAACTTTGGTTTGCACCAGACTCAAATAACACTTTAGCAAAAACATCATTAACTAAAAACGTACCAGCAATCACATCCGGAATCATCTTGGCTTCTTCTGCAGTTAGAACAAAAGCTCTAGCATTCTTAGTAGTCTTGTTGTTCATGGCTGGAGCTAGTTTCGGACAGTTCGGTTTGATATGCCTTTTTTCTTCACAATTGAAGCATATTCCATTACTTGGTTTCTTTCTGCAGTCTTCTTCCTTGTGTCCCGGTATTTTGCAGAAGTTGCAGTATGTGGAACATCTTCCCGAATGTTTCTTCTTGCAGGACTTACAGTAAGGTGTCGAGGTAGAACCAACATTTTTCCCACGGTTGGAATTACCATAGCGAAATTCTTGGGTAAGCTTTTGTGTCACGGCCCCCGACCCAGTTTCCCGGTTCGGATGCCGTGGGACAGAAAACCCATGGTATAGGTGTTTAATTAGGCAGCGGAAATTTTAACAGGATCGTTTAACTGAAAACACCCCTTTATTTTATTTCAAATTTCGGGACCAACCCCGTAATTTACAATAAAGGAATTTCACTGGGAAACCCCTTGGTTACTAAAACATGTTTATTTATTTACTGAGCCACTTTATCCAAGCTGGTAGTGCTACACGGCACTTTTCCTTGTTCACAGTAAATCACCTGAAATATGTTTAAAAATTTTATCAGCGGGGAAATACTGGCGAGTCGTTCAATTTGCATAAAACGACACATTGTTATAGATTACAGTATTAAGAGCGATTACAATTTCCCCTATCTTATAATTAGTTGGTTCAGTTGTCACTCGACCGGATCTATGACTGTGGTCATATCACTATTGAGTCCTTTCACCCAAAAGTGACGTGTATCACTATTTAGATCCTTTCACCTAAAAGTAATCAAACAGTAGTAATTATGCCCAACACCCCACTTACTGCCAGTAATTTAAGATAACAAAGACTTAATCCCTGTAAAATATAACTGGAAAACATTTAGGTATTGTAAAACACTTTTGACAAAAAGAGAATAACTCACATTGCAAATTTAGACGGGTAGAGTATACCTATTGATTTAGCCTGGTAATCTAGTTTAAAATATAACAATGCAAACGAAACTAGGTCAGTAACTTAATTCAACTTTTACGATAACCTCACGAAATCAAAACCCTCACGACGAATGACAAAGTATAGCCCGAGTTCAGGCAGCACTTAAACATCCATTGGATTGGTTTCAATCGACTGGACATTATATCGTAGCAGTGATCGAGTTATTACCCTGTCGTCGCAGCAGAGGGTCGAGACTGTGATTGTTTTTGAACGAAACAGTATATAACTCAACGTACGTAACAAATTTTAACATCGAAACAAGACAGACATGCAAGTGCCAAACCCCTGCATTATATACTGAAATTTGGTCCCCCTCGTGTGGCGCGGCAGGCCCTCCTGGTCCCTGCGCATGGCGCGACGGCTACCCTTTTAGGATAGGGTAGCCTCGTCTCCTGTATAGCCTAAGTGAGTCAACAATTTCGATAACTACGTGTTTTGAAGCCGTTTTAGAAGGATAATTATGATTAGGGGATACCCCCTTTAGGGGGCCCTGATCCTAGTTTTGACTGTTTTGAAAATTTACGGGTCGTGCCATACCACTTAGGGGTTTCAATTAGGGTTTCCTAATGTGTGTTAATAAATTAAGAAATAACAATTTTGGCAAGGGTTGTTATATTTTGAACCAGGTTCTTCCTCTGGTTTTCTTCTTGTGTACGTACTAGTTCATCAGTCAAGGTATTTGCTAGTTCTACAGCTTCTTCTATGGTTTATGGTCTAGCTGCCTTGACTACATGTCTAATCTCACTGATTAATCCCCAGATGTAACGGGATATTAATACGGGTTCTGGTGAGGCTAAGGTTGGCACTATTCTAGCATATTCGAAGAATATGGTAGTGTAACCCTTACAGTCTACTCCAGTCATTCTAAGGTTTAAGAACTTATTAGCTATTTGTTCTTTTTCATTGGGAGGATAGAATTTTCTTTCAACCATGTTCTTAAACTCAGTCCATTCCATATTATAGACTCTGTCACTTCCCCTGGACTGGAGAATAGTGTTCCACCATTCTAAGGCTGCATTCTTAAAAAGATTGGAAGCAAACATAATCTTATCTTCCTTTGCACATTTGCTTATTTTTAAGACTGCTTCAGTCTTTTCTATCCAGCGTAGAGCTGCAATGGCTCCTTCATTTCCAGAGAATTCTATTGGTTTGCAAGACAAGAATTCTTTGTAAGAACAACCATATGACATGGTATTTCTTCTTTTTGGAATAGACAATTGAAGTAACGGTCCATTGTTTACGCTGTGACTGGGTTCAGTAGGTGGTCATTTACTTCCACTGTTAGTTTTATTATTTTCTGCTTCTTTAACAGTCTTTATAACATATGGCATAGCGTCTATAATCCCTTGTGCCACTATGTGTTGGATGGCACTGTTATCTATTTGGTTCCCGTTATTATCGTTATTCGGGTTTTCCTGATTCACTTCATTGTCTATCTGGATTATAAACATTTACCAGTTATTAATATCACAGAATAAGATTGAATGTAAACAATCACACAAACATATTGATCAAAATCGTCGAGCATTGAGACATTCTACTCTTTATATATATATATATATATATTACAACTACAACTAGAATTGAAAACACACTACTAGTTATGCATCAGTAAGTATTAGATTATCTATTTTAATTATTATATATATATATATATATATATATATATATATATATATATATTATTATTACTAAGGGTTCATCCAGTATTGCATATTTCGCTCGTCGTCCTTCCAAACGAGCCTTTCCCCTATTTGTTTGATTCTCTCTCCTTCATCCACTAACTCCTCACCAAATGTGCGGAGTTCCTGCACGTTTTCGGTACTCATGGGTGGTGGTGGTGCGGGTGTTGGGTCAGGGTACTGTGGTATGGGTTCTCTATATGGATACGGATTTTCTAGTATTTCCCGAACATACTGATCGGCATCCCAATATGGATCTAGAGGGTCAAGGTTGGGGTATGGTGCTAATGGGTTTGGTATGGGTTCTTCCTGTAGGTAGAGTTCTCTATAATCCCTATGTTCATCCTCCCATGGGTCATAAGCTAGAGGATTGGGTGCTGGAATTCTAGGGATTTCGTTTGGGTCGAATGCGGGTATGGGAATCTGGTCTCCTGGGTTAGGTTCTATTTCCCTGGGTTGGGTTGGGAACAGTGGTAGTGGCTGTGGTGTAATGATTTGTTCTATGTTTGGGTCTTCCGCTGTGGTGGCTAGTATGTAAAAGCTGGCCAATCGCCTATTGGTTATGTCTTTGGTCTGGATGTTCATCTCCCTATTTGCTGCTGCTAAAGCTCTTTGTTGCTGTAACTTCCTCATTCGCTTTCTACGCTCATGTGTTCCTCGACTGACCATCCTCTCTTTTTTGTAGGGAATGGTTCTTCGGATTGTGCCTTAAATATAAAGATCCCCTCTTCTGTGTCAGCTGAAAACCCCGAAGGAGTAGGCTGGGATGAAGTTCCTTCATCTCTAGGAGAACTAAACAGGTAACGATAGGCATCAGACGGACCTTGATCACTCATATTGTAAACTAACAAATTGTCAAATAACACAAAATAATAATATACATATATGCACGTAATCACATAGATTATTTCCTAACATAATGGATAAAATTTTGGTGTCAGCGAAACACTTCTGTGGCTGAAATCAGTGGCTGTAGCTCTGATACCACCTTCTGTCGCAACCCCGACTCCTGCCCCGAGAGGCGGGCGGTCGCGAGCTCGCAGAGCCGGTGGTATCGGTGTTTATTTATTTGACAGCGGAATTTACATTAGCACCGTAGTTAGGAAATAGTTTATCAGAGTAAAACACCACATTTTTATAATAATAAATACATGGGAAAAACCCAAGTTTCCATTACAATCTATGTATAGGGATAAACCCTAATTTATTGAAATAAAACTTCTTCTTTATTTAGGTAACTTTTATAGCCACTTTTCTAAGCCTTCAGTGCTCTCCAGCTGGCTTCAATTTTGGCTTTCACGTTTTGTTACCTAAAACGCATTTAAAACATTTTTGTCAGTGGGAAATACTGGTGAGTGAATCACAGTTTAATCAAACAAGTTTTATCCTTTTACAGCATTGAGGGCAACCCGCAATTACATTTGTTTATATCTACTTTAATTACCACCCACGGTACTGTCAGTCCTGACTTGTGGTCATGCTACTACTCACAGTGTAGTAAAAAGTAATGTATACAAAACCCCAACATACCGACGATAATTGTAGAAACTCTGCTTAGGCATAATACCCACTATATAGCAAAGCTTTGCCTCGTTGTAAGTACTATAACCCTGCTATTACTCTGCACGATTGATTTAGGATTCCGTAATGCATGTCGGCTCTGCCCGACTCAGTCATTGGAATTCTGTCTCGTGTGTACACCCTATTGATTTAGAATTTCCATAACGCATGTCGGCTCCGCCCGACTCAGTCATTGGAATTTCTGTCTCGAGTTGTATGGTTAAATTGAATTGGGTTATTTTACTAACACATGTGCATCATTTGATTTAATAGATTATAACCAGGAATTTACAAAGGAAACACCTAAAGTAGCAATGTGAGTAATCCTCTTTTTGTAAGCTGTTTTCACAAAACCTTATATATTTTAAATTATGATTAGCATTGATTGAGTCTTTGTAATTCTTCAATTACTGCCGGTATGTTGGGGTTTTCTATACAAAATATGGAAGACGTTACCATTGGACAATGAGATAGCCAATGAGTAATATGACCCACAAGTCTTGTGTGGACAGTACTTGTTGATACATTTTGTGTGGACGCGGCACGTTCAGTTCGACACTTTTACGGAATGAAGACCAAGTCGGATATCCTCCTATCCTACTTGGGCCCGACATGTTTGTCTCGTTTGTAATGTAATGTATAAATGAACAATGCATGTTGCATACTTGGTTTATGTCTGTTTGTGTGTTTATATCGGTCTGCAGCAAACTGTTAACAGTTTGCAGCATATCCTGTTTGGCAGCCCTCGACGAAACTCCCAAGTTTCATCTAAGTTTCACCATGATGAAACTCCCTTGTGATGAAACTTTAAGTTTCACCATGATGAAACTTCCTTGTGATGAAACTTTAAGTTTCACCATGCTAAGTGACGAAACTCTAGGACTTTCGTCAACCATTGAAGTTTCGTCGGCCCCCTTTCAAGTTTCGTCATATCTTGTGTCATGCTGCCTATATAAACACCTCATAGTTTCACACTGAAACTATGAGAGCATAACCTTTATTGAAAGTCTATTGTCAAACATTGTGTGTATTTGTTTGATCATTGTTCTCATCCTTTTAATCAATTGACTGTGATTCATTGGTTATATCGTGTTGTTACTATCTATGTTTGGTTTGGCATAGTTACGGGGATTCCGCACTCATGAACGTGTTTGTGATAAACAAGAGATTTGGTTTCGTTATCGATCCTCAGAAATCAAGACCTACAATTTTTATCAGAGCATAAGGCTCGATTTCTTGTTGATAACCGAGTTGTGTGTGACGTTTTTGAGTGATTTTTGAAGCTTTTTTTGAACAAAAAGTCGAAACCCAGTTTTATCGGATAAGAATACGGTCTAAATATCAGAATTTTGCCGTTATCGGTTGATGTTTTTCTGCTTAAAACTTATTAAAAGGGTTGGAATTCATTGAAGGAAGAATTTGTTTTGAGCTTTCACGTTAAAATTCTTGTTCGGCAAATTTTCCGGTGAACTTCTTTGGCCCGAATCATCATAAGTTCCTGTGTGTTCTTGTGGTCTTCATAATTTTCTGGGTTTGAATGTGTGGATGAATTATTGAAAGATTTAATTTTTAATTGTTTTTTAAAAAAAAAAAACTTTTCTTTCACATGATGGTTTGTTGAAAACAGTTGTCATTCAGTATGGGTCTTTGAAAACAGTTGTCTTTCAGTATGGGTCTTTGAAAAATTTGTCAAACCAACTATCTGACAAGCTAAGATAAGATTTCACCAAATTTTGGACTTTCTTCACGAAAGATTATACACTTTTTTTTCGTTCAGATCCTTTTCACACAAAGGCAATGACAATATATATATATATATATATAATAAAAAAATTGTGTTTGTCTCATTCCCACGAAAAACCTGACATTGTTAGTGGGCTTATATCATTATTCGTGGGCTTAAGTCTAAACTCATTGGGCTAGTGGTCATTTGTTATATTTGGGCCTCACAAAAGAATTAGGACGAAACATTTATTTTTTTTCGTCAACATTTTTCATAATTATAAGTTTTCACAGAAGGTTTACAATCATATCAAACTAGTTTTAGTTGGTTTTTCGAGTAATTATTCGCCAACAACAATCTAATATCGAGTTCTTTTCCCTTTCCCCAGTCAGCTCCTCCTCCGGTTTTCGATCCGAGTGCTTATCATCCGCCAGCGCATATGATTGCTCAAGCTCATGCTTTCTCAAAACCTCAATTCGATGCAAGTGCGTGGCTACCTAAACCCCAATCTCCACCTCAAGTTTCCACTACTCAACCTCAATTTGATCCAAGTGCTTATCTTCCGCCACCACCAGTTGCTACACCTCAACCCATATTCACTACAAGTGACTACTTCCGTATTAAATTAGCGGCTACTCCACTTCAACCTCTATGTGTTACACCTTAAGCCCAACCTCAAAAAGGCAACCAAAATCCTTTCGGGAATCAAACAAATACATCCACGTCCAACTCAAATCAAACTAATGAAAGTTGTGACTGGTCTGTACAATGTGAAGGTGGAGATCAAGGAGGAACTGCGTTTTATGCTGAAATTGTCAAGAATGTCAATGATGGTGAATCTTCAGGAAATGATGACAATTCAGGATATAGTGGCAGTACTGATGAAGATGGCTCAAGTGTGAGTGATTACAGTTCAGAATCGAACGTCAAGGAGGGAATGGATTCTGAAGATGATAGTTTGTCGAATGATGCCAAGGAGATGAAATGTCAAAAATCTGACTTAATCAAGGAAGCTGCTGCTGCTGCATCGAATGACATGGAGAAGTCCTTATCTGAAGATGGATCTTTCTCTTACCAGAATGACACTAAGGATAATGTCGCAGCTTCTACAAGTCAGGTAAAATCTGAAACTCCTAGCATATGTAGTGATTGTGCTGATATGAAACATGAATGTGCTAAATTAAAACATGAATCTGAAACGATTCATAGTCACAATCAAAGTTTAGTTATTGAACTGTCAAAATGCAAAGAAGCAAACATGGCCTTAGCTCACAATGAAAATGATTTCAAATCAGTAATCGAAACTTTAAAGAAAAGTGTTTCCGAATTAACAAAAAATGTTTTTAACAAACAAATTGGTATTAATAACTACATTAATATCATTGAGGAAACAAAGAAAGAGCTAGCCGTTGCCAAATGCGAGCATGATGCAATCAATCTCAAATTGGAGAGTTATTCTAACTCCCGATATGTGCTTGATCACATCATCGACACTCAACAGCTAAAAGGGAATGTGAAAGGCGTTGGGTATAAGTCGTGTCCGCCTCCTTTGAGACACAACTATACCAGAATGCCCGATGAAGAGGAAATGCCTCGTTTTAAACCAAGTGTGCCTCTTGATTATGAGGAAGTTACTACAGGATTAGGGTTCAAACCGGACAATTCCTCGGGAAACTCATCTGATGGAACAGAAACTTCAACATCTACGAATCAAAGTGCTCCAATTATTGAGGACTATGACTCGTCGGATGATGAATCAGATGTGAATGATGAGGATAAATCTCTTGATGATAGGAAAGGAGTATAAGTGCCTATTGAGAATCATATTCAGTGTGATCCTCCTACTCCTGGTGTGTACTCAACTGTTAAACAAGAGATAAATCCCAGCAAGGAAACAATGTCTACTGTTAAAAGTGATAACGTGTTGTACACTTTAGTCGGTGATAGTAAAATATATTCAGACAAAGATTTTCCAATCAAAAATGTCAATCAATCTTTGATTGATAAAGTTTTTGAGGACTCTACAAGTAAGTTTTTGGGAAAAGCGATCCCGAGAGTTTCTGTAACTCAGTGTGATCCTATTCCAAAAGATGAAGTTAGAAGACAATTTGGAAATCAAAGATTACTGACAAAGCAACAACCTATCGCTTTTAAAGGTAAACAAAAGGAACAACGAGCTCAAAAGCCCAAGATTTCACAACAGAAGGTGGAAACAAAGGGAGCTCGTTACAAGAAAAAGGTTCAGAAGATCAACTTTGTGAAATCCAGAGGGAGTGATAAAATTGAAACTTTCGAAAATAAATCCAACACGGATTTTGTTAAACAAGGTAAAATTTTGAAAAGAAACAGTCAAAACAATTACACACAACACACAAACGGTTGTGATGTAGGACCAAGTACCTCAAGATCAAGAAGTTCATCATCAAGCTCCTACAGTTATGATACTCCGAGGTTTGTTGAGCGGAGATCATGCTTTGAATGCGGTGAGAATGGACACATTGTCAGAAACTGTCCATATCTCACAAAAGGAAAGGCAAAAGTTGATGCCCCCCGTGGTAACAGTTTCCATAAAAGATCTGTTTCACCAAAACAGGACCCTCATCTTGTTAGACAACGAGAAGTGAAACAGAAAAGGAAACAACAAAAAGAAGTTGAAAGGTGTTAAAACCGGAGGTTGTCCAAACAAAATCTGTTAAATCGGATGTTAAACATGAAAAACATAAATAAATTTGGAAACCAAAAACGGTAAATGTTTCAGGGGGAGCTCAATCTATTCCGAATCATCAGGAAATCGAAGTCACAATCCTCGATGATGACGGACGACCCAAGTCTATGAAGGCTTGGGTCCCCCTCTCCAACTAATCTCTGAACGAGTGTGCAGGATGTTCCAGGAGGAACTATTGATAGTCTTAGGATTGTTAATAGTGGGGCGTCCATGCACAAGATCGGCGACATGCGGCTCCGACACATTGTTACATCTAGGAGTTGTTGCCTTTGATGGAGAGAGAAAAAGAAAAGAAGAATATGATGGTGAAAGAATGTCTGATGAAAGAGATTGAAAGCTTCGACAAAATGAAAATCATTTCAAAGTTTGAATGTTAAAGGATTTGATCGGGTCCCCAGGATAGATTCAATCAAAGGGTATGCACCTGCAACACGTCTGAAGTTCAAAATCAACAAGATGAATGTGTAGTGTACATTTCTTCACGGTGTGATTGAAGTAAATGTGTTTGTTGAACAAACCAACCTGGTGTGCGGATGCCTTGGCGTGGATTGAACAACCACACACTACTTCTCAAAGAGAAAGACAAAGACCTTCGCTGGTGCAATGTGGAAGACCAGCCGGACCCAGAGGTTTATGATCTTGTTGCTGTGAAGAGTTTTCTCAGATTAATTGAAGTAGTTACAAAAATCGACTTTGAAGTCCACACCGGGTGGATATCTGATGTGTGTAAAATGCAACATATAAATTACATCAAATGAGGCATAAAACTAACCCTTTTTAAGTACTAATATTGGAAAAAGAGTGTTTTTGTCTTCCTTTTGTATTTTCAGGATTAAATGAGCTCAAAAACACAAAAGAAGCAAAAAGACAGCTAAATCCAACATAAATACAAGAAAAGGAACATAAGTGGATTGCCCGACCCCTCAACGGCATCTTCCCAAGCAAAATAGAGAAGGCAGAATACTGAACACGCCCTGTGCCCAGCCAGCACGGGGCCGTGCCCAAGAAGCAGCAGAAAAGACAAACCTATAGAAGCTTCTATTGCCCACCACGGGCCGTGTCCAGCGAACACGGGGGCGTGTCGAAAGTACAGCAGGCGCATTAATTGTAATTGCGAATTACAATTAATGAGGAGAGAGAGTGTCAGACAGGCACGGGGCCGTGCCCAGCTCTCTGTTCAGCCTATAAATAGGAGTGCTTGGTTTCATTTCAACTCATCCCTTGGCACACCACCTCTCTCATACCTCATCCACCACCCACCACCATCACAACACCATCATCCACCACCATCATCCATTGTCCATCGTAGAGTGTGTGAGTCGTCTCGGGATCCAAGATTGATCGTAAGAGTTCTTGACAATCAAGGCCATGTTTGCCTAAGTCTCTTACATCACTTGGTGAAGACAAAGTGTCTAGTATAATACTTTTTATTTCTAATCTTTTGCACTTTTTATTTGGTTTTGTATTAATGACTTTAATAACTAGTTACTTATGTTGAAGGTGATCTTTCCTTATCGTTTGTCCGTGGTGTCTTGGCATTATTTTACTGTCTATATAAAATAAAGGATTTTCACCATTCATATCTCCACGGTCTATATGGAGGTATGTTGGCTACCTGGTCGGGGGTTAAGGGAACGGTTTGGTAAAGGTCTTGCCATTGTTCAGCGTTTAGAGGTCCTGCAATGGACCTGGGCCAAATTTAGTAGGACCTCCTTCAATGCTTCACGGTATTGGATGGCGGGGGTCCAAACTCTTTGATCCCCTCATAAGTTAACTACTATAAATACTATAACCCGGCTATTTAGGACTGTATCCCTGCTGACTCAGACTACTTAGCCGAGGGTAACGTCACCGCCAAAAGCGGGGCCTACCATAATACTGCATTAATAACTTAATTCATTATCTTCCAATAATCCACCCTTTTAGGATTGTATCCTTGCTGACTCAAACTACTGGGGTGAGGGTAACGTCACCTTCAAAAGAGGGGCCTACTACAATAACTAAGATAATCTCTTAATTATGTGCAAAAGTGCGGAAATAATCAAAGGTTATACTAGATACGAGTCGGAACCAAGTGATTCATCTTGTCTATCTGTTTTTCTTTTATTTTTATTTTCAGCATTTTTAGTTAGTTTTTATTTTTCTTAGTTTAAAACATTTTTCTAAACTTTTTATTTTGATTAGACGTTGAGGATAAACCGGTACTAAAAGCTCTTGTGTCCTTGGACGACCTCGGTATCTTACCAACGCTATACTACGCTCACGATGGGTGCACTTGCCCATATGTGTGTTTAGTGTTAGTAAAATATCGTGTTTTATAAATTTAAAACTTGACTAAAATAAGTGTTAAAGGGGCTTAAAATATACACCTAATATATATAACACTTCGCACGCATCAAGTTTTTGGCGCCGCTGCCGGGGACACAAGGATTTTAAGAAAGTTAGGAATCAACGGCCTAATCATTTTTTCCTTTTTCTTTTTATATTTTTTAGGATTTTCTTAGTTTTTCAGCTTCTGCAAAGCTCAGCACGGGCCGTGCCTGGTCAGACACGGGCCGTGCCCAGCATCATCACTGGCAGTTTTTATTTTCTGAGTTACAGAGAGCTGAGCACGGGGCCGTGTCGGTGCAACACGGGGTCGTGCCCAACTCCCAGTAACTGGGATACAGAAAACAATTACTGTACCTCTGACCACGGGCCGTGTTCACTGAGCACGGGGCCGTGGTGAACATTCTGACCAACGTTCTTTTCTGTTTTTATTGCAGGATTTGGAACCCAGGCGCCACATTTGAACCTCCTACGTAGTGCATGAGCTCCAGTTCTAGTAGAGACATAAAAGAACCTTTAGAAGAACCCGAACGCTTTCTTAGAAAAAGACTTAAAGCTAAAAATCAGGAGAAAGCTTCGGGGGACCAACTTCCAATGGCGGACCAACGTACCCTCATGGATTACCTACGGCCCACCGTAGGCAATCTCGGCGCCGCCATCAATGCACCGAATGTCGAAGCCAACAACTTCGAACTTCGGCCGCATTTGATACAAATGCTCCAAAACTCCGCAACCTTTCATGGGCTTGCGGACGAGGATCCTCATCTACATATTTACTAATTTCTTGGAAATATGTGATACTTTTCGGATCAATGGAGCATCAAACGACGCCATTCGCCTTAGGATGTTTCCATTTTCACTAAAAGACCGAGCTAAGGCTTGGCTTAACACCCTCCCAGTTGGCTCGGTAAACACCTGGGATGAACTAGCCCAAAAGTTTCTATATAAGTATTTCCCTCCTGCTAAAACGGCTAAATTAATGACTGAAATTAATACATACTCACAAGAGGATGGGGAATCCTTATATGAAACTTGGGAAAGGTTCAAGGAGCTTCTAAGAAAGTGTCCTCATCACGGTCTAGCGGTATGGCAACAAGTATCCACTTTCTACAACGGGTTGTTGCCACACACAAGACAAACACTTGATTCAAGCTCCGGGGGACTTTTAGGTAATCGTCGCCCAAATGAAATATATAATCAAATTGAGGAAATTGCTCAAATCAATTTTCAATGGCACACCCCCCGAGGTAATAAATCTAATGCCCCGGGCGCCCATAAGGTTGACGAAAGCACCTCTCTACAAGCCCAAATCGAGGCCCTCTCTTCGAAAATCAAAAAGCTAGAAATGACAAAAACGGCCTCGGTTATGGCTTGTGAAGGGTGTGGTGGGTCACATGAAAATTGGAGTTGTATGAAAGAATTAGATGAACAAGCGGAAACGGTAAACTACATTGATAATAGACCTAGGCCGTCGGGTCCTCCAACGGGTACCTACAACCAAGGATGGCGTAACCACCCAAATCTTGGTTGGAGAGATCCCGGCAATAGTAGTAACCAACAAAACCAACGAACTAATTTTCAACAACCACAAAATTTCTCTCAACAACAAGGTGGAAGAGAAAGGCTTGAAGATACTGTATCTCGCCTCATCTCTGACACTGAAAAGAAAAACTCGGATAGATTTCAACAATTGGAATCGAATTTTAGAAATCAACAAGCTAGCATTCAAAACGTTGAAAAACAATTAAATCAACTAGCTCAAATTTTCTCCGAGAGACCACAAGGCGCGTTACCAAGTAATACCGAACCCAACCCAAAGGCGCAAGTACACCTCATCACGTTGAGAAACCGGACCGTGGGTCCCGAGGATGAGCCTTTACCACCAATTGAAGGAAGTCAACGCCAAAACACTGCTTCGCCCACGCCTCAACCAGAAAAAGCTCCTTCAACTACTCAAGAACCCACCAAGACTCATCTGATTCCATACCCCGGTAAGTTAAGTAGTCAGAAGACCGATGAGCAATTCGCAAAGTTTGAAAGTTTACTAAAACAATTGCATGTTAATATTCCTTTCATTGAGGTCCTAACCCAAATGCCTAAATATGCAAAATTCATGAGGGATTTCCTCACTCACAAAAGGAAAATTGAATCATTGCAATTAGTTAACTTAGGCGAAGAATGCTCAGCTTTAGTACTCAACAAACTTCCACAAAAGAAAATCGACCCCGGGAGCTTCACAATCCCTTGCTCGATTGGGAAGTCCCCCGTCCGTAATGCTTTAGCCGATCTTGGGGCAAGCATCAACCTCATGCCCACGTCAATGTTCAAGCGGCTTGGCCTAGGAACGACAAGCCCTACAAAGATGAGCATACAACTCGCCGACAGGTCCGTCAAATTTCCGCAAGGTGTCGCTGAAAATCTGCTAATCAAGGTTGACAATTTCATCTTTCCAACCGACTTTGTTATCCTAGACATGGAAGAAGACACCGATGTCCCTCTCATCCTCGGGAGGCCATTTTTAGCCACCGCCCAAGCAGTGGTGGATATGAATGACGGAACTCTAACATTGAAGTTTGGGGATGAGGAAGTAAAATTTGAATGTGGAAAGAAAGTAGAGGAAGAAGATCCGGTCAACTTCATGAAGGTCATAGACTCAAGCTTGGATTATGCTCTCCGACGGTGTAACATGGGATGCAATACATCCCACTTGGGTGACATATGACCGGCTTTGGGTCTAGCCAAGGACCCTTATAAACGTGGCGCACCACGGAGGCATTCCGCGGAACTATCCTTAGTTTAATTTAGATTAATTTTATGTTTTCTAGCTAGTTTTAATTTTCAGGAATAAAACACACTCATGGTGGTAAGGGATAAAAAGGGGAACGAGAAAAATGACCTCATGCACAAGAACAAGGCAACCCGGCAATTCTCTCCATTTCAGAAGGTTCAACACGGGCCGTGCCCAACCAACACGGCCCCGTGCTGAACCACCTGCAGAAAAACGCCCAGTTCAGGTAACTGGACACGGGCCGTGTTCACCCGACACGCCCCCGTGTCCAGACTTCTGCTTCTCTTGTTTTAATTTTGTTACTGGCACTTGAACACGGGCCGTGCCCGAACAACACGGGGCCGTGTTCAGCGCCCAGTAACACAAAATTTTTGCTTTTTAACACCATTTTGCACATCTAATCAACCCAAAAATTTATTTTTGGGACACATTGAGGACAATGTGTAATTTAAGTGTGGGGGGGATGCTAAAACCTTGAAATTTTGCAAGTCCTAAATACAAGCCTTACACAAAACTCTATTGGAACCGCTAATCACCCCAAATTTTTTCAAAAATTTCATTTTTTTCTTCTTGTCTAGGTTTAACTCGGGAAATTCAAGTTCTCAAAAAGGTTATATTTTTACAAATTTACAACCGATAGCGTAGTGATAAAAAGAACCAACATAAGAAAATTATGAAAAGGCATGACAAACTTAGTTAAAATTTGAATATATATACTTGATCACATAAAAAACCCATTCCCACAAAAGTGAGTTTTGAGCCTTTATTGAGCATACAAATTTACATCTTTAGACTAAATGCTCATTTTTCGTTTCTTGTGTGAATAGCCGCTTGGTTCTTACAACTCTAGAACTTGCCATGACGATACATTCCTGGTCCTTATCAACTTAAACCCGAGTAAGTAAATGATGGAGGCATTAGGACTAACCCTTTTTATTTCTACACCATTATTTTTCTTTTTCTTTTACCACCTACCCAAAAAATCCCCCTAGTTAACCCCTTTGAGCCTAAACCTTTTCATTTCATCACCCAAACCAAAAACCCTTTTACCCACCAAAACCTTTTTTATTTTTAACCCTTTGTTTTAGTAACAAGTTCGGTTTTTCGTATGATCGTTAAAAAAAATGTGTTGATGATGAAGCAAAAAGAAAATAAACAAACAAGTTCATCAAAATAACTTTGTTTGAATAAAAGCTTCATCAAAATAAAAAGGAGTGCTTGGTTTCATTTCAACTCATCCCTTGGCACACCACCTCTCTCACACCTCATCCACCACCCACCACCATCACAACACCATCATCCACCACCATCATCCATTGTCCATCGTAGAGTGTGTGAGTCGTCTCGGGATCCAAGATTGATCGTAAGAGTTCTTGACAATCAAGGCCATGTTTGCCTAAGTCTCTTACATCACTTGGTGAAGACAAAGTGTCTAGTATAATACTTTTTATTTCTAATCTTTTGCACTTTTTATTTGGTTTTGTATTAATGACTTTAATAACTAGTTACTTATGTTGAAGGTGATCTTTCCTTATCGTTTGTCCGTGGTGTCTTGGCATTATTTTACTGTCTATATAAAATAAAGGATTTTCACCATTCATATCTCCACGGTCTATATGGAGGTATGTTGGCTACCTGGTCGGGGGTTAAGGGAACGGTTTGGTAAAGGTCTTGCCATTGTTCAGCGTTTAGAGGTCCTGCAATGGACCTGGGTCAAATTTAGTAGGACCTCCTTCAATGCTTCACGGTATTGGATGGCGGGGGTCCAAACTCTTTGATCCCCTCATAAGTTAACTACTATTAATACTATAACCCGGCTATTTAGGACTGTATCCCTGCTGACTCAGACTACTTAGCCGAGGGTAACGTCACCGCCAAAAGCGGGGCCTACCATAATACTGCATTAATAACTTAATTCATTATCTTCCAATAATCCACCCTTTTAGGATTGTATCCTTGCTGACTCAAACTACTGGGGTGAGGGTAACGTCACCTTCAAAAGAGGGGCCTACTACAATAACTAAGATAATCTCTTAATTATGTGCAAAAGTGCGGAAATAATCAAAGGTTATACTAGATACGAGTCGGAACCAAGTGATTCATCTTGTCTATCTGTTTTTCTTTTATTTTTATTTTCAGCATTTTTAGTTAGTTTTTATTTTTCTTAGTTTAAAACATTTTTCTAAACTTTTTATTTTGATTAGACAGTTGAGGATAAACCGGTACTAAAAGCTCTTGTGTCCTTGGACGACCTCGGTATCTTACCAACGCTATACTACGCTCACGATGGGTGCACTTGCCTATATGTGTGTTTAGTGTTAGTAAAATATCGTGTTTTATAAATTTAAAACTTGGCTAAAATAAGTGTTAAAGGGGCTTAAAATATACACCTAATATATATAACACTTCGCACGCATCAATATCCAGTTTAGGAGAGCGCTCAGATTCCTGCCAAGGAACGAAGAAGTTACAGGATTACGGGTTTGAATTTCTAATCTCTCCTATCCTTGTCAATATTTAAGCTGATTTATGAATTATTATCCTCTCGTACAACATCCATTGACCTGACAGGTTGAACTCGGATATCACCTCACACGTGATTGTTTCACTATGAAACTCGTCAATGTTATCATGGTCCGCACCGCTTACCGACGTGCCAACTCATTTTCTCCAAAATTCGATAAATCATTTCTGATTAACTTAATTTTGGTAAACGACATTGAGGTAAAACATGAGTTAACCGACATCGGAAAATCACTTTTTGTAAATACCTTTGTGTTTTTAAAATTTATCATAGTTTGTTGTTTTTAGGAGGAGTAAATCCAATTTAAAAAAAAATCCAAAAACATCAAAAAATTTCAAAAACGCAAAAACAATAGAAAAACAAAAATGAGTTTCCTGGCGAGAAAAAGAGAAAATGATAGTAAATCAGTGGTCAGTCGAAACCTCTTCGAACCGAACTGAAAATGAAAAACGATAAGCAGCTCTATATAAGATGTATCGGTAGGCTCACAATCATTTCAAAGTGTGCAGGGTGATATATATCTTAAATCGACTGAAGACTGTGTGGGAACCATTCATTGGCATATGGTCTTGGTACCGAAATTTCGTTTGATTGATTGCCGAGGTTCTTAGATATACGGTTTTTATGCTGTCTTATCATCTGGGTATCATGGTTGTATCTTTTACCGAAAAATAACGGAGACGAAGTCTAGATCTTCCATGATACTATACATACGTGTACATATTGTATTCGACCTCAATAAGTGATCAACGATCACATGTCCAAACAAAATAAGTGATAAAATATCACATTTATCCGGGAGTCAAGTTCGTCTGTCTGTTGTACATTGTACTGACCTGTTCACGTACTTGCTCCTGTGCCCACATGCATATGAAAATCAAGTTCCTCATCAATAAGTGATTCTATCATATAGGGCTTGTTTTCAAATAAAAAATAAGTGAGTTTCTCACATTCTTTTATACGGTCAAACAGATGATAAACGGTATACTCACCGGTAAGATGAACACTCGTGCATACCTTGATACAAGAATGTGTCGTGTGTGGATGAACACCGGTCGGTAAGTATAAATCATACCTTAACGTATCCCCATGTCACATGATTACATCTGATAAGTTGAGCTTATGTGGACAACAATACCGATAATCGTTATAGGATGCTTATCTAAATGTTAACTAATAGAACACCAAGAGCGTTTTGGAGTGACCATACACCGATATGATTCTATTACCCTCGAAACTCACAAAAAGAAGCTTTGTATATACTAATAGAACACCAAGGCGGGCGGCCGCGAGCTCGCAGAGCTGGTGGTATTGGTGTTTATTTATTTGACATCGGAATTTACATCAGGACCGTAGTTAGGAAATAGTTTATCAGAGTAAAACACCACATTTTTATAATAATAAATACATGGGAAAAACCCAAGTTTCCATTACAACCTATTTATAGGGATAAACCCTAATTTATTGAAATAAAACTTCTTCTTTATTTAGGTAACTTTTATAGCCACTTTTCTAAGCCTTTAGTGCTCTCCAGCTGGCTTCTATTTTGGTTTTCACATTTTGTGACCTGAAACGCATTTAAAACATTTTTGTCAGTGGGAAATACTGGTGAGTGAATCCCAGTTTAATCAAACAAGTTTTATCATTTTACAGCATTGAGGGCAACTCGCAATTACATTTGTTTATATCTACTTTAATTACCACCCACGGTACTGTCAGTCCTGACTTGTGGTCATGCTACTACTCATAGTGTAGTAAAAAGTAATGTATACAAAACCCCAACATACCGACGATAATTGTAGAAACTCTGCTCAGGCATAATACCCACTATATAGCAAAGCTTTGCCTCGTTGTAAGTACTATAACCCTGCTATTACCCTGCACGATTGATTTAGGATTCCGTAATGCATGTCGGCTCTGCCCGACTCAGTCATTGGAATTCTGTCTCGTGTGTACACCCTATTGATTTAGAATTTCCATAACGCATGTCGGCTCCGCCCGACTCAGTCATTCGAATTTATGTCTCGAGTTGTATGGTTAAATTGAATTGGGTTATTTTACTAACACGTGTGCATCATTTGATTTAATAGATTATAACCAGGAATTTACAAAGGAAATACCTAAAGTAGCAATGTGAGTAATCCTCTTTTTGTAAACTGTTTTCACAAAACCTTATATATTTTAAATTATGATTCGCATTGATTGAGTCTTTTTAATTCTTCAATTACTGCCGGTATGTTGGGGTTTTCTATACAAAATATGGAAGACGTTACCATTGGACAATGAGATAGCCAATGAGTAATACGACCCACAAGTCTTGTGTGGACAGTACTGGATGAGTAATTGTGTAGATATAAACATTGTAATCGCTCTCAATACTGTGAAGTTATTTAAAACTATTTTTTATTAAACTGGGATGCACTCACCAGTATTTCTTGCTGATAAAATATTTCTAAAACGCATTTCAGGTAACAGAATGTGAAAGCCAATTAGAAGTCAGCTGGACAGCACTGAAGGCTTGAAAAAGTGGATATAAAAGTTACCTAAATAAACAAGACATTTTGTTTTCAATAATCAGGGTTTTATCCCTATAAATGTATTGTCAAATGAACTTGGGTTTTATCACATTTGTTTAAAGAATGGTGTTTTACTCTGATACAAAAATATTTTCTAACTACGGTCCTGATGAAAATTTTCCGCTGCCAAATAAATAAACAACGATACCATCATCTCTGAGTAGGCCGCGACCGCCCGCCTCCCGTGGCAGGGGTCGGGGGTTGCGACACTGTGACTAGGGGAGGGCTAAATAAACCTCAAAAGAAACCCTCCACCCACAACCTCCATCCAACACAAGTCATACCCTGCTCGGTGAAGGTAAGAAAGCGACCCAGGTGAGTAATACCTATCACCGGTGGATGATGAACCATACCCTTCATCACCTAACTTCGGACGTTGTAATCGAGATGAGAGAGCGGACGATCGTTGTAGCGACCGTAGCGTGTCATCTCCATAGCCCAACCTAGATGATTGAGATGAGATGTATTAAGGCTTTTAAGTGTTTAATTAGGACTAATTAATCTTTTATTTTAGGCTTATATAATATTTTCATTAGGTTTGTGTAATAGTTTAATTAGGTTTATATAATTTTTATGTAATTTGTTTTATATATTTTATTTATAAGTTTATTAGGTATATTTTTTATTAAAAAACATAAGAATTCTTAAAACAAACAAACAAATAATCAAACAAAAAGCTTTTTTTATTTATCCAAAAAACCCAAAATAGGGCCCCACCCACAACCTTCCAGACTAGTCCGCTTCATAGGACCTCACCCTCTCCATCGCTACCCCTGTCCGCCTTTAGTCGTTCGGATTTCAAACCAACACACCGGATAGTGCGTTGGAGATGCTCTTACGTGCTTACGAAGAAATTTTGTGGACATGTGTTTAGTTGGTATTGATAGTGAAAGGAACACCAAAACTAATGAATCTAGAAAAAAAAAACATTTTGGATTGGATTGATGGTGGAATTGATATCTTCAAAAGTATAAATAAGTGGTCGGATATCTTCAAAAGTATAAATAAGTGGTCGAATATATATATTTGTTTTCTTATTGAAAAGGCGAATTCATTAACCGATATTTACTTTCAGCACATCATATGATAATGAATACACGAAGGAATCTGTCCTAACACGTCTCTTCTTTTTACTATAGTACTACAAAATTTATTTTTATGCCTAAGATACAAGTGCTCTATACAATAATCCCTAATTTATATTACTTCCTAGTTTGTCTTCATTTAATAAAATTCGTATAATTAATATCCCATTTAACAAAACATCTTATAACTAATACATCATCTGATAAACTTCTCCTAATTAAAACATCATTTAATGATAAACGAGTTAAATGGATTATTTTCTACTAAACATGTCAAATTGGTAATCTTTAATAAGGGGTCAAATGGATAATTTCTATTGAACAGGTCAAACGGGTCAAGTGACCCCATTCTTTTAGCCATTTTATACAAAAGCATGTTAAGGATATTGTGGTGTGCGTTCTCTTATACCCCCGGTTCTAAAGACATATCTAAATATAAGAGTCATAAAAATATACATACGCATACAACTACATAAAAAATAGTAGAAAAACATATTGTAATACAAACTTTATAGTCAGCTAATGATGTAAATCTCTCAATATACACAGCTAGATAAATTAAGAGTACTTAGCCTGAGTATTACGGAACCACGCCCCCACCAGCGTGATGCTGATTCTGGCGTTAGTGACGTGAAGCACCGGCCATAGGGATGTTAAAGTTGGTTAAATCGAAGGGTGCGTGGGGACCACCCATAGCGGTCATCTGAGAGTTCAAAAGTAAAAAAGAAATTATATTTTAAAAATTCTTTATATATTTATATACAAACATATTTTACAATTTTTTTTATCACTCAATCTAACTTTCAAACCATCAAAATTCTTCTTATCTCTTCCATTAATCATTACATATTCTCTATAAGATAAAATGTGTCCAAGGAGCAATATTGATTCGAACAAACCGTATAACTAAAACTGAAACTCACCGAAAATCCCAAACACACCAAATCCTGAAAACACCAAACTCTCAACCAAACACTTTCCTCTACCCTTCCAACGTCTTCCCTAGTTGTTATTGGCCGGGGCCGGCGGTCGAAGTACCACTTGACTCACAAGCACAAGCGGCTAGTTATATTATCAATACACGCAAAACATGCAAAATTCACAATTCACCATACCCGAAACTCAACCCGACCTTCTACAAGCAACACAAACGGGCCCCTCCCGACAACAACAAAAAAATAAAGCATAAAAAGGGAGATGATGTCAAGGCCGTTGAAAAAAATATGTGAGAGGTGGATGGTTGCGGAGGAGATAACGGGTGCTACTTTCTACACCCCCCTCCTCTCACATACTTACAGGTGGGGCCTGCGTGGGACCGACAGTTTTCCTCTCACAAGGGGGGGTGTAATCAGGAAAAGGGGGGGTGTATAGAATGTGCCGAGATAAACTTCTCTTGTGCTTGGGTGGACAACTCAGGGGACCCGACTACAAGTATTAAATATTATTTCATATTTCTATTTTTTTAATATATTATGTTTTAATTTTAAAATATTTATATTAATGTTTTATAGCTGATCATAAAAAAGAACCGATTTTTGAAGTAGTGTTCATAAAACCTTTCACTATTTGATGCGATGTGAACCTTACCTGAATCCAATTTCCATTTCCGGTAAATGGAGAGAAATGTGAAAAAATGCACCACTTTTAACGCCATCAACAACAACTTCTCCAAACAATATGGTGGCATAATGTAGATTTTCTTACAATGGAGGAACCATGGCAAATATTAAGTAAAAGCACAATGTGGCATCTTGTCACACTTATGGACGTGCGGGAGACACGGTCCAAAAGATCAAAGAGCGTATCGTCCACCGATGTGGCTTCCGATGTGTGGTCCTAATATAATTTAAACGATTAGGATGATGATTTTGATATTTCGGATGAACCGGTTAAAGTAAGTCCCTCGATGGGTTGAGATCGTGCAAAATAAAAAAAAAACAATGGTGCGGGTTCCTCTTCAATTCAATCGAATATACAAGCCCTAATGGATGTTCTCGACGAGAATTTCAAAAATATGTTAGCGCTCAAGCAATGAAAGTCTGATGTCGTTGATCTTATGGTGACTGGGATGAAACCGACGATATGTCGGAGTTGGACAAACAAATAATTAAAAAAAGACAAGATTCGCCAACGATTTCTAGTGGAATTAGATTAGTTGTTTGATATTTTAATTTTAATTATTTCTGTCTAGTTGTTTGAATTTAAATATATTTTTATTTTAGTTGTTTTAGTTTAATTGCACCATTTTAGTTTCTAAAGATTATTGTAGTTTTATTTATTTATCTAATATATATATATATATATATATATAAACTTATACGAGTTATGAGAACTTAGAGAACTCGGCCTTACGAAAGGTTTTTTCAAAAATCTTTTTTTACCAAAAATCCTAAAAAAATCAACTTTTACAAAAAAAAAATTCATTTACGGCAGCTGTAAATGCTGTAAAAAGTGATGTCATGCCTATGTCATCATCTTTTTACAGCCGCTTTAAGGCTTTAAGGGCTGAAAACACTACTTCGAATTTTTTTTTATTTTTTTACGGTAGTCTTTCTAAACTCGAGGAAGGTTTAAAAGAGAACGCTAAATGTTGTGAGAACCGTGAGAACGAATAAAAAACTGCAAGAACTTGATCAAAAAAATTCAAACTCATAATTTTTTACACTTATTATTATTATTATTCGAATACAATGTTATAAATTTAATTTACACGTTTAAATTTACGTGAATTCGTAAATAACAAAAATTTACACATTGTAGGTTTGCCATTTACACACGTGTAAATTTGTTATATTTACACATGTGTAAAAAATCTAATAAGAGTGATTTTGAGAGTAGAAATAAATTATTTGATGTTGTAAATTCTTTTTTTTATGTTGTATTTTAATTATAATGAGCATTGTATTAAAAAATTGGTTTTAATTGATTTTTTCATTCGTTTCTTATGGTTCTCGCAATATTTAGCGTTCTTAAGATACACACACACACACACACACACATATATATATATATATATATATATATATATATATTTGGAATACAATATGAAGAACAATGAACGAAACTAAGGAGCTAGGAGGTTAGGCTAAGGAGTGACGGAGAGAATTTTAGTGTGCCATAAGGATGATTGAGAATGCAAGAAATTTTTATTGAATTCTGGGATGATTTTTTACAAGTGCATTTTGTGCCTTATATAGGCAAAAAGAAAAGCTATCCTACAAATGAAACACTGTACATACTGCTTTAATGTCAGAAAAATAAACGGATGCAAATGAAAGAAATTAAAAGACAATAGGCATTATCTACAATAATGTATTCTTTGTCAGCTGCATGTGCCTGGCAACAATTTATCTAGAAATGCTGTGTACACCTATCTCTTAAGGTCAATGTTTTCATCATTTCTTTTTAGAAATCTCTATGTGTTGAATCTATGGACTGTGGGCTTCCAGGGTCTGAGTCTGGTTCTTCGATATTTGAACCGTCCAAATTGATTATGTGATCGATTTCAAGGGATTCTCCTTCTCCCACAAATGGTAGTAACATACTTCATTTGGAGGGTGTGTAAATCTGAACATAATGCCATTCGCTTGATAATTTGAAGTCTACCCAGTGCAAACACTTAGGAACTTCTGGGGTTTTTTGATGTATATATATATATATAGGCCAGGAGTTGGCTACAAAGTCCAAATTTCCTAAAAAGTGTAAAAAGTCACCATAATGTCAATCATAAAACACACCAAAAAACCCACAAATAACATAATATAGATTACTAAAACATCATATATGTAAGTTTTGTGTTGTGTTTTGAATGATAATGCTCTGATTATGGAATGGCAAACATTATTGTGTTTTATGTAGATTAGTATGTTGTGTTTTATATTCATAGTTCTAAGATGGTGTGTTTGAAGTTTTTATGGACTATTAGGGTTTGAATATGGTGTTTTAGTAATCTTCACTCAATTATCCGTGGGTTTTAGGTGTGTTTTATGGCTGAAACTATAGTGTTTTATGACTTTTTACACTTTTTAAGAAATTTGGACTTTGTAGCCAAACCCCACCCTTTAATCTTCACTCAATTATCCATGGGATAATCGAGCTGGGGTGTGTTGTTGGGTTTTAATACCTGTGTTTGAGTTGTAGTTTTCTATTTTTTGTTTTGAAATAATAGTTGGTTTTGATGGCCGTTCAAAAAAAAACTTATAAATAAATTGTTGTCTCCCTTTCCCAATGTAAAGGACTTTTGACTATCAAAAGTGTTATCCTTTATTCAATAAAATAAATGTCAGAAATTTTTACTAAACCACCACTCTTTGATCACTTTATTTTATATATTTGAGTAAACTGCCATTTTGGTCCCTGTGGTTTGGTCAGTTTTGCCACTTTAGTCCAAATCTCAAACTTATTACATCCAGGGCCCTGTGGTTTGGTTTTTGTTGCCATTTTGGTCCAAATTTCAAATTTGACCAGATTTCCCATTAATGACCTGCTATTTTGTCTTTACCCTCAGGGGCATTTTGGTCATTTTAGATTTATTATCTCTTTATTATATAATAAAACCCCTGATTATCATCATCTTCAACCTCAATACAGACATATCTCTCTCTCTCTCTCTCTCTAAAATACCACCACCACACCACCACCACCCCCACCATCGCATCATCCCCACCACCGTCCCACCGCCGCCAACTCTGCTCTCTCTCTAAAATGACCTGCTCTCTCTCTAAAATACCGCAACGAGCAGGGCACGAATGGCATCTTCTGCTGGTGCTCAAATCGAAGCTCAAACGCTCGAAAACCCTAACCCTAAGAACACACAGATCTCCGCCTCAAGAACACATGGTAAACCCTAACCCTATAGTGTTTGCCCAGTCGTTGTTGAACACACTTGCAGCTCTCTCTCCAATCAAAACCCTTAGTTATGGCGTCTCCGGTCACCGGAGATTTTAACTCAATCGTAGCACCATCTGATCATCATCTCACCATAACCGAATTGAATCTACCGAATCCTGCTGAACACAACTTAACTTCCGCTCAATCGGCGAAAACCTCATACTTTCCTAACGCTTCTGCACCGGTACCGCTAATAATATCTGGTTATATGTTATTAATAAATTTGTTTACCTGTGTTGGTGAATACTGGATCTGGTTGTTTTTTGGCAGGTTAAACGGAAGAAACGGAAGCCCAAGAGATATGAGGGTTCTGAAACTGATGTGAGATTTTGGTTTAATTTTATATCTAGTTTTGGATGTTATTGTTGTTGCCAATTTAGGAACAGTTAGTTTTATGATTGTTGTTGTTATGATGTTAAATCTAGCTAGTTATGATTTAGTTGAAAGGGTTTAGAATTGTTATAAACTTTTTACCTCGATATCTTCAGATTCAATGAAGTTAATATGCACTGAATGTCTGTTTGTTTGAAAACGGGTTGAAGATGATGATGTAATTGGGAAGGGGTATGGGTGTGACTGTTGGATGGGACGACGCCGGAGTGGCGGTGGTGAAAAGGGGGAGGAGGTGGCGGTGGTGGTGGTGCTATAGAGAGACAGAAGAGAGAGAGAGGGAGGAGGTGGCGATGGTGGGGGTGGGGGTGGGGGTGGTGGTGTGGTGGTGGTATTTTAGAGAGAGAGATATATATATTTCTGTATTGAGGTTGAAGATGATGATAATCAGGGGTTTTATTATATAATAAAGAGATAATAAATCTAAAATGACCAAAATGCCCCTGAGGGTAAAGACAAAATAGCAGGTCATTAATGGGAAATCTGGTCAAATTTGAAATTTGGACCAAAATGGCAACAAAAACCAAACCACAGGGCCCTGGATGTAATAAGTTTGAGATTTGGACTAAAGTGGCAAAACTGGCCAAACCACAGGGACCAAAATGGCAGTTTACTCTATATATTTTTTTGTGCATGCTCTTGCCCATGTAAAAAATATACTCTGAAAAAGTATTATGACGGAGGTTTTGAAGCTATATCTCTAAGAGCATTCCTTCCCAACCTTAGAAAGAACTTAGAGACATATGAAGCTGAATTACAAAGAGTTTTATGTACTAAGCAGCGCAGCCCCACGATGGGCGCCACTTGTTGAAACAACAAGGATAAGGTCAGGGGAAGGTACGAATGTCCCTCGGGTCAGCCTTGTCACCTCCTTGCTTGTACCTACAACACGAAAAAACCCGTTGGAAGGGGCTAGAGACTGGGGTCTCTGGACCACCCTCCGAAGCTCAACATTAGTAATCTATCCAATAAGAATGTATAAACATAAAGCATAGATGTATGAGTAAGTATAAGAGAGATAGACCGGAAGCTAGCAGCTGTGGTGAGTCCAGGTTGCGTAGCTCATGACCGGAAGTTGCTGATGTAGTACCTTAGGAGCTCGTGGCCTTAGCAACTCAGAGGGGAAACAACTTAGCATGGTGAGTTGTGCTCTTGAGAGAGAGAATGTGATTCTAAAAAGAGAGTTAATGGAAGGAGACCAAGTGGGATTATGGAAATAGAGGGTGGACCCTGATGTGTGTTAAATGCGACATATAAATTATATCAAATAAGTCATAAAACTAACATTTTTTTAGTACTAATGTTGGAAAAGGTGTGCTTTTGTCTTCCTTTTGTATTTTCAGGACCAAATAAGCTTAAATGAACAAAAGGAACAAATATGCAGCAAAATCTAACATAAATACAAAGAAAAGGAATAAACGTGGCATGCCCGACCCCTCAACAGCATCTCCCGAAGCAAAAACAAGAAACAGGAGGCTGACCACGGCCCGTGCCCAGCGAGCACGGGGGCGTGGTCAGGTGTCTGCAGAAATGGACAAAGTTGTGGAAGCTTCTATTCCCGACATGGGGGCATGCCCAGCTCAGCACGAGGCGTGGTCAACGCTAAGATTCGCAGAATCTTGATAGCACAGATACGCTTCTTCACATGGGGTCGTTGCCAGCGAACACGGGGTCGTGTGGAGCCTAATGCAGACAAGAGCAATTAATGAAGGAAGAGAAAGAGGATGGCCACGGGGCCGTGGCCGAGATACTGTTCTGGCTATAAATATGGGTGCTTGGCTCATTTCAAAGGCATCCCTTGGCAAACCACCTCTCTCCCACTTTGCCACCACTCCACCACCACCACTACAACACCCACATCCACCACCATCATCCATCATCCACCTTAGAGTGTGTGTAGTATTCTCGGGATCCAAGATTGATCGTAAGAGTTCTTGTCAATCAAAGGCCATGTTTGGCTAAGTCTCTTACATCACTTGGTGAAGACAAGTATTTAATGTATTACTTTTGATTTTTAATCTTTTCGCACTTTTTATTTGGTTTTGTATTAATGACTTTAATAACTAGTTTCTTATGTTGAAGGTGAAACTTCTTTATCATTTGTGCGTGGTGTCTTGGCATTACTTTACTGTCTATATAAAGTAAAAGATTTTCACCATTCATATCTCTACGGTCTATATAGAGATATGTTGGCTACCTGGTCAGAGGTTAAGGGAATGGTTTAGTAAGGTTCTTGCCTTGTTCAGTGTATAGATCCTGTAAGGACCTGGGTCAAGCTTACTAGGACCTCATTCAATACCCAGTAATATTGGATGGCGGGGGTGCGAATGGCTTGATCGCCTCATATATAAACTACTATTAATACATTAAACCGGCTACTTAGGATTGTATACCTGCTGACTCAAACCATTAGCCGAGGGTAACGTCACCTTCAAAAGAGGGGCCTACCACTTTTCGCATTAATAACTTAATTAATTATCTTCCAATATTCTGACCCTTTGGGATTGTATCCTTGCTGATTCAAACCACTGGGTTGGGGGTAACGTGACCTTCAAAAGAGGGACCTACTACTATAACTAAAATAATCTCTTAAAAAGTGCAAAAGTGCAAAAATCATCAAAGGATACATTAAAGGCGAGTCGGATCCAAGTGATTTATCTTGTCTATCTGTTTTTATTTTATTTCTATTTCAGCATTTTTAGTTTTATTTTTCGTATTTAAATCTTTTCTCAAAAAAATTTAGTTTGATTAGACGTTGAGGATAAACCGGTACTAAAAGCTCTTGTGTCCTTGGACGACATCGGTATCTTACCAACGCTATACTACGCTCACGATGGGTACACTTGCCCAAGTGTGAGTTTAGTGGTAGTAGAATATCGTGTTTTATAAATTTAAAACTTGACTAACGTGTAAAATGGGCTTAAAATATCAATAAAAATATAACACACCTTGCACACACCAAGTTTTTGGCGCCGTTGCCCGGGACACAAGGATTTTAAGAAAGCTTAAAATCGATGGCCTAATTAGTTTTTCAAAAACCTTTTTAAAACTGCGCGCACTTTTTTTTCATTTTTAGATAGTTTTTGTATTACAGTAGTCTGAACACGGGGTCGTGCTCACTGAACACGCCCCTGTACTGCATAATTTTTATAAAACTCCCAGATATAGAGTCTGAACACGAGGTCGTGCTCACTGAACACGCCCCCGTGCTGAGTAAAAGCAGTCACATTTTTCAAAACGCCCAGATACAGAACCTGAACACGGTTCGTGCTCACTGAACACGGGGCAGTGCTCGGCCTCTGTTTCCGTTTTTATTTTTTTTTTCTTGTCCCGAGACTCTGTTGTGGTCTGCTGAGTGATTCTTATGGATCAATACTTAGGAGGTTACAACTACCACTATGAGGAGGATGATTATGAAGAAGAGTATTGTACCATTTGTGGTAATCCTCATTCGGTACAATACTGTGACCTCTTTGAACCATCCCCTTCGTACACATACTGTGAGGAGTCCAGGTACGAGCCATCCACTTCATACACATACTATGAAGATCCAAGGTATGAACCTTCTCCCTCATACTCATATCTTGATGAACCAAGGTATGAGCCTTCATATTCATACTTTGAGGAACCAAGGTATGAGCCATCACCTTCATATACTTACTATGAGGAACCATGGCGTGAACAACCCACCTCATATGAGTATTATGAAGAACCAAGTTACGACCCTTATCCATCATATACTTACAATGAGGAACAATAGTATGAACCATCTACCTCATATGAGTATTATGAGGAACCAAGGATCGAACTTCCGAACTCAAGCTTTGAGGATCCTTATTCTACTCACTTTGACGAACCACCAACTATCTCACCCGTAGCCGAAAAGATAATAGAACACCTTAAAACTATCAAGCGCTATATAAAAGAAGCCCGCGCCAGGGAAGAGGAATCCCGCGCAAAGGAAGAGGTAATATGTACTAAAGAAGTGATAGTTGAAGAGGTAAAAATGGAAGAACAAGTAAGTGAAAAACCGACACATGAGGTAAACAACGAAAAAGGTGAGTCCGACAACGTTAAAATTCTAGAAGAGTCTAATTTTCAAGAAATTAATCTCTTGTCACCTTCTTTCGAAAATCATTGTTTAGTACCTATTCATGCTAAGTTTTTAAAAGAGTTAAACACTAACACTAAAATTGACGAAACGGTAAGCATTAAGTTAACAAGTGATCAAACTACGCTAATAAAAGATGACCCATTTGAAATTAACATTACACCAGTTCCATGTTTCTTTCAAAATTCCTTTATTAGTAATATTACAATTGATAAAGATCTTTGTGTTAATATAATGCAAACTACATTTTCGAAAAATTAAGTATTGGTGATTTTTCTCCACTTCAAATACCCATTTTTCTATCTAATCGAAAAACAATAAAATGAATGGGAGTAGTTGAAGATGTGTTAGTCCAAACTAATCAAATGGTAATCCCAACCGACTTCGTCATCCTTGATGACGCTCCACTAGTGTTGGGACGACCATTTGTAAGAACCCACGAAGCTTTGAAAAATCGGAAGCATAACTATCTACCCATTCAATTAGGGGCATTCAAAAGAAGTGTCGATCTTGAGCGTTCAATGAAATATCCAATCGGCAATGATGACCCCCTAATTGAAGATGAAGATTAGCCACCCGATACAAAAAGAAGAAATCGACCACTTTGTTGAAGAAGATGTCGCCATTGAACAAACCTTTTTAGTTCTTGACCAAAATGAGCAACCAAATAAAGAGTCTCCTAAAGACCCACCTCTTGAGCTCAAAGAACTTCCAAAATGTTTGGAATATGCTTTTCTCGACAAAGATGGTAAGTTACCTGTAATTATTTCGTCAAAATTAACTAGTGTAGAAAAAGAAAAATTAATCACTCTTTTGAAAAAACACAAAAACACGATCGCTTGGAAGCTTGTAGATATTAAAGGAATAAGCCCTTCCATGTGCACGCACAAATATTTAATGAATGATGACTATAAATCGGTAATACAACCACAACGTAGAGTAAATCCAAACGTCTAAGAAGTGGTTAAAAATGAAGTCATCAAATTACTTGACGCCGGACTCATTTACCCAATCTCCGATAGTCCTTGGGTAAGTCCCGTCCAAGTAGTTCCTAAGAAAGGAGGTATGACGGTGGTCACTAACGAAAAAAATGAATTAATACCAACGAGAACCGGCACCGGATGGAGAGTGTGTATAGATTATCGTCGATTGAATGAGGCAACAAGGAAAGACCACTTTCCTATGCCTTTTATTGATCAAATGTTAGAAAGATTATCCGGTCATAAATTTTATTGTTTCTTAGATGGTGTTTCAGGTTACTTTCAAATACCGATAACACCCGAAGACCAAGAAAAGACAACATTCACATGTCCCTATGGAACTTTTGCTTATCGACGCATGCCTTTTGGTCTATGTAATGCCCCCGCAACTTTTCAACGTTGCATGGTGGCTATCTTCCATGATATGATAGAAAAGACTATGGAAGTCTTCATGGACGACTTTTCTATCATTGGAGATTCATATGACCAATGCCTCGATAACCTTGAACGAATGTTATCCCGATGTGAGGAAACTAACCTCGTCCATAATTGGGAAAAATACCATTTCATTGTAACGGAGGGAATAGTACTTGGTCATAAAATCTCAAGCGAAGGAATGGAGGTTGATCAGGCTAAAATAGACACCATTTCACGATTACCACCCCCATCCCCGTTAGAACCATTAGAAGTTTCCTAGGACATGCCGGACTTTATAGATGATTTATCAAAGACTTTTCTAAAATCTCAAGACCTTTAACAAAATTACTTGAAAAAGATGCTCCTTTCATCTTTGACAAGGATTGCAACCAAGCATTTCTAACACTAAAAGAAATGCTAATCAATGCACCTATCATGATAGCGCCTGATTGGAAATTACCTTTCAAAATCATCTGTGATGCAAGTGACTTTGCAGTTCGAGCCGTCTTGGGATAAAGAAAAGATAATAATTTTCACCCAATATATTACGCTAGTAAAACACTTAATGATGAACAAGAAAAATTACACAACAACTGAAAAACAATTACTAGTTGTAGTATTTGCTTTTGATAAATTTCGTTCTTATCTTATTCTTTCTAAAACAATAGTTTATACAGACCATGCAGCCATTCGTTATCTCTTTAAGAAACAGGATGCTAAACCACGTTTAATCAGATGGATTCTACTCCTCCAAGAATTCGACATTAAAATAAAGGACAAAAGAGGAGCAGAAAACTCCGCTGCAGATCATCTTTCCCGTTTGGAAGATCCAGCTTTGGAGGCAACTAGGGATGAGCTAATCAATGAAAAATTCCTAACGGAGTCCATAGAAATGGTGGAATACTGAGAAGAGCCATGGTACGCTGACTATGCTAACTACTTAGCTAGCGGAATATTGGTAAAAGGATGGCCGCATCATCAAAGAAAAAAATTCTTTGCCGATGTATAGCATTATTTTTGGGAAGATCCTTATCTTTTCAAAATGTGTGCCGGCCAACTTATCCGCCGATGCGTACATGGTGGTGAAGCAAGAAGAATTCTCTGCCATTGTCATGAAGGTCCATACGGAGGACATCATGGTGCCGCTAGTACCGCACGAAAGTCTAGGTGGTCGGGACCTTTTTCTATCACCCATATTTTTCCACACGGTGCAATTGAAATTAAATCTTGGAACGGAATTCCATTCAAAGTCAATGGCCAATGGCTAAAGCTTTATCAAGGATTCATTGAGGATGAAGAGGAGGAGATCTCGCTACAAGCGGCTGACGAGTAAATGAAGGTTCAGTCATCAACATCATATCTTGTAAATAACGAACGTCGGAAAAGCTTCTAAATCGGTAAGATTTCTTAAACCAAGTTTTGGGAAACAGGTCACTCACACGTGCACTATAAAAAAATAAAAAAAATAAAAATTTTACCCGCCCACGGGGCCGTGGCTGGCTATTGACGGGGATAAAACCCCTTTTCTTTTCATTTGTTCACTTCAACATGACCCGTTTCCCCGAAAACTCTCTGGTTCCACTGCGAATCTCTGTAGATTTTCACGTTCTTCCACCGTTCAACAACGTCAAGGTATGATTCTATCATCATAGTTAGTTAGATTAATCATTTGCATGTAGTTTAACATAAAAAATTTGGGGAAAAATCTAAGGTTTTTCAACTTGAACCGAATCAAACCTCAAAATGTTGCTTAGATATGTTAGTAGTAGTTTAGTTGCATGTTATAGGAAGTAAATCAACTTGAATTGTTTGTAGATTTGCCCGATTTCAAACAGAAACCTCAAACCCTTGTTTTTGAACCGAAAAAGATGAAATTGAAGGGGTAAACGGTTTGTTTTGGGAAAAACGGCACTTGGGGTTTCATTTTCGGGGAAAACCGACCCTACTGAACCAAAAATTTTCAAGTTTTCGGAACCGGGTCGAAAAATGGGATTTTTGAGAAACAGACGCCTGAGCACGGGGCCGTGCTCAGCGAGCACGGGGGCGTGGCCAGCGAGCACGGGGGCGTGGCCAGCAAGTTTCAGCCGAACACGGGGCGTGGTGATGTGTGTGCGGTGTTATATATATTTATGTATATTTTTAGCCCTTTTTACACTTTAGTCAAGTTTTAAATTTATAAAACACGATGTTTTACTAACACTAAACACACATATGGGCATGTGCACCCATCGTGAGTGTAGTATAGCGTTGGTAAGATACCGAGGTCGTCCAAGGACACAAGAGCTTTTAGTACCGGTTTATCCTCAACGTCTAATCAAATCAAAATTTTAGAAAAAGGTTTAAACATAAAAAAAACTAAAAATGCTTAAAATAAAAATAAAAATTAAAATAGATAGACAAGATGAATCACTTGGATCCGACTCGCCTTTAGTGTAACCTTTGATTATTTCCGTACTTTTGCACTTTTTAAGAGATTATCTTAGTTATAGTAGTAGGCCCCTCTTTTGAAGGTGACGTTACCCTCAACCTAGTAGTTTGAGTCAGCAAGGATACAATCCTAAAGGGTCGGATTATTGAAAGATAATTAATTAAGTTATTAATGCGTAATGTGGTAGGCCCCTCTTTTGAATGTGACGTTTCCCTCGGCTAAGTAGTTTGAGTCCGCAGGGATCAATCCTAAATAGCCGGGTTAATGTTTTAATAGTAGTTTGCATATGAGGGGATCAAGAAATTCGAACTCCCGCCATCCAATACCAATGGGTATTGAAGGAGGTCCTACTAAGCTTGACCCAGGTCCTTGCAGGATCTATACACTGAACAAGGCAAGACGCTTACCAAACCATTCCCTTAACCCCCGACCAGGTAGCCAACATATCTCCATATAGACCGTGGAGATATGAATGGTGCAAATCTTTTATTTTATATAGACAGTAAAATAACGCCAAGACACCACGGACAAATGATAAGGAAGTTTCACCATCAACATAAGAAGCTAGTTATTAATGTCATTAATACATAACCAAATAAAAAGTGCGAAAAGATTAAAAAATAAAAAGTATTACACTAAATGCTTGTCTTCACCAAGTGATGTAAGAGACTTAGGCAAACATGGCCTTTGATTGTCAAGAACTCTTACGATCAATCTTGGATCCCGAGACTACTACACACACTCTATGATGGATGATGGTGGTGGATGTGGGTTGTGATGGTGGTGGTGGTGGTGGTGGGTGGGTGAAGTGTGAGAAAGGTGGTTTGCCAAGGGATGATTTGCAAGTGAGCCAAGCACCCCTATTTATAGCCTGCACAGAAGCCCGGACACGGCCCCGTGTCCATTGGGCACGACCCCGTGTCCATCCATCTTCTCTTTCTTCATTAAATGCAGTTTGTCTGCATTAGTTGACCACGCCCCCGTGTCTGCTGGGCACGGCCCCGTGTGTAGAAGCATATCTGTACTATCAAGATTTGTCTGGATTCTGCGAATCTTAGCGTTGACCACGGCCCCGCGTCCGTTGGGCACGCCCCCGTGTTGGGAAATAGAAGCTTCTACAACTTTGTCTTTTATGCAGACACTTGGGCACGCCCTCGTGTTCAATGAGCACGGTGCGTGTTCAGCCTTCTGACTTCTTGTTTTTGCTTGGGAAGATGCTGTCGAGGGGTCGGGCATGCCACGTTTATTTCTTTTCTTGTATTATTGTTAGATTTAGCTGCATTTTTGCTTCTTTTGTTCATTTAAGCTCTTTTAACCCTGAAAATACAAAACGAAGACAAAAGCACACTTTTTCCAACATTAGTACTAAAAAAGGGTTAGTTTTATGCCACATTTGATGTAATTTATATGTTGCATTTTACACACATCAAATACCCCCACACTTGAATCTTTGCTTCTCCTCAAGCAAAACTCCTTATTTTGTGGCTTACACACCCAAATGGAATGGGTAGAAGAGAAGGTTTTGTGCTTGTCTTGAGTGTCGGGAATCCAAGATTTTTATTAGGTTTTATTTTTATTTTATTTACAATCCTATTCGTTATGATTTATTTAGAACATTACATAAGAGAAATTATTTATTTGGGCATAACATGCCTCTTTAAAATTCTATTTATATACAAGTTCACATACCTCACGGGAGATCACTCAATACTCGGTCAAAGATGTATTTTTGTGAAACACTCGGGACCGGCATGAAACTTACTTCTACCATATGTTTGCCAAGCAATCAATCCTCCCCCTTTTTAACTATACACCTTTGTAAATATCAAGAGGACTTTTTGGGGAAGGGTTAGGCTTGGGTTAAAGGTAGGTGGTTGGGTTAGTGGTTAGTAGAAAAAAGGGCGAAAGGCGTAAAAAGCGTCGGTTTTCGTAAGACTTATTTTTGTGACTTTTTATTCTAATGAAGCATTTCTTCAAACAAAGTTCTTTTTAATGAACTTGTTTGTTTATTTCTTGACTTCATCATTTTTTTATAAGGAATGTCACATGAAAACCGAGCTTTTTACTAAAATAAAAGGGTTTAAAATGAAAAGGGGTTTTGGTGGGTAAAGGGTGTTTGTTTTGGGTTTAGAAATGAAAAGGTTTAGGCTCAAAGGGGTTAACTAGGGGGATGTTGGGTAGGTGGTAAAAAAAATAATGGTGTTGAAAGAAAAAGGGTTAGTCCTAGTGCCTCCATCATTTACTTACTTGGGTTTAAGTTGGTAAGGACCGGGAATGTATCGTCATGGCAAGTTCTAGAGTCGTAAGAAACCAAACGGCTATTCACACAAGAAACGAAAAATGAGCATTTAGTTTAAAGATGTGTATTTGTATGCTCAATAAAGGCTCAAAACTCGCTTTTTGTGGGAATGGGTTTTTATGTGATCAAGTATATATAATCAAATTTTAACTAGATTTGTCATGCCGTTTTATAATTTTCTTATGTTGGTTCTTTTTATCACGACGCTATTGGTTGTAAATTTGTAAAAATATAACCTTTTTAGAACTTGTAATTCCCAAATTAAACCAAGACAAGTAAAAAAAATGAAAAGTTTTTGAAAAAAATTGGGGTGTTTAGCGGTTCTAATAGAGTTTTGTGTAAGGCTTGTGATTAGGACTTGCAAAATTCAAGGTTTTAGCATCCCCCCCCCCCCCCCACACTTAAATTACACATTGTCCTCAATGTGTCCCAAAAATAAGTTTTTAGGTTGATTGAATGTGTAAAAGGTGTGTTAAAAACAAAATTTTATGTTACTGGGCAGCTGGACACGGGCACGTGTTGTCCGGGCATGGCCCCGTGTTCAGGTTGCCAGTAACAAAAATCATCAAAAAGTAACAGAAGGCTGGGCAAGGGGGCGTGTTCAGCAAACACGCACCGTGTCCAGTTACCTGAACTAGGCGATTTTCTGCAGATCTTTTAGCACGGGGCCGTGTGGGCTGGGCACGGCCCGTGCTGAACTTGCTGTAATGAAGAAAAATTGTCAGGAGGCTCTGTTTTTTTGCATGGGGTGTTGGTTCAAGTTTCCCTTAGTATCCTTACCATCCCGAGTGTGTTTTACCCATTACAACATCATCCAAACACCAAACAATTTATAAAACCATCATTCATTAAATAGAGAGTTACATACTGTTCCTAATAAACTAAAACTTTAGATAAATAGGTCAGAAAACAAGAGAAGTCTAAACCCGGAAAGAGGTTCTAGCCTATAGTTTATTCTAAACCAACAAAACAAACACCCTTTACCCACCGAAACCTTTTTCTTTTCAACCCTTTATTTTAGTAAAAAGCTCGGTTCTCTTGTGACGTTTCTTTATAAAAAAAATGAAGTCTAGCAATAAAAAAACAAGTTACTCAAAGAAACTTTGTTTGAAAATGCTTAGTTTGAATAAAAGTCACAAAAAAAAATTTATGATGACCGACGCTTTTTACGCTTTTAGCCATTTTTACTAACCACTAACCCAAAACCACATACCTTTAGCCCAAGCCTAACCCTTCCCCAAGTCCTCTTGATATTTACAAAGGTTTATAATTAAAAAGGAGGAGGATTGATTGCTTGGCAAACATATGGTAGAAGTAAGTTCCATACCGGTCTCGAGTGTTTCACAAAAATACATCTTCGGCCGAGTGTTGAGTGATCTCCCGTGAGGTATGTGAACGTGTATATAAATGGAATTTTAAAAAGGCATGTTATGCCCAAATAAGTAATTTCTCTTATGAAACGTTCTAAATAAATCATAACGAATAGGATTGTAAATAGTATAAAAATAAAACCCAATAAAAGATCTAGGATTCCCGACACTCAAGACAAGCCCAAAACTTCTCTTCTACCCATTCCATTTGGTGTGAAAGCCACATAATAAAGAGTTTTGCTTGAGTACAAACAAAGATTCAAGTGTGGGGGTATTTGATGTGTGTAAAATGCAACATATAAATTATATCAAATAAGGCATAAAACTAGCCCTTTTTAGTACTAATGTTGGAAAAAGTGTGCTTTTGTCTTCCTTTTGTATTTTCAGGACCAAATGAGCTTAAATGAACAAAAGGAACAAATATGCAGCAAAATCTAACAAAAATACAAAGAAAAGGAATAAACGTGGCATGCCCGACCCCTCGACAGCATCTCCCCAAGCAAAAACAAGAAACAAGAGGCTGACCACGGCCCGTGCCCAGCGAGCACGGGGGCATGGTCAGGTGTCTGCAGAAATGGACAAAGTTGTGGAAGTTTCTATTCCCAACACGGGGGCGTGCCCAACTTAACACGGGGCGTGGTCAACGCTAAGATTCGCATAATCTTGCAAATCTTGATAGTACAGATATGCTTCTGCACATGGGGCCGTGCCCAGCGAACACGGGGCCTTGCCCAACGAACACGGGGTCGTGCCCAGCGAACACGGGGCCGTGTGGAATCTAATGCAGACAAGAACAATTAATGAAGGAAGAGATAGAGGATGGCCACGGGGCCGTGTCCAGCGGACACGGGACCATGGGCGGGCAACTGTTCTGTGACACCCTAGGAAAAACCAGGAAACCATGCAACCTAACTAGCTTCCTCAGTAACCACGTGCTAAATTTCGGGACGAAATTTCTTTCAACTTGGGGATGATGTGACAACTCGTATTTCAGAACCTGTCTTTGCACTTTGATGTAACCTGTATGAACGAGTGTGTGGTTAACAAATGTGTTTGTTTGAGATAAAATGTTATGTTATTATGTGGTTATGTGAATGGATGTATGTATATATGTATATTACTTGGGTCGCACAACACCAACCAACCCGAACCCATCAATCGCACAACACCTTTGGGTCTCGCATGTTAAATATAGTTGCACAATTGGCATCCAGTCCCTCGGCCCACTATGCTTGAACTCGAAACCTATGGGCAGCCCATGCAAGGGTTCGGCCACTCCCCTATATAAACTGACACAAAACCTTCTCCTTCTCTCCTCTTGAAGTCGGCAGCCGCATCTCACCTTCTTCGGAGCTTTCTTGTTCGGATAAATCCTTGTTCTACTCTCAAACCGGTTAGTGTTCTATGATTATTGCTTTGGTTGGATGATATTGTGATTTATATGTTCATACATGATAATTCCCGAATGATATATATTGATAAAGTTTGGTGTTCATGTAATCGGCTCATATGCGTAGTATGATTAGATCATTGTAGGGTTGATAATTGTATGATGTTAAGATGATCTAGAACTGAATGTATGTAAATCGGCTGTGATGTGTTGAACCCGGATGAATCGTATGGATAGGTTGTATGTGTTAATCCTAGTGTTTAATCCGATTGAATGTTATGATAGGTTGTTGTCATGATTGGATGTTAATTAGGGTTTATATGAATTAAATGATGATTGCTTGATTTGATCGAGATATGCATGATTTGAAACTGTTAGTTTTGTTGATTGATAAATTGCATAAAAGGAAACTATGTAACTGATTGCCATGATTTCGGGATAATGAGAACTGATCGCACAAGACAGTCGCACTAGATTGGTGCAACTGTTTAAGCCTATAGTACACAATAGTTATGCATGATCGCACAAGACATGTGGATCGCACAAGCCGGTGTCGATCACACAAGTCTTGGGCCACACACAGCAGTTAGACTTAATGTATGTTATTGGGCCGAATGGCCCAACCCAGTCTCACAAGTTATCCGGATCGCACAAGGACTTTTCAATCCCACAAGTCCATCCGGACCGCACAAGACCAATGTTTGTTATTAGTTGGGCCGTGTTTATATGTTTGGGCTTTTTTATTGTTTGGGCTGGGCACACTTTGGATCGCACAACATGTTGTGGATCGCACAAGGTTGTGCTGATCGCACAACATGTTGGGCCGGGGTTTTGGTTGGGTTTCAATTGCTCCAATCGCACAAGAGGTTATTGGGCTTACACTGCTACTTCAGCCCAATACATCCTGATCGCATAAATTTGGGTTTTATGTGTTTAACTAATTTGTTTAACATGATCTATGTGTATGCCATGATCGTTATGTGCTCGTAACTTGCTAGTTTGTGTGTAAACATACGTGCACTACTTGAACCTAGACCTGACTTGTATGGTAACCATGTTAGGACGTGGTTGACCCCATATTGCTCAAGTGACCTTTACGTGTATCTGCCGAGCTAACCTAAGGTGAGTTCACACTTTCTACAAGGCATGGGATTCCCGGTGGTTGGGAATGGGTAAAGGATTGAATCGGAAACTGCGTGATCTCCTGGTTTGGAACACGTACTACATCCTCGTTGAGAAGGATGACAACATTGAACCTGCATATTCTTCTTGGGTAGAATATGTACCTCCATCCTCGTTGAGAAGGATGACAACATATAACTTACTAGACAAAACTCTATCATTAAGTCCCTCATTTTTATATCGACTTAATCGTCGGGCCAATGGCGAGTGGGTCATTAGTTAATAGCGCTATTAGGGTTAACAAGCCTCACACCGTGCCGGGAGGACGGGCGTGTACTAATGGATCTGGGCACTTAGTCAATGATGATAGACATTGATGTAGGGCACAACTCTCTCAGTCAGTTGTCGATATGGTAACGGTCTAGTGGTTACATGGGGTAGCCCCCACTGGTTATGGTTTGGGGAAACAGGGAATGGGATAACTCATGGTTTTAGAACGAACTCGTGGTTTTGAAACAACTATAAACTGGTTAACCAACTGTGAACTCGCTCAACTTTGTTTTTGACTCGTTGTTACATGCCTTGCAGGTCGATAGGTACTTAGCGGGAGCTTGCATGGGAGGTGTCGTTGTGGAGCATGGACATTGAGTGTTCATGATAAACTTAAACACTTTTAACTTATGATTTGGGTTTTGAACTATTTGCTTCCGCTGATAACTTAGACTTGTTAAACTGTTTTTTTTTTTAACACCAATTATATTGTGTGGTTGGACATTCATTTACTTTACTATAATGTTCAATATGATTGGTGGCATGATCCTGGTCATGTCACGCCTCCTGCGGTGATACTCCGCTTGTGGATTTTGGGGGTGTGACAGATTGGTATCAGAGCCATTGGTTATAGTGAACTTGGTTTTAAAAAGGGAAAAGCTTTTTGACAAAACCAGACTATAACCTGTACAGTGCTCAACGATCCACAATGACACTTCGCTCCACGTGCAAGACTCAACACTATAGGTAATATGGTTTGTGTTTGTATTGCCTGCCTGATAGATTAAGTAGTACTTTGATCATGTTATGCTTAGTTAGCGTAACAACTACTGCTTGAAACCCTGTGTGCTTGCTCTCTTCTGTCATCCCACACTTATGCACTTTTGCGACACTTCTCTCACTTGTGTTTCCCTTAACATGAAGATCATGAGTGGACGCCTGAACTTAACCCAAGTCCAGCTGACGGCTCTAATCAACGAACGAGTGGCTGAGGCACTCGCAGCAGCCCTATAGGAGGTATAACCTGCCATTCCGACCTATCTTAGGATGTTTAGATCCTACTCTCGTGAACCAACTCTTGTGCTTAACCCTGTCTTTTCTTTCTCGCGCGACAGGTCAATATGCTCAGCCTCTCGTGTGTACGTTCAAGACCTTTATGGACTGTCGACCGAGTACCTTCAGTGGTACAGAAGGAGCTGTAGGTCTTCTCCACTGGTTCGAGAAGATCGAATCCATTTTTGAGATGTGTGAATGCCCTGAGGCTCGCTGGGTGAAATTTGCTACTGGAACACTTGAAGGTGTTGCGTTAACTTGGTGGAACGCACAGGTTCAGATGCTAGGGTTGGCGGCTGCTAATACCACCCCATGGAACGATTTCAAAGATCTGATCAAAGAGGAGTACTGTCATCACGACGACATTCACAAGCTAGAGGTGGAGTTTTATAATTTGAAGATGACGGGATCTGAAATCGAAGCGTATACGAAGAGATCGAATGAATTGGCTGTTTTGTGCCCTACCATGGTGGACCCTCCTATCAAGAGTATCGAGCTGTACCTCGAGGGTCTAGTTCCAGAGATTCAGAGCCATGTGACTGCGGCTAACCTTGGTACCATCCAGCAAGTTATACGACTAGCCCATCGTCTCACTGATCAGGCAGTTGAGCAGAACAAGCTGCCCAAGCGTATTAGTGCTACAGCTACATCAGATACTCCTAGCGACAACAAGCGTAAGTGGGATGGAAATTCAAGCAAAGGTTCTACTTCTGTTCAGTCTCAGTCTCAGCAGCGAAGGACTGATGACTACAAGAGCCCTAATCAGCAGTCTACTGAGAATCAGGGTCAGGGTGGATACAGGGGAAATCACCCTAAGTGCAATCGATGTAATTTGCACCACAGCGGGCCGTGCAACAAGAGTCGTTGTCAGAGATGTAATAAGCTGGGTCACGCAGCCAAGGATTGCAGGAGCTCACACCCCGTGAATCAGAATCGTCAACAGCAGCCACAAGATCCACAGAACCGGCAGCAGCAACAGCAGGGTAATAAGGGATGCTTTCAGTGTGGTGCTGAGGGTCACTTCAAGAGACACTGTCCACAGTTGAACCAGAATCAGAACAACAACAACAATCAAGGAAATGGAAACAATGGGGGTAACAATGATGGCAACGGTGCCAGGGGACGTGTCTTCGTGATTGGTCAGGGTGATGCAAGGAACGATCCCAATGTTGTGAAGGGTAAGTTCCTACTGGACGACTTTTATGTTACTGTTTTATTCGATTCGGGTGCGGATACTAGTTACATGTCCTTAAAAGTTAGTCAGATGCTTAAGCGTACTCCAACACTTTTGAACACCAAGCACATTGTAGAACTAGGAAACGGTAAAAGTTTAGAGGCCACACACATAGTTAAGGGTTGTAATCTTGTTCTTGCTGGTTAGAATTTCTCTATCGATCTAATCCCCATCGTTCTTGGTAGCTTCGACATTGTTATTGGGATGGATTGGTTATCTCAACATCAAGCGGAGATTCTTTGCAAGGAGAAAATTGTTCGTATTTCCCGTTCTGGTGATAAACCCCTCGTTATTCGTGGTGATAAGATTGGTGCTATCGTGGGCATCATCTCTTTTCTTAAGGCCCAGAAGTGTTTGCGTAAGGGTCACACAGCTATCCTCGCCCTTGTTACTGACACCTCAATGAAAGAGAAGAAGATAGAAGACATTCCTATTGTACGCGACTTTCCTGAGGTATTTCCTGAGGAATTACCTGGTCTTCCGCCTCATCGTCAGGTCGAGTTTCAAATCGAGCTAGCTCCTGGAGCAGCGCCTATAGCTCGTGCACCTTATCGCTTAGCCCCATCAGAACTAGAAGAGCTGTCTACGCAACTACAAGAGCTCTTGGACAAGGGTTTTATTCGTCCTAGCTCTTCGCCCTGGGGAACACCAGTTCTGTTTGTGAAAAAGAAAGACGGTACCTTCCGAATGTGTATTGACTATCGCGAACTCAACAAGGTGACCGTGAAGAATCGTTATCCTCTTCCTCGTATTGATGACTTGTTCGACCAGTTGCATGGGTCGAGCTTTTACTCAAAGATTGATCTGAGATCGGGCTATCATCAACTGAGAGTCCGAGACGAGGACATCTCTAAGACAGCGTTCAGGACTCGTTACGACCATTATGAGTTTCTGGTCATGCCTTTTGGGTTGACGAACGCACCGGCGGTCTTCATGGATCTTATGAACCGAGTGTGCAAACCCTACTTGGATAAGTTCATTATTGTGTTTATCGACGACATCCTGATCTATTCTAAGAGTCAGGAGGAACACGAGTATCATCTGCGACTTATTTTGGAACTTCTTCGAACAGAGCAGCTTTATGCTAAGTTTTCGAAATGTGACTTTTGGCTTCGAGAAGTCCATTTCCTAGGCCACGTGGTAAATGAGGATGGGATTCATGTGGATCTATCCAAGGTTGACTCAATCAGGAATTGGCCTGCTCCTCGTACACCAACTGAAATCCGCTAATTCTTGGGTTTGGCGGGTTACTACAGAAGGTTTATCAAGGATTTCTCAAAGATTGCGCAACCTCTCACTTTACTAACTCGAAGGGTGTCACCTATCGTTGGGGTGATGCACAGAAGTCCGCGTTTCAGCACTTAAAGGAAAGACTTTGTAGCGCACCTATTCTCTCTTTACCTGACGGCACAGACGATTTTGTGGTTTATTGCGACGCGTCAATCCAAGGACTTGGTTGTGTGTTGATGCAACGTGACAAAGTCATTGTGTATGTATCATGCCAACTTAAGGTTCATGAAAGGAACTACACTACCCACGATCTGGAGGTGGGAGCTGTTGTTTTTGCACTCAAGATATGGAGGCATTACCTGTACGGTACCAAGTGCACCATTTACACCGATCACAGGAGTCTCCAACATATCTTCGATCAGAAGGAGTTGAACATGCGACAGCGTCGATGGGTCGAACTTCTGAATGATTACGAATGCACCATCAAGTACCATCCAGGCAAAGCCAATGTTGTGGCTGACGCCCTCAGTCGAAAAGAAACGAAACCTAAGCGTGAACGTGCGTTACAGCTTACCATCCACTCTAGTCTTCCTGCTCAGATACGAGATGCTTAGGTTGAAGCATTGAAAGCAGAGAACATCAGGTCTGAGTCCCTGTGAGGATCGAAGAAACGTTTAAAACAAAAGGAAGACGGTGCTTATTACGTAACAGGGCGCATCTGGGTTCCACTTTATGGAAATCTACGTGAGCTTGTGATGGATGAAGCACACAAGTCTCGTTACTCGGTACATCTTGGTGCGGATAAGATGTACCACGATCTCAAGACTACGTATTGGTGGCCTAGTATGAAAGCCAACATAGCAACCTACGTTAGTAAATGTCTGACTTGTGCGAGAGTCAAAATCGAGTACCAGAAACCATCAGGCTTACTTCAACAACCAGAGATCTCGACATGGAAACAGGAGCAAATTTCCATGGATTTTGTTACTGGTTTACCTAGATCTCAACAAGGAAATGATACCATTTATGTGATAGTGGATCGATTAACCAAGTCTGCACACTTCCTGGCTATCAAGGAAACGGATAAGTTCTCCACTCTGGCAGACATCTACCTGAAAGAAATAGTTTCGAGGCACGGGTGCCAACCTCCATCATTTCGGATCATGACTCACGTTTTACCTCTGAATTGTGGTAAGCGATGCACAAATCCTTTGGCTCTCAATTAGACATGAGCACAACATATCATCCATAGACGGATGGGCAGTCTGAGCGCACCATTCAAACTCTCGAGGACATGCTTCGAGCATGTGTCATCGAATTTGGCAACGGCTGGGAAAGGCACCTACCTTTGGTAGAATTTTCATATAACAATAGTTACCACACCAGTATCCAGGCCACTCCGTTCGAGGCATTGTATGGACGAAAATGCCGATCACCTCTGTGCTGGGCAGAAGTTGGAGACAGCCAACTCACTGGCCCAGAGCTCGTCGTCGACACGACTGAAAAGATTGCTCAGATACTACAACGAATGGCGGCAGCTCGTGACCATCAGAAAAGCTACGCTGATAAGCAGAGGAAACCACTCGAGTTCCAGGTTGGGGATCGAGTACTACTTAAAGTCTCACCTTGGAAAGGTGTAGTTCGTTTTGGTAAACGAGGCAAACTCAACCCGCGATATGTCGGACCTTTCGAAATCATGGAGAAAATAGGCAGGGTGGCCTACAAACTGAATCTACCTGAAGAACTCAGGGGAGTTCACAACGTATTCCACGTGTCAAACCTGAAGAAGTGTCTGTCAGATGAGACCCTCATAGTTCCTCTCAAGGAACTCACCATCGACGATCAGCCACGATTCGTCGAAGAACCTGTAGAGATTACAGACCGAGACGTTAAGGTTCTCAAGCGCACCAGAATACCTCTTGCTCGAGTTCGTTGGAACTCCCGTCGTGGCCCAGAGTTCACCTGGGAACGAGAAGACCAAATGAAACACAAGTATCCCCAATTGTTCGAGAAAAGTACAACCACTACTGAGGCTGAAGCTACTACGGAATTTCGGGACGAAATTCTAATTCAACGGGGGGATGATGTGACACCCCAGGAAAAACCAGGAAACCATGCAACCTAACTAGCTTCCTCAGTAACCACGTGCTAAATTTTGGGACGAAATTTCTTTCAACTTGGGGATGATGTGAGAACTCGTATTTCAGAACCTGTCTTTGCACTTTGATGTAACCTGTATGAACGAGTGTGTGGTTAACAAATGTGTTTGTTTGAGATAAAATGTTATGTTATTATGTGGTTATGTGAATGGATGTATGTATATATGTATATATGTATATAACTTGGGTCGCACAACACCAACCAACCCGAACCCATCAATCGCACAACACCTTTGGGCCGAGCATGTTAAATATAGTTGCACAATCGGCATCCAGTCCCTCAGCCCACTATGCTTGAACTCGAAACCTATGGGCAGCCCATGCAAGGGTTCGGCCACTCCCCTATATAAACCGACACAAAACCTTTGTGAGGTTTTGTTTCCTCATTATTTGTAAAGACGTAACACACACACGCCAAAACCCTATTCTCCTTCTCTCCTCTTGAAGTCGGCAGCCGCATCTCACCTTCTTCGGAGCGTTCTTGTTCGGATAAATCCTTGTTCTACTCTCAAACCAGTTAGTGTTCAATGATTATTGCTTTGGTTGGATGATATTGTGATTTATATGTTCATACATGATAATTCCCGAATGATATAAATTGATAAAGTTTGGTGTTCATGTAATCGGCTCATATGCGTAGTATGATTAGATCATTGTAGGGTTGATAATTGTATGGTGTTAAGATGATCTAGAACCGAATGTATGTAAATCGGCTGTGATGTGTTGAACCCGGATGAATCGTATGGATAGGTTGTATTTCATAATCCTAGTGTTTAATCCGATTGAATGTTATGATAGGTTGTTGTCATGATTGGATGTTAATTAGGGTTTATATGAATTAAATGATGATTGCTTGATTTGATCGAGATATGCATGATTTGAAACTGTTAGTTTTGTTGATTGATAAATTGCATAAATGGAAACTATGTAACTGATTGCCATGATTTCGGGATAATGAGAACTGATCACACAAGACAGTTAAGCCTATAGTACACAATAGTTATGCATGATTGACAAGACATGTGGATCGCACAAGCCGGTGTCGATCACACAAGTCTTGGGCCACACACAGTAGTTAGACTTAATGTATGTTATTGGGCCGAATGGCCCAACCCAGTCGCACAAGTTATCCGGATCGCACAAGGACTTTTCAATCCCACAAGTCCATCCGGACCACACAAGACCAATGTTTGTTATTAGTTGGGCCGTGTTTATATGTTTGGGCTTTTTTATTGTTTGGGCTGGGCACACTTTGGATCGCACAACATGTTGTGGATTGCACAAGGTTGTGCTGATCGCACAACATGTTGGGCCGGGGTTTTGGTTGGGTTTCAATTGCTCCAATCGCACAAGAGGTTATTGGGCTTACACTGCTACTTCAGCCCAATACATCCTGATCGCATAAATTTGGGTTTTATGTGTTTAACTGATTTGTTTAACATGATCTATGTGTATGCCATGATCGTTATGTGCTCGTAACTTGCTAGTTTGTGTGTAAACATACGTGTACTACTTGAACCTAGACCTGAATTGTATGGTAACCATGTTAGGACCGTGGTTGACCCCATATAGCTCAAGTGACCTTTACGTGTATCTGTCGAGCTAACCTAAGGTGAGTTCACACTTTCTACAAGGCATGGGATTCCCGGTGGTTGGGAATGGGTAAATGATTGAATCGGAAACTGCGTGATCTCCTGGTTTGGAACACGTACTACATCCTCGTTGAGAAGGATGACAACATTAAACCTGCATATTCTTCTTGGGTAGAATATGTACCTCCATCCTCGTTGAGAAGGATGACAACATATAACTTACTAGACAAAACTCTATCATTAAGTCCCTCATTTTTATATCGACTTAATCGTCGGGCCAATGGTGAGCGGGTCATTAGTTAATAGTGCTATTAGGGTTAACAAGCCTCACACCGTGCCGGGAGGACGGGCGTGTACTAATGGATCTGGGCACTTAGTCAATGATGATAGACATTGACGTAGGGCACAACTTTCTCAGTCAGTTGTCGATATGGTAACGGTCTAGTGGTTACATGGGGTAGCCCCAACTGGTTATGGTTTGGGGAAACAGTGAATGGGATAACTCATGGTTTTTGAACGAACTCGTGGTTTTGAAACAACTATAAACTGGTTAACCAACTGTGAACTCGCTCAACTTTGTTGTTGACTCGTTATTACATGCCTTGCAGGTCGATAGGTACTTAGCAGGAGCTTGCATGGGAGGTGTCGTTGTGGAGCATGGACATTGAGTGTTCATGATAAACTTAAACACTTTTAACTTATGATTTAGGTTTTGAACTATTTGCGTCCGCTGATAACTTAGACTTGTTAAACTGTTTTTTTTAACACCAATTATATTGTGTGGTTGGACATTCATTTTCTTTACTATAATGTTCAATATGATTGGTGGCATGATCCTGGTCATGTCACGCCTCCTGCGGTGATACTCCGCTTGTGGATTTTGGGGGTGTGACATGTTATGCCTATAAATAGGGGTGCTTGGCTCACTTCAAAGGCATCCCTTGGCAAACCACCTCTCTCCCACTTTGCCACCACTCCACCACCACTACAACACCCACATCCACCACCATCATCCATCATCCACCTTAGAGTGTGTGTAGTAGTCTCGGGATCCAAGATTGATCGTAAGAGTTCTTGTCAATCAAAGGCCATGTTTTGCTAAGTCTCTTACATCACTTGGTGAAGACAAGCATTTAATGTATTACTTTTGATTTTTAATCTTTTCGCACTTTTTATTTGGTTTTCTATTAAAGACTTTAATAACTAGTTTTTTATGTTGAAGGTGAAACTTCTTTATCATTTGTCTGTCGTGTCTTGGCATTACTTTACTCTCTATATAAAGTAAATGATTTTCACCATTCATATCTCTACGGTCTATATAGAGATATGTTGGCTACCTGGTCGGGGGTTAATGGAATGGTTTAGTAAGGTTCTTGCCTTGTTCAGTGTATAGATCCTGCAAGGACATGGGTCAAGCTTACTAGGACCTCCTTCAATACCCAATGGTATTGGATGGCGGGGGTGCGAATGGCTTGATCCCCTCATATGTAAACTACTATTAATACATTAAACCGGCTACTTGGGATTGTATCCCTGCTGACTCAAACCACTAAGCCGAGGGTAACGTCACCTTCAAAAGAGGGGCCTACCACTTTTCGCATTAATAACTTAATTAATTATCTTCCAATATTCCGACCATTTGGGATTGTATCATTGCTGACTCAAACCACTGGGTTGAGGGTAACGTCACCTTCAAAAGAGGGGCCTACTACTATAACTAAGATAATCTCTTAAAAAGTGCAAAAGTGCGAAAATCATAATAGGATACATTAAAGGCGAGTCGGATCCAAGTGATTCATATTGTCTATCTGTTTTTATTTTATTTTTATTTCAGCATTTTTAGTTTTATTTTTCATATTAAAATCTTTTCTCAAAAAAATTAGTTTGATTAGACGTTGAGGATAAACCGGTACTAAAAGCTCTTGTGTCATTGGACGACCTCGGTATCTTACCAACGCTATACTACGCTCACGATGGGTGCACTTGCCCAAGTGTGTGTTTAGTGTTAGTAGAATATCGTGTTTTGTAAATTTAAAACTTGATTAATGTGTAAAATGGGCTTAAAATATCAATAAAAATATAACACACCTTGCACACACCAACCCTCTGTTTATAGATAGAGGAATCCGAACCCTAATGGGCTTGGCTGTGATGGACCGGGCTGGGCCCACTAACATTTTGTCCCCAGCTCGTGGCTTGAAGGTCCTAGCTTTCTGGCTTTGCTGAATGGGAGCCTCCGGGCACCAACGTCATCATGTCACATTAAGGTTAACTCGTTTAAGTGTTTAATTAAACACCTCAATCCTGCTAACCCGTTAACGACCATGTTACCTCATTTTTTCCACCCAACTTGGGAATTCAATTGGTATCGATTCGGTTTTTCTTAATTTATGTTTCGATGGCTCGTGCCAGATTGAACAGATTGGATCATGTAGGAACAAAGTTTAATAGGGGTGTTCATCAAATCGAATAACGAATTTTCGAATTACTCGAATCGAATTTTTCGAATATTTTTTATTTTTGTCGAATTCGTATTCGAACGAACAAAAAATCCAATTCGAATTCAAATTCGTATTCGATTAAAATTTTGAATTCGAATCGAATTCGGATTAATTCAAATAAATTCGTTTTGATCCAAATTCAATTAAAATATGAAACAAACTACCAACATCATAACTTTAACACCAAGTATAGATTTTAAAGTAGCCACAGGTCACAATATCACATTAAAAAGTTCAAAATTAGCGCGGTAATGCGTGATGGTAGCTAGTGCGGCGATAGGGATGGGGGATGGTGGTTGGTGCGCTGATGAGGGATGTGGAATGGTGGATGGTATGGTGATAGGGATGAGGAATGGTAGTTGGGCAGTGGTGCTATGGCCGATGGGTGATGGTAGCGTTGTTATCTCAATAGGTTAAGTTATGGTTGTGGTTGATGCAAACAAGTTAGGTTACAATTGATATATTGAAGATAGGTTTAAGTTATGGCTATTTGGGCTTGGTAAAGAGCTATTTTAAGACTTAGAATAAATTTAAAGTTTAATTTATATTATAGGCCAAACTAAAGTTATATTTATGTATCATATATAAATATAATAAATAAATATTTATTATTTGAATTGAATTGAAAATTATAGATTCATATTAGATTCGTATTTGATTACTGGACTTGAATTGAATTGAATCGAATTCAAATTCTTGATAACCAAATCGAATTAACTAGAATTTCGAATTTTTCGAATCTGAATCGAATTCTGAACAACCCTGAAGTTTAAGTCTACTAGTTTGCTAGGATGCCTTAGGTGCATACATCACTACACCTATAGTTACACTTGACACCTATTTTAATGATAAATGGTACCATCTCTTGAGTTCTTAAAACTTATGTCGAGATATGTGGATCTACAGAGCTTGGTTCAATTTCTCGTCAATCTTCATCATTGTTCTTAACATCCCCATTGATCGCGTTTCATATGCAAATAAGTTGATACGGTGATACTCAAATCTAGAGTTGATCTAAAGATCTTAAAAATGGTAAAAGACATTTGAAAACACAGACTCATAAATTTGTTTGTAGAATCTCTTTGGAAGTTTTTTTCCCCGCCAAAGTTAGAAGAGGAAGTTCAATAATTGGTTATTGGTGGGATTTTCTTTAAAGAATTATTACACAAATATTTTAATATATCACATAATATTAAAAATATAATAAATGCTATTTTAAGATCGTTGCAAACTTAAAATTATATTATTTGTTAGATATGTAGTAAAGTATTGATATTTTAAGTCGGTTTCTGAATGAGTTTAAAATCAATTTTTGAGTAATGAACATTTCAATCGTTAAATTTTTAACTATCTAAGATGATAAATGATATACCCAATATATATGAGTATACCCGCAAATTCGACAAGTTTTTATTAACAATATCCAACAGGTAATACGACATGATTTTATAAATCACGTATGAGATTGAAATTACCAACACACGTCACTACTAAGTCCATTGCAATCCTACAGAGTTCATAATAAAATGCATTATAACATTTCCTTTAGAGATGATTATGAAACAAGCTTGGGAATCCAACACCCAAACCGACTCTAAAATCATGTTCCATACTCGGTTTAAAACCTGTCAGGTACCTGATTACTCGTTACCCGTAAATATCGAGTTTGCCCGTGGGAAACATGATTACTCATTATTTTATTAAAAATTACCTGCTAAGATTCTCATTTACATTTCTTGTTAATTTATTATTTTCTATTGAGAAAAGTGCCCGGATAGTCCCTGTGGTTTGCCTATTTTCATCTTTAGTCTCTAACTTTCTAAAATTATAGCTATAGTCCCCAATTTTTGCAATTTCGTTCTTGGATAGTCCCTGGTACGGATGGGGGTTAGTTTTCTCAGTTAAGTGGGTGTGAAATTACTAAATTACCCTAAATATAAAACAAAATAAATTATTTAAGTATTAAAAAACATATTTGTGGGACTCACTTGTAATAAAACAAATAAAAAAACCCCAACCCCCACCCCGGCCTTTCTCTCATTCTTTCTCTTTGTGTTTCTGCACCACCATCAACAACGAACACCGTAAAAGATAAAACCACCATCAAAACTGTCACAACCCCCGATCCCTGATCCCCGGGAACGGGCGGACGTGATCACAGAGTTGTGGTGGTATCAGTTTATTTAGTCTCGCAGCGGAATTTACATCAGGACCGTAGTTAGGAAATGTTTATCAGAGTAAAACCACCATATTTTATTTTAATAATCATATGGGTAAAACCCAAGTTTCTTGTTACAGTACATTTATAGGGACAAAACCCTATCTTATTGAATTTAAAACATCGTTTATTAGGTAACTTTTATAGCCACGTTTTTCCCAAGCCTTCAGTGCTCTCTAGCTGGCTTTTAACTAATTGGTTGTTCACATTGTGTTACCTGTAACGTGTTTTAAAAACATTTGTCAGTCGGAAATACTGGTGAGTGAATCCCAGTTTAATCAAGAAACATTTTATCAATTAAAACAGTATTGAGAGCGATCACATTGTTTATTTCTACACAATTACTCATTCAGTATTTGCCACTCGACCGGATCTATGGCTATGGTCAAATTACCCATTGGCTAACTCGTTGTCCAATGGTAATGCACTGTCATTCAGACTTACTACTACTCGTAGTAAATTTTGTATACAAAACCCCATAATACCGGCAGTAATTGAAGAACTACAAAGACTCAATCACCGCTTAATTTCATAGTAAAACATTTAAGGTTTGGTAAAACATTACCAAAAACATTAACAAAAAGAGGATAAACTCACATGGCTATCTTAGGCTTCTCGTAAGGATTTCCTGGGTATAATCTATAATTTATACAAATGTACATTGGTTAGTATCATAACCCTTTGAAAATATTAATAATACCCTCCCCGAGACGGCATTCCAACAATTACGTCGGGCAGAACCACGACAGTTGTTACGGAACCCTAAATCAATCGGGCAGCGTATCTATTATGAAACTGGGGTTATAATACTTACAACGGAGCAGAACCTCGCTAATTAGGGGTATAATACCCGAGTATAATGCCTCTAATTCAGAAAGTGAGACTGAGAATGAAATTGTGAGCGAACTGAAATGAGATCCGATGCCATCCTTATATAGGTGCTGAAACTGGTTCCCACGCGGCCCGCGTAAAGAACAGGCAAGGCTTACGCGGCCCGCGTCAATGCTGGGTCAACGCGTAGCTTTGCTGAGTCATTGAGTAGGCTTGACGGGTGTTGGGACACGTGGCGGCACCGGGCTGCGCCACAATTTAGGGCACTCGCGGCCCGCGTCAACTTAATATATGGTTTACGCGGCCCGCCTTGACTTAAGAAATCAAAGGAGTCTGGTTCTAGCTTTCATACGGCCCGCGTAAGGGTTTGGGGTGGGCTCACGCGGCCCGCCTCAGCCCTAGATTTAAACTTTTATATTTTATTTAAATACTATATTGTATCACGGGCTCGGTTTTTACATACGGGGTGTATTTTAGAAAGTGTAGGGTGTCAAGGGTGTTTTAGGAGGGTGGTTATATTTTGGGTATCACTCCTGGGTGATTTGATAAAATATATAGTGCACTCACACTTAAATATAGTAACCCAATTCCACTTTATCCCTACGTCACTAGACAGAACCCCAACGAATTTAGGCAGAGCCTTGACATACGTTACGGGGCCCTACGTCACTTGGACAGGGTATCGGTGATCAAGGGCTACAATACTTAAAACGGGGCAGGGCTTTAAAGTGTTTATAGGTGAATTACTAAAAATAGAAAGACACAGAGAATGAAAGAAATGAGGGACTTGAGCAATGAAAAAGGGTTGATCGTCGTTCCTATATATACTGCTTTGGATGAATTTGGCAACAAGTTAGCATTTATTGCATCTTCTTATTACTTTCCACGTAACCATGCATATATATGTATTTCTAAATTAAGTCTTTAAATTCTATCTTTGATTTTAGAAAGACACGTATCCCCCTCCAATTAATTATTAACTAGTGTTTTTCCCCCGCGCTATGCGGCGGGAACTCAATTGGTATCCGTTCGGTTCGTTCTGGTACCGACACTCGCTATAGTAGCTGAAAAAGAAAACTATAAAATAAATCGGGTTATGCCCAAAGAATACGTACTTTATATCAATCGCAAACCATAGAAAGGAACACGGGTTCCGATACTACCGATATTATTTTACCGATGTTGTTCGGTTGAAATCGGTTCAGTTAGTCCCGTATAAAAACTCGTATAGTGTACAATAAAAAATTGTTTTTTCTATATTTTTATTGGCACTCGTATAGTTTACAGTTTTCGATAGAAAATTTTCAATCGAAAACCATAAAAAAAGGAATATTGGTTTCCAATACTGCCGATATTGGTACCGATGTTATTCGGTTGAAATTGGTTCTGTAAGTTGCATATCAATACTCGTACAGTTTACGATACAAAAAAATGTGTTTCTTATATTTTTATCGGTACTTGTATAGTTTACAATAGAAAAGAAAACAAATTAAATATCATTGTCGGTTCCTGTTCACTTTGGTACGATAGCGTCATGGTATCCATTTTAAATATCATTGTCGGTTTCGGTTTATTTGGTACAATAGCGTCATGGCATCCATCTTAAATATCATTATCGGTTTGGATTCGATTTGATACAATAGCAATACAATATCTATTTTCAATAAAAAAACAAATTAGAAAAAATTAAATTAAAATAATATAATATAATATTAAAACTTAAATTTTACTATTCATCACCAGTTTAAAATAATATGTATAATAAATATCATTATCGGTTTGGATTCGATTTGATACAATAGCAATACAATATATATTTTCAATAAAAAAAGAAATTAGAAAAAATTAAATTAAAATAATATAATATTAAATCTTAAATTTTACTATTCATCACCAGTTTAAAATAATATGTATAAAATACAAATTTTGATTCTCTCTTTTAGATTATACAAATGCAACGTAGGCATGTAGTTCAAGAATGAATGTAAGTTTAGATTTTTATTAATATATTATTATTATTATAATTAATTCAACTGCTTCATTTATTTAGCGCGTATAAGTTATAAAATATGACGTTTTATAAAATAATGAATATGCCATTAGAATGAGAATATTTTTGTTTACATTTTGAACCAGGTTTCATTAAAAACAGAGTAGGTTCAAATATAATGTATTTTTATAATTATTAAACGGTTCATACGCTTGCCCAAAATATCTCATATTTTCATTGGTCAACTTACTCATGATGCATTCTTTTAATAACATAAGTTTTTATATACTTTATAAAAATTTTAGGATTGTTACAATCACCCCACCTTATTTTAAATCTCGTCCTCGAGATTCCCTAAAATATGGATGAAATATTTTTAATTAGTTTAGTTCCTAGGTATATTCTGGTCCTTGCTTGTAATTTTATTTTACTTTGACCAGAACTATTCTCTATGTTATGAGATTCTTATCTTCTCAAGATTTCTTAATGAAAGTAACATTACAGTTAGCGTATGTTTTTAGATGTTTCGTGCTTTAGCATAGGTTTCCTAAAGCGTCAATACTCTTAAGGTAACACAAGAGGAATTCTTAAACTTTCGATGGCGTCCCAACTTAAAGAGTTCTTGTCGTTCATCTTGTCGTACGAATTTCGAGACGGATGATCAAACGAAATAGTGTTTGATATCGGAATTTAGAGACGTATACGAAAGATTTCTAATAAATAAGTCTAAAATTATCATTGACACACTAATTGTCAATCAATATAGTCTTTGGATTTCCTCATAGACATACATGTCTATATAATATTTCATATACTGTAGTATGCACATTATCCATAATGTAAATAGACTCACAAGTCAGACATCAGGTCACAGCACTAGTTAGGGAATTCTATTATTATAACACATATCCCATCTCACCCGGTCTTGCCGGAGAGGTAATCCCCATCTCACCCGGTCTCGCTGGAGAGGTAACCCTATCTCACCCGGACAAGCTGGAGAGTCTACCGCACCATACCCAGTCTTGCCGGAGAGGTAGTTATCACTGTATTTCCCATAAATATAATTTTCTCAAATAATGTTTTCAGAAGTACATCATTTATTATGGCTTGTATCAAGGAACAAGGAAATCAGTATTCTCATGATGGATCATATTCTAGAACCGAGTAGTATCAATAAACAAGAAATAACAGTGGCCAGTTGTTATTGCTTATTTATCATACAGGCACTGTTCTAGTCATCATCCTCACGGGATACCAATAACCATCACACTTTATCTATGCAAGTAATTGGCTTATCTCAAGACTTTATACTAAGGCATTCTTCTTAGGTTCAAGTCTAAATACTGTCCTGGTTGTTACCAGTGAATATCAATATCCCAACTCTTTCATTTAAGCATAAATATTATTGTAGTTTTCTTTTGGTTGGAGAATGGAATTTCAAATATGTCATTGTCTCCATTGATACTATAGCTAGGTTCAATGTAATAAGTATGTTTACAGCTAACTCTATTTATGTATATATATAATCTTAGATTCCGTTTACAAGGAATATTTCAGATGGCGTTTTAAAACATAATAGGTTTCATGGTTTATTCTTATAATAACTTCATGTTTTCATATGAATTACCAATGATATTTTCTCTTTATGTTTATCTTACAGAAGATATTATATTGGGTATGCCATCAAGAAATTCTATCAGGTATATGCATATATGTTTATAGAATTTTCAAATTTCTAATTAATATTAAACTTACGGAATATATACACACATATATAAAATAATAACTATACATTCGATGGTACCAATCATCAAGCTTATTTCCATGACTTTACTTTATCCTTTTATAAAAATAGTATATTGAAATAAACTTCCGTTAAATTTAGTGAACATAATATTTCCGAATTTTAAGGATGGATTAATAAAATAAATTAGTCTAAATATAAACTTTCTGAACTCATAAGAATAATTAATGGGTTAAACTATACAAGACTTACTATTTATATTACCTTAATAATTTCTTCTTTAGTACCCATCTATATATCTATTCCAATTATCACACTCCTACCTTTTCTTTTATAAGAATCAATTATAATATATATTTAAGATTGAGAGGCATTATTTAGAAGAATATGTGCATATGTGACCCATGACATTGTATTTATGGGTTACCAAGAGATTTATATATATTATACATAAATTACTTCTTGTAATTCATAACAATATAGCGGATATATATATATATATATATATAAGATTAAATATTAATATATAGTATAAACTTAAAACACATAACATATTAAATAATACAAAGTTTGACGTTTCAAAAATTGATTCTAAATATATTTGAGTAATATATTAGAATATGTATGTATATCCCATACAATATTAATAGTAATTACAATATTAAGATTGTAATCTGAATTTTAAATAAAATTATATAAGGGACAAAAGTACCAAACACACATTTGATTTAAATATTTTTATGTGGGGCATTCATTTTAAATTCTAGTAGGAACATTTTAACGTGCAAGGATCAAAAATATACAGTATATTATTTTCGTATAGTATAATATACTTATACTTACGAGAATATAGGATTTGTATACATATTCTAGTAAAAAAGATCTAATAGCCTTGTTACATTTTAATAAACCTGCGACGGACTTATAACATAAGTGCATATACTATTCTATATACTATATTATACTTATTAGAATTTATTACACCATGATATTTTATTAAAATTTTAGATATAAAATATATCTTTTACTCATTGTGTTATCTTATAGTAAAATATACTATTCATATATCATTGTAAAATGTTTTATCATAATAATATAAAAGGTACGGATGAACTCAAATATTATGAGTTATAAAAAAATTTGTATTTGACTTACTGTACGAGTCGAATATTTGGAAAAATTTATATTAGATTCTAGATATCAAGTTATTTTTTTATTTTTTTTTCCAACCGAAAACCGTGTAGGATAGATACCCATATGTACTAGTGGATTTCTATCTTTAGTCAAACTTTAGCACCTATTTAAAAATTGAATATTTTCCTCAAGTATTTCGTTAAAGATACTCCAAAGATGTACTACAAAATGAATTTAAGTTTAAACTAATAAATTATTTTGAAAAAGAACATCTTAATAAAAATAATTAATTTATGGTTTTAGTCAAACCAACAAACCATGTGCTAACATATAAACCAAAATCAAAATAAGTATGAGAACTTCGAAACTACTTAAGTTAAGTTTAACATCCAATTTACCAACTCCACTCATTTACTAATATTGTATTATTTAACTATTATACATCAGTCAGCTGGCTCGAATATTTTTATTTATAATTTAGGATACACAATCCTATAAATAATATGGCTGGTTAATCTTATAATCTTATATTAATTATTTTCGGGCATAAGACATATCTTGGATATACCTTAAAGATTTGTAGAAATGTTTTCAACATTTAGTTAGGTCTTTTCTTATATAGTCCAACCAACCCAAATTTCTTAAAAACTTTAAATGATGTTATTAAATCATGGATACCCATCATATTCATTTAACCATTTATTTTATTACTAAGTATTTCAATAGAAACTTTTACAAATAATCCCAACATCAATTATTTCATAAAATTATGAAAGTATGAAGTCTTATGGTCAACTAGTTATAAACCAGAAATTATAAAATAGAGTGAGAAATTGGTACACCTGGGTTTTAAAACTTGCTTTGTCTAGATCCACTAAAGCAATCTTTTAAAGATTTTATTACTTCTTAGAATTCTTTTAATAGCTTCGGTTTTATTTATTGGAATATAAATTATTTTGAAACAATATTATTAAAACTACAAAGTTTTAAAGTTTTATATTATATATTTCAATATGTATTTGAAACCAAAGTAAATGATTGGTTTCAAAAGAGAATCATGAACATGACTGCTTTGTTAATAATTAACTTAGTTTGATGTATAGTATGATATTATTTGAGTATGTAGTATTAACAGACAAATTTCTAGTACAAACACTTGGGTACAATTATAAAATAGATTGATTAAAAACGGCGAACCTTGCGACTTGTATATATATATATATATATATATGTATTTATTACAAACTACAACTGGAATTCAAAATAAACTAGGGATTATGCATCCGTAACTTATTTTAGTCTATCTAGGTTATAAGAGTATTATGTTCAACATGCCTTTATGTAAAGTTTATTCTATCTCCTGTCTCTACTAAGTTGTTATCTAATAGGCAAAGTTCCTTTTTAAAGTTTCTAGCTCATAGGTGGCATGGGTACTGGTACTGTTTTGGCCGTTCGACTATTCAATATAAGTTAGCATTTACTGCTGTAGTGGCAAACATGTGGAGATTTACCCATTGTCCATCTAATTCATCTTCCCCTAGTAAGTTATTGCCTGTTTCCTGAGTTTGTGCATTTATTCCCTGATTGATTATCGCTCTCTTTTGTTGTAACTTCTTTATTTTCTCTCGATTTTTGCTAATAATCCAATTTCTTTTCTTAGTGGTAAATGGTTTCTTAGACTGTGCCTTACGAACAAATATTCCTTCCTCAATATCTGCTGAATATCCTGAGGAATTTGGTTGAAATGAGGTTCCCTCATCTTTTGGTAAACTATCTAATTGACGATAGATGTCCGAAATTCTTTGCTTACCCATACTGTAGACTAACAAATAGTCAAATAATATAAAACACATAATCACATAAGTTATTTCCTAACACAGAATTTAAAACTTAAGTGTCAGTAGAACACTTCTTTGGCTTGAACCAGTGGCTAGGCTCTGATACCACCTTCTGTCACAACCCCCGATCCCTGATCCCCGGGAACGGGCGGACGTGATCACAGAGTTGTGGTGGTATCAGTTTATTTAGTCTCGCAGCGGAATTTACATCAGGACCGTAGTTAGGAAATGTTTATCAGAGTAAAACCACCATATTTTATTTTAATAATCATATGGGTAAAACCCAAGTTTCTTGTTACAGTACATTTATAGGGACAAAACCCTATCTTATTGAATTTAAAACATCGTTTATTAGGTAACTTTTATAGCCACGTTTTTCCCAAGCCTTCAGTGCTCTCTAGCTGGCTTTTAACTAATTGGCTGTTTACATTGTGTTACCTGTAACGTGTTTTAAAAACATTTGTCAGTCGGAAATACTGGTGAGTGAATCCCAGTTTAATCAAGAAACATTTTATCAATTAAAACAGTATTGAGAGCGATCACATTGTTTATTTCTACACAATTACTCATTCAGTATTTGCCACTCGACCGGATCTATGGCTATGGTCAAATTACCCATTGGCTAACTCGTTGTCCAATGGTAATGCACTGTCATTCAGACTTACTACTACTCGTAGTAAATTTTGTATACAAAACCCCATAATACCGGCAGTAATTGAAGAACTACAAAGACTCAATCACCGCTTAATTTCATAGTAAAACATTTAAGGTTTGGTAAAACATTACCAAAAACATTAACAAAAAGAGGATAAACTCACATGGCTATCTTAGGCTTCTCGTAAGGATTTCCTGGGTATAATCTATAATTTATACAAATGTACATTGGTTAGTATCATAACCCTTTGAAAATATTAATAATACCCTCCCCGAGACGGCATTCCAACAATTACGTCGGGCAGAACCACGACAGTTGTTACGGAACCCTAAATCAATCGGGCAGCGTATCTATTATGAAACTGGGGTTATAATACTTACAACGGAGCAGAACCTCGCTAATTAGGGGTATAATACCCGAGTATAATGCCTCTAATTCAGAAAGTGAGACTGAGAATGAAATTGTGAGCGAACTGAAATGAGATCCGATGCCATCCTTATATAGGTGCTGAAACTGGTTCCCACGCGGCCCGCGTAAAGAACAGGCAAGGCTTACGCGGCCCGCGTCAATGCTGGGTCAACGCGTAGCTTTGCTGAGTCATTGAGTAGGCTTGACGGGTGTTGGGACACGTGGCGGCACCGGGCTGCGCCACAATTTAGGGCACTCGCGGCCCGCGTCAACTTAATATATGGTTTACGCGGCCCGCCTTGACTTAAGAAATCAAAGGAGTCTGGTTCTAGCTTTCATACGGCCCGCGTAAGGGTTTGGGGTGGGCTCACGCGGCCCGCCTCAGCCCTAGATTTAAACTTTTATATTTTATTTAAATACTATATTGTATCACGGGCTCGGTTTTTACATACGGGGTGTATTTTAGAAAGTGTAGGGTGTCAAGGGTGTTTTAGGAGGGTGGTTATATTTTGGGTATCACTCCTGGGTGATTTGATAAAATATATAGTGCACTCACACTTAAATATAGTAACCCAATTCCACTTTATCCCTACGTCACTAGACAGAACCCCAACGAATTTAGGCAGAGCCTTGACATACGTTACGGGGCCCTACGTCACTTGGACAGGGTATCGGTGATCAGGGGCTACAATACTTAAAACGGGGCAGGGCTTTAAAGTGTTTATAGGTGAATTACTAAAAATAGAAAGACACAGAGAATGAAAGAAATGAGGGACTTGAGCAATGAAAAAGGGTTGATCGTCGTTCCTATATATACTGCTTCGGATGAATTTGGCAACAAGTTAGCATTTATTGCATCTTCTTATTACTTTCCACGTAACCATGCATATATATGTATTTCTAAATTAAGTCTTTAAATTCTATCTTTGATTTTAGAAAGACACGTATCCCCCTCCAATTAATTATTAATACAAATTTTGATTCTTTCTTTTAGATTATACAAATGCAACGTAGGCATGTAGTTCAAGAATGAATGTAAGTTTAGATTTTTATTAATATATTATTATTATTATAATTAATTCAACTGCTTCATTTATTTAGCGCGTATAAGTTATAAAATATGACGTTTTATAAAATAATGAATATGCCATTAGAATGAGAATATTTTTGTTTACATTTTGAACCAAGTTTCATTAAAAACAGAGTAGGTTCAAATATAATGTATTTTTATAATTATTAAACGGTTCCTACGCTTGCCCAAAATATCTCATATTTTCATTGGTCAACTTACCCATGATGCATTCTTTTAATAACATAAGTTTTTATATACTTTATAAAAATTTTGGGATTGTTACAAAAACACCTTGGTCCACCATCAACGACCAAGCACCACTGCCTTTCACCACCATCGAACCATCGGAAAACCCAACCACCATTGAACCACCGAAAAACCGACCAAGTACCACCACCTTTAACCACCGTTATACCACCAGAAAACAGAATCGTAATTGGGTAATCTGACTGGCGTCGACGGGGAGTTGCAGATAGCGGCGTTACTTGATTGGTTCGACGAGGAGTTGAAGAGGGCGGCGTTAGTATTTTAAGGTGAACCAAGAATCCGGCAGTAGCACCGCCGGAAGTGGTAGCAATGGCGGAGAGAGTACTAGAAGGAGTAGTGGCAGTGGTAGCTCCGGCAGTAGATTGATGAAATTGTGGCATTTTCTCCAGTAGTAGATTGATGAAGGCTCATCAACAACCAAAACCCCTTGTGATTTTCTCAAATCCATTCGTGGTAGGCCTGTTGTTGTCAAATTGAACTCTGGAATCAATTATAGAGGTTCGTTTTCGTCGGTTAAATGTTTTTTTTCCTACTTTCTTTTTTATGTTCGACATCCATTAGTGTTTCTTGTGTCGTAACAGTGAACCCTAGAATGGAAGCAATAGCACCCAACATTGTGTGTAATTTTACGGAACCAACTACTTTTACAACCATCATATTTACTTAATTATATATTTTTGAAAGGATGAAAGAGTCATTTTGTATCCAATAATGATGTAGAAAAGTGTTCATGTCTTTAAATTATTACAAGATTCTGAGTTGGGCTTCTTTTAGGAACAGAGCAAGTGTGAAACTGGTTTTAAAATGAAACTTATATTTGATAGAGCTGGCTTCTTTTAGTGGAGTTTAATGAGTGGAAGCTAGGGTTTGATGTTGGTGAGAAGGTGCAGGAGATTGATGAAGTTGTGGCGGGGATGGTTGTGGCAGTGGTGGTTACGGTGAGAGGGGGGGGGGGGGGGGGGGGGTAAATGGTGGTGGTGGTTGAAGGTGGAGATGGTGGTGTGGAGTGGGGAAGATGAAGCGGGTAGGGTGGGTGGTGGGTCCCACATAAATTGTAAAATATTAATTATATTTCTTTTAACTTTTTAATAATTAATTTGACAGTACGGGTATTTTTGTCATTTCACACGCGCCTAACACCAAAAACTAACCCCCATCCACGACAGAGACTATCCAGGAACAAAATTCAAAAACTTGGGGACTATAGGTGTAATTTTAGAAAGTTAGGGACTATAGGTGAAAAATGGGCAAACCACAGCGACTATCTGATCATTTTTCTCTTTTCTATTATATATGTTAGTGGTGAAAGATCATAAATAGTGTGTTGATGCTAACATGAGTCACCCCTCTCTGATTGGTTTAGAGAGATGATGGCTTTTTATTGCGTTTTTCTCGAGCGATTATTTAGTTTAAATACATTTAGAGGCAGAACTAAACTCAAAAGTAGCAGCAGGGGCAGGAGCAGGAGCAGAGCAATAGCAACAACAGTAGTAGTAGTAGTATAGCGGTTTGAGTGTGTCCCACTAATTGATTTGCCCAGGTTCAAGGCGAGTTGGGAGCCAATTTTTAGTTATCTTTTTTGAATTAGGCTCAATATAATTTATTTAATTATGTTGGGTTTGGTTCTTAATAGTTTGTTTAATTAATTTCTTTGTTACTTTGTTTTTTTATTGGGCTTTAATCAAACCATTAAGTTAATGAGCTTGCAATTACAAAAGATTGACAAACATTTGTTTTGTACCTAGCTTTTTTAAAGATTATTATATTGAATCGCCTTGATATCTATGATAATGATGTTGGATCTCAAGAAAATGTTTAGGACATGTTGTTAATCACCTGTATTTCGTACACCCTCACTTATTCCCTGCCGCAATCACTTATTCCCTGCCGCAATGCGCAGTGAGGAAAACTAGTGTTTTATTATCCACGAAAAGAAGAAATATTACATTACTTAATGAAAAAGTAAAGTAAAGTAAAATAAAAGAAAATGTTTATGCAGATGGTTCGAGTAAATGGATATTTATGTTTTGAGTAATTAAGTTATGTATCACCTAATATCATACATGTCGCACACAAACCGAATTTTTTATAAAACTAATCTAGTCCCATACCTAATACATATATTCCATAACCGTCCTAAAATTTTTAAAACTAGTCTCAATATTTGGTCTAAGCTTTCATGGACATCCCTTTCAGAAAACCCTCATGTCCTGGTCCAAGTCGTGGTCTGGTCATTGGACCATATGTGCATTCCCCTATATATATCTGTTCTCAGTTTATTATTTATATAACTTTTAGTAACAATCTGCCTATTTACATAGTTTGTTTAAAAGAAAATAATAAATCGGTTTAACATCGAGGGAAAAGATTAAATAGGAAGTTTATTTTGGCTAGGAAGTGTAGGAAGCAATAGGATTAGGACATGTGGCAACATTTAAAATAAAGAAAAAAGGTATTTTAGTCAATCCAACTCTTTCTTCTTCCTTTTCAAAACTCAGTAACTTCAAAACCCACAATTTTCAAAACCCACCATCTTCAACCATTTCTTCACTTTCTATCTCAATAATCACTACATTATAGTGCGATTTTCATCACAAATCAATGATTCAAACACACGATCAACGTGTTCTTCAGCTTTTTTGAAGAAAACCCAGTTTAATTTCATAAAAAATCTCGTTTTTCCGGTGATTTTGGAGATAATCACTCGATTCGTTCGATTCGAGCGCTTATAAGTGTTTCAATCATTCAAACTTCGTCAATTGTTGAAGAAATCATTTCGATCCATGTAAGAAATTCTTTAATTTCATTTTTACGATCTGGGTTTTTGATTTAGTCATTGCGTTTTACGATCTTGACGGGGGTCCGGGGGCAGCGCCCCTGGTAGCGGGGTCCCAGGGGCGGCAGCCCCTGGCGGGGTCCAAGGGGCAGAGCCCCTGGCTGGGGTTGAGCTGCCCCAGAAAAATTGCTGTAATAAAAATGCATCAGAAAAATTAATTTTCTGTAAATTGCCTCTGGAAAACTGCATTCGTAGACAGTGTTTCTGGTTCTGTAAACAACAGGTTATAGTCATTGCGTTTTAGTTAGATTCTGGTTCTGTGAACAACAATTTCTGGTTCTGTGAACAACATTTTCTGGTCATTGCGTTTTAGACAGTTTCTGGTTCTATGAACAACAGTTTCTGGTCATTGGGTTTTAGACAGTTTCTGGTTCTGTGAACAACAGCATCTGGTCATTGCGTTTTAGAAATAAAACATTTTTGAAGTGTTTTTACTCATTGCGTTTTAGGTAAACACATTTTTATGTGTATTCAGTTCATTGCGTTTTAGAGAGAACAGTTTCTTTTGTGTTTTTAGGCCATTGCGTTTTAGAAATAAGACATTTTTATGTGTTTTCTAGGCATTGAGTTTTAGAAATAAGACATTTTTAAGTGTTTTCTGGCCATTGCGTTTTTGAAATAAGACATTTTTAAGTGTTTTGGGTGCATTGCGTTTTAGGTAAAACACATTCAGTCCATTGCGTTTTATAAAGTACACTTTCTTTTGTGTTTTTAGGCTATTGCGTTTTAGAAATAAGACATTTATTTGTGTTTTCTGGTCATTGCATTTAGAAATAAGACATTTCTTTGTGTTTTTGGTGCGTTGCGTTTTAGAAAAAGTCATTTTTTACGTTTTTTTTTCATTGTGTTTTACGCAACTGGGTTTTCTCCATTGTGTTTTACGCAATTGGGTTTTCAAAAAAAAATTTCGAAAATATAGCAATAGTATACTCGTTTTAAAGATAAAAAAACGCTGGTTTTTTTGGTGCAATTTTTATAAAAAAATAATGTCGTATGAAAAAGTTATTAACGTTTAAAAAATGGGGGGGAATTGGGGGAGAGAGAAACTATTGTGCTGGATTGACGAGAATGCCCCTAACAAACCTACGCGCCTCTTTTTTTTTGCTTCAATTTCATTCATTTAATCTTAGCCCTTGATTAATTAAATGGATGGTCAAGATCACTTCCTAGCCTTCCTAGCCAAATAAACTTCCTATTGTATCTCTACCCTTAACATCGAATTAAAAAGTTTTGATTGAGCCATCATCAAAATTCAATCTTACCAATATTCAAATGTTTTTAGATATGTAAATATAAATTATATTCTTTTAATTATAACTAGTGAGATTCTCTCCGCGCTTCGCGGCGGGAATTCTGTCGGTATATGTTTGTTTCGTTACAGTACCGGTACTCACAATAACCTAAAATAATCGAAAAAGAAAACCTTATATCGATCGAAAACAATAAAAGCGAATATCGATACCAGTACTGACGTTGCTCAGTTGGTTTGCGTTCTATGTTTAGTTTTTTTTTTAACATTGCGATATAAATTTTATTGATAACGAATATTGTGTCGCGCGCTATCATACCACACCGTACTGAAACCGACTGAACACCATCTGTATCGGTACCAGTATTATTTTTTATTTTTTTCCTTTCGATAAATTGACATCGATCGCTACTATACCGTACCGAACAACATCGTTTTCAGTACAAGAGTTTGTCTATATTGTTTTTTCTTTCGATAAACTGACATCTTAGTGCTACCATACCATACCGAACATCGGTACCGGTACGTGCAATCATTTTTATGGTTTTCAGTTTTGAAAATCATTCATACAACTGATGAAAATGAATAACGTTGCCAGTATTTTGACACTTTGAACCGGTCGGTGCCGTACGAACAACATTGTTGCTAGTACCGGTGTTCGTTTCTATCGTTTTTTGTCATATAAAACATGTGTTGATTTCTATACCAAGTGTATATATCGTACATGTATTGTAACGAACCGAACTAATACCGATCTAATGCGTGTGGTAACGTACCATCACAACGCTCGAGCATATAACTTGGAATGTTAATAAAATAAATAAACATAGATGCAGATTTTATAAAAAAGTTAACACAAAAAACTCAAATTAAATAATTAATAAAATATTACTAATAAAAAATACTTAAATCTTATTGGTTACTATTTATTACTAAAATAATAAATAAATACTTAAAAATATAATTTACTATTCATTATAAGTTTCAATTAATATGTAAAATAATAAATAAATACTTAAAAATATAATTTACTATTCATCATAAGTTTCAATTAATATATAATAGTTGATTTTCCCCGCGCTTCGCGACGGGATCTTGATCGGTATTGATTCGGTTTATTTCGTACTGACACAATACAGGGATTCGGTTTAGCAATCAACATCTGTTGTACATCGACCGAAAATCATAAAACAAACACGGTGCCAATACCAATGTTGTTGGGTCCGGCTCAATATGGTACAATACAGTTAATAGTGATACTATTAGTTTATTGAAACTAAAAGCAAAAATATAAATACCGGTACCAAATATCGATATTGTTCGTTCAGTTTTACGTTCGCTACAGTAGCGACACAGTGTCTACTTTCAATAAGATTTACTGAAAACCATAAATATGAATACCAACACTTATGTTGTTTAGTCGGTTTTCTTTTCGATATGGTGGCAGCACGGTATTCATCTTCAATAAGATTTATATCTGAATGTTAGAAAAAATACATAGATGTGTATTTAGATTATTTTTAAAAGTTAACGTACACAAATTATTTAAAAAATATATTAAATGAGCAGTACCTAAAACAAATACTTTAAAAAAGTTATTTATTATTCATGATTCCTCTACTTTAATATATAAAAGTATAATGAATAAAAGAATGAAATAAACACTAAATAAAATATTACTAAAAAACAAAGAGCAGTACCTAAAACAAATACTTTAAAAAAATTATTTATTATTCATGATCCCTCTACTTTAATATATAAAAAGTATAATGAATAAAAGAATAAAATAAACACTAAATAAAATATTACTAAAAAATAAATCTTTAAAATAATTTCATTTACTGTTCATGGTAGCTTTCTTTTCATATGTATAACAAGGTCGGCACCGACAGGGCAATACCTCTGGCCCTTCATTGGGCAAAATGGGCGGCCACTTCAATACTGTCAGGCAGCTGCCTGGCACTCCCTATTGGCCCAACAAATTTAAGATTTTATCCCACTTTAAAATTACGATTTTGCCATCAGTTAAAATTATGTTTTTTTCCTCGTTTAAAAATAAATTTACGTTTTTACTCCCAGCTAAATATTTCAATTTTGCCCCCGGTTAAAAATTACGATTTTACCCCGTTTCAATTTTACAGTTTTACCATTGGTTTTTTTCCCTTAAAAATACGATTTTCCCATCAGTTGAAAATTATGTTTTTACCCCCACTTAAAAATAAATTTACGCTTTTGCTCCCAGCTAAAAATTTCAATTTTGCCCTCAGTTCAAAATTACGATTTTGCCCCATATAAATTTATAATTTTGCCATTAGTTTTTTTTTTCTCAAAGCCAGGTTACGATTTTGCCCTCAACTTAAATTTGCATTTTCCCCATCGTTTTTCTTTGTTTTCCTGGTGACATTACAAGTTTGCCCCCAGTGTAAAATTACAGTCGTGCCGGCAGCTTCCTGGTACTCCCCCGTTGGTCCATTTAGTTTACGATTTATCCCCGAATTAAAATTATGATTTGGCCCTCAGTTAAAAATTACGTTTTCCCCATCATTTTAGTTTTTTTTGCCAAAACTATAAAGGTTTTTTGTTTTAATTGGTTTGGCCCTCAGTTAAAAATTACGTTTTCCCCTTCATTTTAGTTTTTTTTACCAAAACTATAAAGGTTTTTTGTTTTAATTGGTTTACTCGATTTAATTTTTTTTTCGTGTCAAGGAGCCGCCTAACACTGGCTCATTAGTCCTGAAAAATTACAGTTTTGCCCCAAGCCCAAAATTACGGTCTTATCATCGTTTTTGTGTTTTTTTTCCTAGCAAAATTATAGTAGTCTTTTTTTAATTGGTTGAGAATTATTCGGCCATCGCCCCGCAACGCGGGCGAGGCATCTACTAGTTATAAATATATTATAATTATATTATATTGTATTATAATTATATTATATTATATTATATTATAATTTTATAATTATAACTTAATTGAAACTAGTAATATTCCCCGCGTGTTACGGCGGGTCTACGGAAGTATCTGTTCGATTTATAATGAGATCGGTATGGTATCGGCACTCGATATAGTAACCAAAAGTTACAACCAAAAAATAAAAGTAATGATATGACCAAAATGATGTCAACACGTGTTTTACAATGGTCGAAAGACGAAAACCATAAAAACGAATATCGGTTCCAATAATAACGATACCAGTACCAATGTTGTTCGGTCGAAATCGACAGGGCATTGATGTTGCTAGGACGGTCTCATTTTAGTTAGTCAGGGTAAGGGTATGGTACCAACATTCGCTAAAAATAAGCATGTCGCAACATTATAGTCGAAGTTGTTCAAGCGGTATCGGTTTGGTTCGTCACAATAAAAACAAAAAAAAAAAAAAAAAAAATTCACCCGTTCGATTGAAACAAAACTTATATTTCAATATAGATAAAAATAAGCATGTCGCAACATTATAGTCGAAATTTTATAAGGCATTACTTGTATTATTAAAATAATGTAAAGGATAAACGGCGTTGACATATAATAAATACTAAAACATAGATAAAAAATAATCACGTCATAACCGCATACTCAAAATTTTATAAAATATTATATCATAAAAGTTATAATAGAAAAACAAAATATATTTAATTAATATAATAAAATAATTAAAAGCTAGAAAAAAATATAATAACATATATAATATTAATTTTGTTTATATATTATATTAATTTTATTTACTGTTCATGACCAATTTCCTTTAATATTTATAACTAGGGTATTTTTCCGCACGTTGCAGCGGTATGTGACCGCGAGCATTCGATGGGTATTGGTTCAATTTGTTACAGTTTTGCTACGATACATGCACTCGGTATAGAAATCAACGTGTGCTTTACATTATCTGAAAATAATAAAAACCGGCACCGGCACCGATGCTCAAACGGTATCAATCAATTTAGATCGTCATGGTATTGTACTGATATTCATTTATCTCTGCAGACGAAGTTATATATATAAGTGAAATATAATCAAAATCGAAAACTATAAAAATAAACCAGGACAAAGATCCGTTAGGAACCACCCTTTAGTGCGAGAACCGCGAGAACCAATGTGAACACAACAAAAAATACCTAAAAATAGCTATAAAACACACAATTTTTTTAATATTTTTATAAAAAAATCGCTACTTTTAGCAGCAAAAAAAAATTAATTTAAAAAAAAAAATTAAAAGTAGCGATTTTAACTTAAAAATATTTAAAAAAAAATTTGTGTGTGTGTTTTTTATTTTTTGGGGGTTTAGTTTTAGCATTTTAGTTTTGGGGGGGGGGGGGGGGGGGGGATAGGTTTTTTTAGCTATTTTAGGTTGTGTTCACATTGGTTCTCGCGTTTCTCGCAATAAAGGTGGTTCTCGCATGAACCTTACCCAAATAAACTATGTACAAAGTGTTTTATTCTTGTATGATGACATTGAGTAATATCAAACATGATATACGTTTATCTTATATTATATAATAACATAAAAAGTACATAAATATATATGAATTACATATATCATAAAAGAAAACTAATAATATTAAAATGCTATTTATATAATAAACGGATAATAATGATAATATTAAAATACTATTAAAAAAGTAGTTTACTGTTCATGAGCAGTTTGAAATAATATATATATATATATATATATATATATATATATATATAATGTATAATAATATAATAATATAATATAATAATGGTTCATATGTCTTTAAATTTTTTGGCATGACATAGATTGGATATAGGTCCCCCCACCCCCACCTATTTAATTTCCCATAGAATGCAGACGTGACAGTAATACAGCATAAATCTCACTTCACCATTTTCATCCAATCTTCCTTCTTCACCATTCACTTTATCCTTATAGTTTTAAAAAGAGTTAATTACTGTTTTCGTCCCTGAGGTTTGTCAAAAATAACGGTTTCAGTCCATTAGTTTAAAAATTGCCATTTCAGTCCACTAGTTTCATTTTCGTAACCATTTCAGTCCACTAACTTAACTCCATCCATTTATTTTGTTAACTTTGAGTTAACTAACTAATTCAGAGACGGTTTGCGTCAGTTTTAGAAACACAGGGACTTAAGTGTAAACTCTAAAACATTAAAAAAAAATAGTAAATTCCAAAAAATCAAAAAAAAATTCCAAAAAACCAAACAAATTCCAAAAAATTCTAAAAAATAATAAAAATTCTAAAAAATCATAAAAATTCTAAAAAATCCGTTTCGGCGCGAACTGTTTCGACCCGAACCGTTTCGAGCTGAACCGTCCGTACCGTTTCGACGCGAACCGTTTCGACGCGAACCGTTTCGACCCGTACCGTTTCGAGCCGAACCGTTTCGACCCGTACCGTTTCGAAGCCGAACCGTTTCGAGCTGAACCGTTTCGAACCGAACCGTGCCGTATCGAACCGTACCGGTTCGGCTTCGAAACGGTTCGCGTCGAAACGGTTCGGGTCGAAACGGTTCGGGTCCAAAGGGTTCGGTTCGAAACGGTTCGCATCGAAACGGTACGGTTCGAAACGGTTCGGTTCGAAACGGTTCAGCTCGAAACGGTTCGGTTCGATACGGCACGGTTCGGTTCGAAACGCTTCAGCTCGAAAGGGTTCGGTTCGAAACGGCACGGTTCGGTTCGAAACGGTATGGCTTGAAACGGTTCGGCTTCAAAACGGTACGGGTCGAAACGGTTCGGTTCGAAACGGTTCGGCTCGAAACGGTTCGGCTCGAAACGGTTCGGCTTCGAAACGGTACGGGTCGAAACGGTTCGGCTCGAAACGGTACGGGTCGAAACGGTTCACGTCGAAACGGTTCGGCTCGAAACGGTACGGGTCGAAACGGTTCGCGTCGAAACGGTTCAGCTCGAAACAGTACGGACGGTTCAGCTCGAAACGGTTCGGGTCGAAACGGTTCGGCTTGAAACGGTTCGGCTTCGAAACGGTACGGGTCGAAACGGTTCGGTTCGAAACGGTTCAGCTCGAAACGGTTCGGCTTCGAAATGGTACGGGTCGAAACGGTTCGGCTGGAAACGGTACGGGTCGAAACGGTTCGCGTCGAAACGGTTCAGCTCGAAACGGTACGGACGGTTCAGCTCGAAACGGTTCGGGTCGAAACGGTACGGGTCGAAACGGTTCGCGTCGAAACGGTTCAGCTCGAAACGGTTCGGGTCGAAACAGTTCGCGCCGAAACGGATTTTTTGGATTTTTTAGAATTTTTATTATTTTTTAGAATTTTTTGGAATTTGTTTGGTTTTTTGGAATTTTTTTTATTTTTTGGAATTTACTATTTTTTTTGTTTTAATGTTTTAGAGTTTACACTTAAGTCCCTGTGTTTCTAAAACTGGCTTAAACCGTCCCTGAATTAGTTAGTTAACTCAAAGTTAACAAAATAAATGGATGGAGTTAAGTTAGTGGACTGAAATGGTTACGAAAATGAAACTAATGGACTGAAATGGCAATTTTTAAACTAATGGACTGAAACCGTTATTTTTGACAAACCTCAGGGACGAAAACAGTAATTAACTCTTTTAAAAATTAAAAAACTTCACCATATCTCACCTACTGTCTTTATCTACATCCCTTAAAATTTAACAAACACCCACACACTTCCCCCAAATTAAAAAATAAAATAAAAAATAACTACTATTTACCCTTATATCATCTCTCTCACATGCACCCCGTACAAATAGAGAAATACATAATAAAAAAATAAAAGAAAAATGATAAAAAAAGAATATAGAGACGCGCGACTAATATGTCACGTATATCACTATTATATGAAACATTGGTTTATAACACAACTGTACACGAAACAAAGCTTGTGTATTATCTTTTAATCACATATCATATATTAAGCATACGTTTTGCCAATGAATACATAATGCGAATAGGCATCACGTATTTCCCGTGTAACGTTACAGAAAAGAATAACATAGACCATTGTAACACACTTGCAAATTCAACGTTGGCTGAAACTTATTGAGTTTTCTAAACCATATATTGGCTTTAACTACATGTATTACTTTAACTTTTGTTTAAGGTTTTGAAACTCCACTTTGAATTATAAAACATTTTCTTTGCAGAGTTATATTTAAATGAAATTTCTAGGGACTTTTTGTAAGAATTGATAAACAAAACAAATAAGAGTATAAAAAAGAATATACAAATTATGAGTGTTCTTAACCTCAATCCTTGATTTTAAATGTTTAATGATCTTAAGAATAATAGTGTTCTTGCTCTCAATGCATATACACTTAGAAACAAAAGAACACATCCATCAAATTAAGCAGGTTTATGGTTCGACCCGTTTATTTATGTTCTTACCCAAACAAGATGCATTTAGAGCATCCCCGACCCATCCCCCTTCCTCATCCTTAAAATTTAAGGAAATCACCTAATGCAACACTCCATCCCATTCCCTATCTCAATATTTCGAGGCAAAACTAAAGTGAATTCCCATATTTAGCGAAAGCTAAAGTGAATCTCCATATTTTTAAGGATAGGGAATGGGACGAAGGAGGTTTTTAGAAAATGTGAGATAAAGTTAAAAAATGGTGACTTTTAGTTAAATTATAGGGATAGGGATAATGAATGAGATGTGAATGCTCTAAACATCAACTTACTTATGAACGTACCCATTTATATCCAGCCTGTCATGTATTATAAGGACTAGCTAGCATAACCTAGTTTTTTAAACGGATTGATTGATCCGTCACTGATTGATAGGTTATATCATATTCATGATTAAATATGTATCAGCTAGTCAAAAGAAGGGTCGGCCTGTTTAAATTGACATGTTTAAAAATAGGATGAAACTTTTAGGTGCATGGTTTACATAACCAGCCATACTGCAAATTCAAAGCAAATTCAAGCACACAAAATCTAATTATTTCAAGTATATGACCAACCATCCATATCCACATGTTACAAGTTACCCGGTCAATTTGTTTTTTTTTTTCATACCTTAATAAAATAAATTATGAACACACACACAAATAAAATAAAGATCTGGAAAAGAAAAGGGTGTATTTGTAGGAACCGTTCGCGTAATTAAATAAAATAAACAAATTTAATTTAATGAATACAATACAGAAATAAGAAAGCTAAAAATTCTAATACAATTACAACTGAAATAAACCAAAATACAAGAAAGGTGTAGAAGCAGAGAGACTGAGGCACACGTTTCCCTTAAAACAAATTCCGAGTCTCCCAAGAGTACTCGTTTTGTTTCCCAGGGTACAACAGCCGGAGCAGAAGTACTGCCGGAATTGGCACAAGACCCGATGTCTACCTTGAGAGCTGCAAGAAAAAGATCAGAAGTAGTAGAGAGAAAGTTGCTATTGCAGTTGTTGTTCGTAGGGTTCTCTGCAGCTGGTTATGAAGCCGTATTTATACAACTCCTAAGTCGAAACAGTCAAAACGGAATTAAACAGAGGTTTAAATTGCATTAAACGTCTTCAATGCAATTTAATACGTCATTTAATTCTCAGTCAAAGACCATTAACTCGTCAGTTTCGAAGTTGAACTGTAACTGCACTGTCATTCAATGCTGGAAGCTTCTGCGCGCGCGCAAGCCACACTGGTGCGCGCTCCCAGGTCTGCACGCCCATGCGCGGTGCGTCCTCTTGGCTCACTGTGTAACACCCCGTGTTTTCGTAAGTGAAAGTCAAAGTCAAGGTCAAAGTCAACGACCGATTTCGCGCAACTTAACTCGTAGAAATGTTTTTATTTTATTTATATTATGTGGAGTAAGTGTCGTACATTATAATAATCGAATCATGTTAACCGTATTTCAATCGACTCGCGACTGTGAACTATAGGAAGTAACAATGCGATAAAGTTAATCAACCGAAAACCAAGCTATACTAATCGAATCGACATCAAATCGTAACTCAAGCTATGTATTTTACTTGTCATTTATACGTGTGTGTGTGCCTTACGTGTTACCTGTGCATGTTTATTTATGTTTTGTTGTGATAATCAAGCGAACTCAATCGAACTCGAAGTCTAACTCGAAGTCTAACTCGAATGTAATCGAACCCGAACCCGAATTCCGAATCGAACCATGTTATATACGAAGTAGTTGGGACTAAAAAATAATTTGACTAGGAAACCTTATTGAATCGCTCGCAATCGAAACCGAAGCGTCATCGCACCCGAACGCACCTTTCAGTCGACATCCGGATGGATGGTCCATCCGCACGGATTGCCAGTCCGCACGGATGACCAGTCCGCACGGATGACCCATCCGGGTGACCTGCAACCCGCACGGATCACCCTTTCCCCTTTTAGCATCCTATAAATACCCGGGTCACTCTCCCAACTTTCCACTTTTGGCAAGTGACGTCCGACCAACACACTCTCTTCACCTTTTCTTCGATTTCTCTCAATCCAGGTAAGATCTCGCCCTGAATCTTGTACATTCTTGATCTATGCACACTTCTACACCTTTCCATCTTTCAAATCTCAACTTTTAACCATGAAATCATCAAGATTTGAGGTATTCTCGGGTGACGTCATCATAAAGTTCTCATGAACTTCAAGTGTGACCTCATTCCACCAAGAATAACTCAGATCTGAACGATTTCCACAAGATTTCACAACAACTTCACCTAAATCTAAACTTTTCTAAGGATAAAAGAGTTGAAAGAAATAAACTCAAGCTTTCTCCTTCTTTTACCCTAAAAAACGGTACGAATCGGATCAGTTCTAGTCTTCCACTCAATATTAGTGATGCACTAGTCCTAGATCTGGATTCTACCCGCAAGACGCCTGATTTCGGGTTAGACCGGAATGACCGTTCTAAACCACCGACAGGCCGAGTTAGGGTGATTCCTGGCCGGCTTGGTCATGCGGGAAGGATGCGATTCCAAATGGTTGCCACGTAATCAGAACGTCTCGATAGAACGACAAAGGCGACCAAGGGTAGCCGGACGGAACAACCAGGACGAGGAAGTTGTCCGCACGAGTAAGTTGTCCGCACGGACAAGCTGTCCGCACGGACGAGCTGTCCACACGGACAAACGATCCGGACGGGTTGTCACCCGGACGAGCTACACTTGGGACCCACATTCAAAACGAGGTTTGAGTATCGACGAATGAACAATCCGGATGGACGACCTCTGAATGGATTACTCTTCGGATCATGAGATACTAAGACCTTAAACAATTTCAAACAATGTGCATCCGCACGGACAAGTTGTCCGCACGGACAGACTATCCGGACGGATTGTCTTTGTTTGCACGAACAAACTATCCGGACGGATTACCACTGTCCGCACGGATTACCATCCGGACGGATTCCACCAATTTCATCAAGTGCCTCAGCCTTAGAGACGTGTCCGCACGGATTACCATCCGGACGGATTGTTGTCCGCGCGACCGGCTTGAAGGGTAGAGATACTTAGATGTTTTCTAAATGCTACAATGAAAACTTCAAAGGACAAGCCATCATACACAAACACATCTCGCCCATAGGAAGAAACAATCCACTCGAATAGTTACCCGCACGAACATGTTATCCGCACGGATTACTTGTCCGCATGAATAACTTGTCCGCACGGATAACAATCCGCACGGATTGCCAGTCCGCACGGATGACCAATCCGCACGATCAGTCATCCTACCCACTCTCACTATGTACTGTTTTACACGCCACTTATCATTACGTTATCGAATCTATTCAGGCTAACCGTACTCGCTGAAAAGCGCTCCCTTCAATCCATAATCGCAGTGAGTATACTCGAACCCTTTTAGCTTTTAGCACTTTTGGGTGTTACATACGTTACGAATATTCAAACTACAACTATCACACTACTCAAGCTATTTTAACGCTAAACCATTTATGCATGTTATACGTGGCTTATGAATGCTTGTTTGTTATGTTTACACATGGAATGCTGTCTACCTGCCTTAGCAACGATAGTACTATAGTTTGGACTCAGCACCCGTTCACTCGGGGGTTGTTAAGGATCTTTTACTTGCATGGATTACGGTGGTAATCATGTATTGCGAACTGCCTCGGGCAGTCAACCCGCAGTTATTGCTATCGATGGATCTATGTCGATAACTAACGTGCTTCATTTCACTATGTGTACGTGCTGGTTATGCGTAAACGAATTCGAACTCTATATGCTATTATCAAACTTGTATGCTCACCTTTACATTATATGTATTGACTTTATTTTAACGTATGTGACAGGTGCTTAGGTTGTTTCTGTGCTTAACTTGCTAGTGATGAAATTAAGGCTAGGGAAGGAGTCCTAGAAACCAACAAATAAATTAGCTGTGTTTAAATCTGAGTTGTCGGAACAGAATACTTGTCTTGATGCTTGTCTGTAATAATTATTTAACTATTTGAGATACGGTATGGGACGTATTATTTAAATTGAATGGTAATGATAGTTGTTATGGAAACTTCTGGACAATCTGTTTCGCTCAGTGCCATGCCCCGATGATTCCGCCATCGGTTGGGGTGTGACAGATTGGTATCAGAGCCATAACTATAGGGAATTAGGCAAGACTCGACCTAGTCCGGGTCGAAGTCTCAGAGACCTAGTCTATAGTTAGGAACCAGCAGACCGACTCGAGTACATCCCTACTGGATGGTGTACGATCTTACTCCTCACTATTTTCATTTACCTACACTATCACTGCACTCGAATTTTCAAAAATTATGAACGGGCAATAAGGCCGAGAATAGGTGTGAAAACCGCAAACTCTCGACTAAAGTTGCCTAATCAGCTCGCGTTTCAGCTACAAGCGAGGGGAATCATACCAAATTAGTAGTGAAATCCATATTTTGATGAATAATCTCCTCAATTTTATTAAAAACAAGGACGAAGTTGCAAGATAGGGGTGAGACCCTAACCTTGACGGCTTGTCCTGCTTTTATACAAAACTCCCACCAAAGTCTCGATGGACTCCAACGATCTGAAGGCACAATGCAACCAATGGGAATTGCGCCAACGCCCAAGAATCGAGGCAAAGGCATAGTCCTGAAGATAATTGTGCATACAGGATCCTTGTGAATAGTCGAACCACTTTGGTTAGTCGAAGTCTAATAGCCGCAGACACTCTAATTCTTGATGATTCGTCGATTTTATGAAGTTTATGTGTTTTATGTTTATTTGAAAACGTTTTGAGATACTACTGGTTTCGATCTAATGCCTTTTGCTTTCGCTACCCACACAACACACTACACATCGTTAACAAATCGTTAAATTATGGGCGACTTACGCTGCGATACACGCTTGTACCACGCAATTCTCGAACGATCGCAGACTTGAATGATAGGTTTCTGTTTTCTGAATGCCTCTAGTGACTAAGGCGTATGAGTATCCTGCTATTGTGCTTACGTGTTTAGGAATTTTGTGACTATGTGCCCTATGTGCTTATGTGATTTTGTGTAATTCTGTGATTTTGTGACTATATGCGTTTACATGGTACGTGTTACTGAACTTTAGTAGTAGTAGACGTGTGAGGTGAGATTCGAATATATGTGTTGAGTTCCGTGGCGATGTCTATTGCAGACAATGTCGTCTGGATCCCGTCGCATGCCTCTTTCCCGGCAGGAAAAGAGAGACAAACGCCTTGCTTCCATCATCGCGAAGAGTGTAGCTAAGGCCGTGAGTGATGCGTATGAGAATGCTAGCAAATCATCCGAAGAATCGAGAATCGAAGCTCCCAAAGCTAACGCAAGGCCTTTCAGTTTCAAACAATTCAAGTCGTGTGGGCCGAAAGAATTCACAGGCGAAGGAGGTCCTACTGCACTATTCCACTGGTTTGACTCTATCGAGGTTACTCTGCGACAAAGTGGTTGCCCTGACGACCTTCGAACTCTGAACGCTACCGGCGTCTTTCAGTCCCGTGCTCTAGACTGGTGGACGGCCGAGAGGAACAAGCGAGGGAATGATGCAGCCTACGGACTGTCGTGGGATGAGCTCAAGGAAGTCATGCTAGAGGAATTCTGCCCTCCTCACGAACGTCAAAAGCTTGAAGATGAATTCTGGCACACACAACAGAAAGATGGTGACAATGCTGGTCTCACTGCTCGTTTCAAACAGCTCAGCATTATCTGTCCCGACCAGGTCAAGACTCCCGATATGACCATCAAGAAGTACATCCGAGCTTTGCCCGACTGCGTTGCTGATTTCGTGCAAGCGGCTAAGACTACCACGATCGAGGAAACCTATCTGCTAGCCGCTGAAATCAATGACAAAAGGGTTAAGGCTGGGGTATGGGATAAGACCTCCAAGCATCTGCATCAAGCTACCGCTACTGCACCAACTGTTGAACCTACCTCATCAAGCAACAAAAGAAAGAACAAGAGAAAGAACAGCTCCACCAGCAAGAACTGTGCGATCACTGCTGCACCAGTTTAAACAGTACCAGCTCAGCAGCGTCAAGTAGCGGCGCCTGTGGCCAATGCACCGCCTGCGAAGCGTGCATATACTGGGCCGCACCCGCTCTGCCCTACTTGCACCTACCACCACCCGACAGCTATCCAATGCCGCTTCTGTGCTCACTGCAATGTATACGGCCACTTCACCGCCAACTGCCGTATTCGTCAAGCCCCTGTCAATCAAGCTCTATTCACTGCCCCACAGGGTCAACAAGCTCATCCGGCACCCGTAATCAAAGCCAGAGCCTGCTTCACGTGTGGCGACCCGAATCATTTCGCCAACATGTGCCCGAACAGGGTAGTGAAACAAGAACCGCAACAGCAGCAACCACAGCAGCAACAACAGCAGCAGCAGCAACAACAGGCCTCACGCGCCAGAACTTTCAATCTCAACGTGCGTCAAGCCCAGGCCGACAACAACGTGGTCAATGGTACGTTCCTTGTGAATGGTATTTATGCTTCATGTTTGTTTGATACTGGGGCCGATAATTGCTTTGTGTCGCTCGAATTTGAGAAACTCCTTAGTCGTAAACGTTCCCGACTCTCCTCTGCATTCGATATTGAAGTCGCTACCGGAAGAACCATCGCTGTAAATTTTGTTATCCGTGACTGTACTCTCGAGCTCAACAATCACATCTTCCCAATCGACCTCATTCCGATGCAACTCGGAAGCTTCGACGTCATAGTAGGCATGGACTTTCTTCGAGAAAACCATGCCGAAGTTGTGTGCTTCGATAAGATGATTCGTTTTTCGCTCGCAAACGGTTATTCGTTGTGCGTTTATGGTGATACTACTTCGAAGGGTCTCGAACTTATGCCATGCCTCCAAGCTAGCAAGTATCTCCGCAAGGAATACAGGGCTTTCTTGGCTAACGTTGTAGCGGCGGAGAAGGAAAAGAAAGAGAAGAAGGAAGTGAAGGACGTACCTGTGGTTCGAGAATTTCCTAACGTTTTTCCAGAGGATCTTCCCGGACTACCGCCAAGTCATGATATCGACTTTCGTATTGACCTCATTCCTGGAGCAAATCCTATTGCCAAAGCTCCTTACCGACTCGCACCGTCCGAAATGCGCGAACTCTCAACCCAACTCCAGGAATTGCTTGAAAAAGGCTTCATTCGCCCGAGCACCTCTCCCTGGGGCGCGCCGGTCCTCTTCGTCAAAAAGAAGGATGGGTCGTTCCGGATGTGCATCGACTACCGGGAATTGAATAAGTTGACTATCAAGAACCGCTATCCTCTGCCTCGAATCGACGATTTGTTTGATCAGCTACAAGGCGCTACGTGTTTCTCGAAGATCGATCTACGCTCAGGTTACCACCAGCTACGCATCCAAGAGGAGGATATACCCAAAACCGCGTTTCGTACTCGTTACGGCCATTACGAATTCGTTGTCATGCCTTTTGGCCTAACAAACGCACCAGCTGTTTTTATGGATCTGATGAATCGCGTGTGTAAACCATATCTCGACCGTTTCGTCATCGTATTCATCGACGATGTCTTGATCTATTCCAAGTCGAGAGCCGAACACGCGCAACATCTACGTTTGGTTCTCGAGTTACTCCAGGGGAATCAACTCTACGCCAAATTCTCCAAGTGCGAATTTTGGTTGGGGGAGGTTCAGTTTCTGGGTCACATTGTAAATAGTCAGGGTATTCACGTCGATCCTGCGAAGATTGAAGCTGTTAAGAGCTGGGTTACGCCTAAGAACCCGTCTGAAGTCCGCTCCTTTCTCGGGCTAGCGGGCTATTATCGATGATTTATCGAAGGATTCTCGAAGATTGCTGTACCACTTACCTCTCTCACACATAAGGATCAGCCTTTTGTCTGGGGGACCAAACAAGAGTCTGTCTTTCGAACCCTCAAACACATGCTTTGCAATGCTCCTGTTCTCACACTACCCGACGGAAACAATGATTTCATTGTCTACTGTGATGCTTCCAACCTTGGTCTTGGTTGTGTCCTCATGCAACGGAACAAGGTCATAGCTTACGCATCTCGTCAGCTCAAAATCCACGAGAAGAACTATACAACCCATGATCTCGAGCTAGGCGCGGTTGTTTTTGCATTAAAGATTTGGTGACACTACCTGTATGGTACAAAGTGTACGATCTTCACCGATCATAGGAGCCTACAACACATCTTTAATCAGAGGGAACTAAATATGCGTCAACGCCGATGGGTAGAACTTCTCAACGATTACGACTGTGAGATTCGTTATCACCCAGGCAAAGCGAATGTTGTTGCCGACGCTCTTAGCAGACGGAGCTATCTGCTTAGCACTCGTAATGTTCAAGCCTAGCACAACCTCGAAACTCTCATCCGCGACGCCCAGCATGCGTGTTTCAACGAACGCACTTTGAAGAAAGAAAGAATCTACCACGATGGAGCCCAGCTTGTGAGCAAATCAAATGGGATATTCCACTTCTTAGATCTAATTTGGATCCCCAAGCGAACCAATTTGCAACAGATTATCATGGATGAAGCCCACAAATCCCGATACTCTATCCATCCCGGTGCTGACAAAATGTACCAGGATCTTCGCTATAGGTACTGGTGGCCGGGTATGAAACGGGATATCGCGCTCTACGTCGGAAAATGCCTAACCTGTGCTAGAATCAAGGCTGAACATCAAAGACCCTCTGGCTTACTCGAACAACCACCAATTCCCATGTGGAAGTGGGAGAGTATAGCCATGGATTTCGTAACCAAGCTTCCAACCACGTCATCAGGTCATGACAGCATTTGGGTTGTTGTGGACCGGTTGACTAAATTATCTCACTTTCTGCCAATACGAGAAGACTACAAGGTGGAACGATTAGCCCGAATCTACACCGACGAGGTCATTTGTAGACATGGGACGCCTCGTGACATCATATCTGATCGTGATGCTCGGTTTACTTTCCGATTGTGGGAAACATTTCAAACAGCACTCGGTACAACGCTTAATCTAAGTACCACTTTCCACCCACAAACCGACGGTCAAACTGAAAGAACGATTCGTACTCTTGAAGACATGCTCCGTTCGTGTGTTCTAGAATTCGGTGGTAATTGGGATATAAACACCTGCCGTTAGTCAAATTCTCGTATAACAACAGCTACCAGGCTAGCATCCAGATGGCACCTTTCGAGGCGTTATATGGAAGAAGATGTCGATCGCCTATTGTGTGGCACGAGATCGGTCACTCGCAACTAACCGGTCCGGAGCTGCTACAAGAAACGACAGACAAAAATTTCCAAATTCGAGACAGCCTAGCGAAAGGTCGGGATCGACAGAAAGTTTACGCCGATAAAAAGCGCAAGCCCCGTGAATATGGCGTTGGTGACTACGTACTCCTAAAGGTATCACCTTGGAAGGGTGTAGTCCGATTCGGCAAGAAGGGAAAACTCGCGCCTCGATATGTTGGACCTTTTAAGATTCTGGAAAGAATCGGAAAAGTCGCCTACAGACTCGAATTACCGGAGGAACTTAGCAATATCCACCCGACTTTTCACGTGTCAAACCTTCGAAAGTGCATCGCCGACCACGATTTACATGTCTCTCTAGACGATCTACAAGTGAACGAAACATTACACTTCGTAGAGAAGCCTGTCGAAATCATGGATCGCCAAACCAAGCAGCTCAGGCGCTCGCGCATTCCTATTGTGAAAGTCCGATGGGAAGGCAAACGCGGCACGGAGTTCACTTGGGAACTCGAAAGCGACATGAAGACAAAGTATCCACAGTTGTTTAATTAGGGAAGCGTTAGAGAGAAAATGGCTTTGTGATTCCAGTGTTTTGTGCGATTTCAAGTTAATCAATAAGAATCACAGTTATAATTACTGTTCGTGGGTTCGGTCTTGTTCGTGTACGGATTTCACGTATCGCACGGTCGGTTCACAATCGAAACGGAGTCAAAACCGGGACCTACCCAATCCACGCACGATCACGGACTCCGCACGTCGAACGTTCGTTACACAATCGTACGGTGTCAAAACCGATCCTACAATGGTCACGATCGTGTACGGTTTCCGCACGTTACACGAGTCAAAATCGGTCTAAACGAAAACTTCTCAAACGATTCACGGCTTTGTTACGGCTTACAACTTAATTTCGGGACGAAATTCCCTAAACAAGGGGAGGCTGTAACACCCCGTGTTTTCGTAAGTGAAAGTCAAAGTCAAGGTCAAAGTCAACGACTGATTTCGCGCAACTTGACTCGTAGAAATGTTTTTATTTTATTTATATTATGTGGAGTAAGTGTCGTACATTATAATAATCGAATCATGTTAACCGTATTTCAATCGACTCGCGACTGTGAACTATAGGAAGTAACAATGCGATAAAGTTAATCAACCGAAAACCAAGCTATACTAATCGAATCGACATCAAATCGTAACTCAAGCTATGTATTTTACTTGTCATTTATACGTGTGTGTGTGCCTTACGTGTTACCTGTGCATGTTTATTTATGTTTTGTTGTGATAATCAAGCGAACTCAATCGAACTCGAAGTCTAACTCGAATGTAATCGAACCCGAACCCGAATTCCAAATCGAACCATGTTATATACGAAGTAGTTGGGACTAAAAAATAATTTGACTAGGAAACCCTATTGAATCGCTCGGAATCGAAACCGAAGCGTCATCGCACCCGAACGCACCTTTCAGTCGACATCCGGACGGATGGACCATCCGCACGGATTGCCAGTCCGCACGGATTGCCAGTCCGCATGGATTGCCAGTCCGCAAGGATGACCAGTCCGCAAGGATGACCAGTCCGCACGGATAACCCATCCGGGTGACCTGCAACCCGCACGGATCACCCTTTCCCCTTTTAGCATCCTATAAATACCCGGGTCACTCTCCCAACTTTCCACTTTTGGCAAGTGACATCCGACCAGCACACTCTCTTCACCTTTTCTTCGATTTCTCTCAATCCAGGTAAGATCTCGCCCTGAATCTTGTACATTCTTGATCTATGCACACTTCTACACCTTTCCATCTTTCAAATCTCAACTTTTAACCATGAAATCATCAAGATTTGAGGTATTCTCGGGTGACGTCATCATAAAGTTCTCATGAACTTTAAGTGTGACCTCATTCCACCAAGAATAACTCAGATCTGAACGATTTCCACAAGATTTCACAACAACTTCACCTAAATCTAAACTTTTCTAAGGATAAAAGAGTTGAAAGAAATAAACTCAAGCTTTCTCCTTCTTTTACCCTAAAAAACGGTACGAATCGGATCAGTTCTAGTCTTCCACTCAATATTAGTGATGCACTAGTCCTAGATCTGGATTCTACCCGCAAGACGCCTGATTTCGGGTTAGACCGGAATGACCGTTCTAAACCGCCGACAGGTCGAGTTAGGGTGATTCCTGGCCGGCTTGGTCATGCGGGAAGGATGCGATTCCAAATGGTTGCCACGTAATCAGAACGTCTCGATAGAACGACAAAGGCGACCAAGGGTAGCCGGACGGAACAACCAGGACGAGGAAGTTGTCCGCACGAGTAAGTTGTCTGCACGGACAAGCTGTCCGCACGGACGAGCTGTCCGCACGGACAAACGATCCGGACGGGTTGTCACCCGGACGAGCTACACTTGGGACCCACATTCAAAACGAGGTTTGAGTATCGACAAATGAACAATCCAGACGGACGACCTCTGAATGGATTACTCTTCGGATCATGAGATACTAAGACCTTAAACAATTTCAAACAATGTGCATCCACACGGACAAGTTGTCCGCACGGACAGACTATCCGGACGGATTGTCTTTGTCCGCACGAACAAACTATCCGGACGGATTACCACTGTCCGCACGGATTACCATCCGGACGGATTCCACCAATTTCATCAAGTGACTCAGCCTTAGAGACGTGTCCGCACGGATTACCATCCGGACGGATTGTTGTCCGCGCGACCGGCTTGAAGGGTAGAGATACTTAGATGTTTTCTAAATGCTACAATGAAAACTTCAAAGGACAAGCCATCATACACAAACACATCTCACCCATAGGAAGAAACAATCCACTCGAATAGTTATCCGCACGAACATGTTATCCGCACAAATTACTTGTCCGCACGAATAACTTGTCCGCGCGGATAACAATCCGCACGAGTGACTAATCCGGACGGATTACCACTCGCACGGATTACTAATCCGCACGGATTGTCAGTCCGCACGGATAGCCAGTCCGCACGGATGACCAATCCGCACGATCAGTCATCCTACCCACTCTCACTATGTACTGTTTTACACGCCACTTATCATTACGTTATCGAATCGATTCAGGCTAACCGTACTCGCTGAAAAGCGCTCCCTTCAATCCATAATCGCAGTGAGTATACTCGAACCCTTTTAGCTTTTAGCACTTTTAGGTGTTACATACGTTACGAATATTCAAACTACAACTATCACACTACTCAAACTATTTTAACGCTAAACCATTTATGCATGTTATACGTGGCTTATGAATGCTTGTTTGTTATGTTTACACATGGAATGCTGTCTACCTGCCTTAGCAACGATAGTACTATAGTTTGGACTCAGCACCCGTTCACACGGGGGTTGTTAAGGATCTTTTACTTGCATGGATTACGGTGGTAATCATGTATTGCGAACTGCCTCGGGCAGTCAACCCGCAGTCATTGGTATCGATGGATCTATGTCGATAACTAACGTGCTTCATTTCACTATGTGTACGTGCTGGTTATGCGTAAACGAATTCGAACTCTATATGCTATTATCAAACTTGTATGCTCACCTTTACATTATATGTATTGACTTTATTTTAACGTATGTGACAGGTGCTTAGGTTGTTTCTGTGCTTAACTTGCTGGTGATGAAATTGAGGCTAGGGAAGGAGTCCTAGAAACCAACAAATAAATTAGCTGTGTTTAAATCTGAGTTGTCGGAACAGAATACTTGTCTTGATGCTTGTCTGTAATAATTATTTAACTATTTGAGATACGGTATGGGACGTATTATTTAAATTGAATGGTAATGATAGTTGTTATGGAAACTTCTGGACAATCTGTTTCGCTCAGTGCCATGCCCCGATGATTCCGCCATCGGTTGGGGTGTGACACACTGCCATGCGCGCGTGCGCCACGTCACGCGCCTCGAACCTGCATGCCACTTCACCACTTGGTCCTTGCAGCCTCTGTGATCCACCACGCGCACGTGGTCAAAAATACAAAGGCGGCTCTCAAGCGGCTCTCGGCGATGCGAGCGAAGTGCAAAGTGCGCCATCAAAGCGCCACATTGCGCCTCATCGCCCACGCCACGCGCGCGCGAGCGTGTGCGAGTGCGAGTTAGGGTGCTACGCACCCTTCGCGAGGACACTTAGTGTGTTCTTCCATGAAAAAATAAGGATGGAGAGTTCCACCTTAAATACCCATTTAAGTTTCAACTCTCCTCCGATGTGGGACAAGGTGCTACTTTCCCTTTTGTTTCAGCATTTAATGTTTCAAACACCCAACGTTGAGCATCGATATCTCATTCATCTTAGCTCGGTTTTGGACGTGGTTTAGTTCGTTGCGAAGCTCTTCCAACATAGAACACAAACCCACAAATAAATATATAAAACCCGCTCATTTTATTATATTTATTTCTAGTCCAAAATAAGAAAAAATCATTTTCCTATATTTGTGGAAAAATGCTATTTTCACCTATTTTTCCAACAATCCCCCACATGAAAAATGTTATTTTCATCAAATTTCCAACAAGTATCCCCCACATGTATGGAAATGGATCTTTTCCTTACAGTTTTCAACGATAAACTTCGACAGTTGAGTATTGCAAGATAGGTAGGTTGTCACCTTTGAACCTTCTTTTGTGAAGCGTACTTAGCTTACTAGCGGTGTGTATACGCGATGTCCTTGAACATACCCCCATTTGTGTAAACGACATTACAATTCACACAATACTCTCCCTGGTTTGGTCAACCCCTCATTGTCGTGTCCTATTATGTTCCTGGAACACTAGCCTGGTTCTGCGAGAGCTCTAGGATTTGCGCACCCCACAAATCCATTCGAAGTGACCCTACTTCTCTCTAACATAGGTGATTCCCTGAATCATTAAAAGCATCATGGTTTTTTGATTTCCCGAAATCGTTAACCTAAATATGCTTAGCATCACTTCAATGTCACTGATTGGAATGGACTAGGAAGTATATAACTCCCCTTTTATTTAGTTTTGGGGTACTCCCCCACAGTGACTCCGTTTTGGTAATATGATTAAGTTGGCCTATTGAACTTAGATCTTGGGATCTCCAGTCAATTAAGTTAGGTTTCCCTCATATTCCCATTCACCACGGGCTTTAGTCCCATTCCTCTTGACGTCGTTTCAACTAACTCTCTGCTTAAGCCTTTTGTAAACGGGTCCGCAATGTTATCTTTTGATCTCACATAATCAATTGTGATAACACCCGTTGAGAGTAGTTGTCTTACCGTGTTATGTCTACGTCGCATATGCCTTGATCTGCCATTGTACATCAAGCTTTGAGCTCTACCAATCGCTGATTGGCTATCACAATGTACACATATGGCTGGCAAAGGCTTTTGCCATCTTGGAATATATTCCACGAATTGACGTAGCCATTCCGCCTCCTCGCCTGACTTATCCAAGGCGATAAATTCGGATTCCATTGTGGATCTTGCTATGACCGTTTGCTTAGAAGACTTCCAAGCAATAGCAGCTCCTCCAAGTGTAAACACGTAACCACTTGTTGATTTGGAATCTTTATTATCCGATATCCAGTTTGCATCAGTGTATCCTTCGATCACTACTGGTTGTCGGGTATAATGCAGTCCATAATCTCTTGTGTATCTTATGTATCTAAGCACCCTCGTGATAGCCTTCCAATGATCCGCGCACGGATTACTGGTGTATCTACTTAGTCTACTCACCGCGTAAGCCAAGTCGGGTCTAGTACATGTCATTAGATACATTAGACTGCCAATAATTCTTGAATACTCTAACTGAGCACCTCCATCTCCTTTATTTTTCTTGAGATGTTGGGAGGTATCAACTGGAGTTCGAGCTACACTCGTATCTCCCGAGTTGAATTTTTCAAGAATTTTATCCACATAGTGAGATTGACTCAACACAAGATCTTCTTGGGTTCTTATGATCTTTACTCCAAGAATCACATCCGCTAAATCCATGTCTTTCATATCAAATCTCGCTTTCAATATGCTTTTAGTAACTTTGATAATTTTATCATTACTCCCAATGATAAGCATATCGTCTACATAAAGGCATAAGATCACATAACCTTCATTTGTGTCTTTGAAATATACACATTTGTCGCACTCATTTATTTTGAAACCATTGTCAATCATGACATGATCAAACTTTTGGTGCCATTGTTTTGGTGTTTGCTTCAAGCCATACAAAGACTTAACGAGTTTACATACTTTACCCTCTTGACCTGGGGCGGAGAAACCTTCAGGTTGCTCCATGTAAATCTCTTCTTCTAAATCGCCATTTAGAAATGCGGTTTTAACGTCCATTTGGTGAACTTCCAAATTTCTTAAACCGCTATAGCAAGAACCAATCTAATCGAGGTTATGTGCGTCACAGGCGAGTAGGTATCAAAGTAATCTAGACCTTCCTTTTGTCTAAATCCTTTAATCACCAACCTAGCCTTGTAATTATTAATACTTCCATCAGTTTTCATCTTCCTTTTTGAATATCCAACGATATCCAAGTGGTTTGCAACCAAGTGGAAGATCTACTAACTCCCAAGTATGATTTTGCAATATAGAATCAATTTCATTCCTAATTGCTTCTTTCCATTGAGCTCCTTCTGAAGAGGAAACCACTTCGCGATATGTATTGGGCTTTCCCTCAACCATATAGCTAACGAAGTCTGGACCGAAGGATTTTCCAACCCTTGGCCTTTTACTTCGCCTACGATCACTTTCTTCAACCTCATGTCGTTCATGTGTCTTATCATGAACTACCTCATCAACTGGTGTAGATGAACTTTCACCTACTTCAAAATTAGGTGTTGATAACGTTGCATGTGTTTGTCTTCTCAAAGGAAACACATTTTCAAAATAAGACACAACGTTAGGATTCACCTCCATGATAGTGTTTACGTGTACATCAGGATTCTTGGACTCATGTACAAGAAAGCGATGTGCACTACTTTGATGCGCATACCCAATAAATATGCAATCAACAGTTTTGGGTCCTATCCTAAGAGCCTTAGGAGGTGGTACAATCACCTTTGCTAGGCACCCCCACACTTTCAAGTATTTATATGAAGGCTTCTTCCTTTTCCATAACTCATATGGAGTTTCGTCTCTCTTTTTGAGTGGTATCCTGTTCAAAAGATAATTAGCCGAGAGAATGGCTTCCCCCCCACATTTCCTGGCTCACCCCAGAACTTATCAACATGGTGTTCATCATTTCTTTCAATGTGTGGTTCTTTCGTTCCGCCACGCCATTTGATTGTGGAGAATAAGGAGGTGTACACTCATGTACAATGCCACTTTTTGCGCATAAATCGGCAAAAGGTGCAACATATTCGCATCCTCGGTCGCTTTGCAAAGCTTTTATCTTCTTTTGAAGTTGATTCTCAACTTCATTTTTATACAAGATAAATTTACTTATTGCTTCATCTTTACTTTTTAGTAAATATACATAGCAATATTTAGTACTATCATCAATAAACGTGATGAAGTACTTATTTCCACCTCTTGTGGGTACCGCTTTTAAATCACAAATATCAGTGTGAATTAAATCAAGGGGTTCGGTTATTCGTTCAACCGATTTTGATGATGATCTTGTAAGTTTGGATTCTACACATGTTTCACATTTATGATGTGAGTCAATATGGAATGTTGGTATACAATTTAAATTGATTAAACGGCGTATTGAATTAAAATTAACGTGACCTAATCTACCATACCATTTATTCGAATCAGAAAACTCAAGCATATAAGTAGAAGTAGTAGCAATTTTATTCATGTTCGTCTTGACTGCCATTACATTCAATTTAAACATACCATTTTGGGCATAACCCTTGCCTACATACATTCCTCGTTTAGTTAGTACAAATTGATCGCTCTAAAAAACTAAACGAAATCCAAACTTATTAAGCAACCATCCCGAGACTAGATTCTTGCGCAAATCCGGGACATACAACACGTTGCTTAGAGTGAGCTCCTTCCCCGAAGTCCACTTCAAGATCACCGTTCCTTCACCCATGATGTCGGCGGTGGCTGCATTTCCCATATACAGCTTCTCTTCTCCAGAAAGCGCCTTGAAGGTGGTAAAGAGGCTTCTGTCTGCGCAAACATGACGGGTCGCGCCCATATCAACCCACCATCCTTTTGGAGTGTTGGTCACAGTATTGACCTCATCCATCATTGCGCTTTTGTCGGAAATCATCGCCACCAAAGGCATTCCGTCTTCATCCACCATGTGCGCACGCTCACGCTTTGGTTTCTTGCATTGGTTAGCTCGATGCCCCGGCTAGTCACAGTTGTAACAAGTTCCTTGGAACGTTTGAGGTTTCTTTTTCACAACCCCTTTCTTCGGTTCAAGTTTGCTAGCCTTTGCTTTCTGTTTGTCCCTTTTCCCCTTGCCCTTCGCGCCCTTAGAGGATTGCCCATGCTTAACCAGATTTGCGCTAGCACTAGTCTGCGCAAGGCTACCTTTTTGGGCAATTCTATTGTCCTCTTCAATCCGAAGGCGGACAATCAGGTTCTCTATAGTCATCTCCTTTCGTTTGTGTTTAAGATAATTCTTAAAATCAACCCAACTAGGAGGTAACTTTTCAATCATCGCTGCCACTTGGAATGTCTCGCTAAGTGTCATGCCTTCCGCAAAGATGTCATGTAGTATAATTTGGAATTCTTGGACTTGATTCATAAATGTTTTAGAATCAACCATTTTGAAATCCAAGAAACGGGCTACCACAAATTTCTTTGTGCCAGCATCCTCCGTTTTGCACTTCTTGTCCAAGGCATCCCAAAGGTCTTTGGAAGTCTTGACGTTGTAATACACATTATACAACGCATCCGATAGGCCGTTTAACACATAGCCACGACATATGAAATCCGAATGCTTCCACGCATCTACCGCGCACTGTCTTTGTGCGTCGGTCTCCCCTTCCACAGGTTGGGGAGCGGTTTCCGTCAAGAACCTCGCAAGGTTCATGGTGGTCAGGTAGAAGAACATCTTCTGCTGCCACCTTTTGAAGTGTAGACCCGAGAACTTCTCGGGTCGTTCAGCGTGATTGGCCACTGTGGACGCTCCCACAGTGGTGGCGTTAAGAGGGGTTCCCATCACAACATTTGTGGTGTTGTTAACGTTGACATTTTCGTTCGACATGCTGAAAAAAATAAAATTTTAAAGTTTAGTGAAAAAATCTGATTTACGCAAAAACCAGAAGGAAACTACCAAATTTTAATTTACCACAATTTGCTGTTTCGGCTTCTAAGTCCAACTTTGAAGACCAAAAACAGAAAATATATAATTTTAGAACTTACTGATTGGCTTCTAAGTCCAACTTTGAAGACCAAATCAGAAAGTTTTAGCAAATTTTAGGACAAAGTCTGAAAGTAACCAGGAAGGTTTTCAACCAAAGTCGCCCCTTTGAAGATGAAAACCAAAAAAAAAAAAAATCTGTTTTTAAACACAAACTGAGTGAAAACAAAACTAGTTTGAATCACTTAACAGAATGGTTTTGGTTACACGAACGGCATTTAAAAATTTGTTTTAAGATTGTAGAAACGGAATTAAAGAGGGGTTTAAATTGCATTAAACGTCTTCAGTGCAAAGTGCGCCATCAAAGCGCCACATTGCGCCTCACCACCCACGCCGCGCGCTCGCGGGGGCGGATGCGAGTTAGGGTGCTACGCACCCTTCAGCACCCTTCGCGAGGACACTTAGTGTGTGCTTCCATGAAACAATAAGGATGGAGAGTTCCACCTTAAATACCCATTTAAGTTCCAACTCTCCTCCGATGTGGGACAAGGTGCTACTTTCCCTTTTGTTTCAGCATTTAATGTTTCAAACACCCAACTTTGAGCATCGATATCTCATTCATCTTAGCTCGGTTTTGGACGTGGTTTAGTTCGTTACGAAGCTCTTCCAACATAGAACACAAACCCACAAATAAATATATAAAACCAGGTCATTTTATTATATTTATTTCTAGTCCAAAATAGGAAAAAAATCATTTTCCTATATTTGTGAAAAATGCTATTTTCACCTATTTTTCCAACAGTATTTACATAAGGATATAATTTCTTCTAGTACACAACCAAAAGAGGATAGTTGATACCACCAGAATTAAATAAGTACAACACTTGGTTTTAAACCATACATCATTGAACATGGTATCCTTATCTCTAGATTATTATACAATATTAACATGTGTGGATTTTAGATCTGCAAGATTCGGTTCATGAGTAGTTAGATCAAACCATCAATAAGTAGCTTGTAGGTTGTTGTTGTTGCCGCCGTTGTTCCCACCACCACAACCCGTGACGATATCTTTAACAATCTTCTTTATTACTCCGCCTCGTACTGGAAGCGGGTCCTTATGTTCATTTGCTAGAAGGTCACCTGAAATCCACATCGTTCGATCTTCTAGTCGGTTGGCCAACGGGCTTGGTTTCAGGCGTGTGGATGTGAAGTGAGGGGTGCCAAAAGAGAGTTGAGGCCACACTATTATATAGAGATGATATAATATTTCTTCTAGTACAAAACCAAAAAAGGATAGTTGATACCACCAGAATTAAATAAGTACAACACTTGGTTTTAAACCATAAATCATTGAACATGGTATCCTTATCTCTAGATTATTATACAATATTAACATGTGTGGATTTTAGATCCGCAAGATTCGGTTCATGAGTAGTTAGATCAAACCATCAACAAGTAGCTTGCTATTGTTGTTGTTGTTGTTGTTGTTGTTGTTGTTGCCGCCGTTGTTCCCACCACCACAACCCGTGACGATATCTTTAACAATCTTCTTTATTACTCCGCCCCGTACTGGAACCGGGTCCTTATGTTCATTTGCTAGAAGGTCACCTGAAATCCACATCGTTCGATCTTCGAGTCGGGTGGCCAAAGGGCTTGGTTTCAAGCGTGTGGATGTGAAGTGAGGGGTGCCAAAAGAGAGTTGAGGCCACACTATTATATAGAGATGATATAAGACGTAACGTTACATCATTAATAGTACGTCATCGTTCTTATGATTTCTGTCTTTTCTTTTGTAAATTTATATTTTGTTGCAAGTTTTATAATTTATGTCGTTTGTAAACTTATATTTTGTTGCAAGTTTTTATCTGGATTAATTTTTTTTTATATCAATATCATTCCACACGAAAAAGGGCAATTACAAAGCAATGGCAGATAGTCGGGCAACAAGTTACGCCGCCACCCCCTTTTGAATAGAAAAACCAATTCTACTAAATACAAAGTTTGAAACCTTTAGCGACGAAAAATTACTATTAACGACTTTTTGAACCCGATTCAAAAGTCGCACAGCGTCAGGAGCAAGACCACCAAAGGTATCAAACGCAAACGGGACATTGTTTTTTAGATATGTAAAATATAGTGGCATATTTGTAATAATATATGACATTGTTTTTTAGATATGTAAAATATAGTGGCATATTTGTATATATAGTTTAGGAAATGAACAACAATAGTTGTATAAATTTCTCAACAAAGAACTGAATTAGTTATTGTTATACCATTTATAGAAGTCATATTTGGACATTCATTTTTATTTTTGGTAATATTTTAATGAATATTGAATAATATTGTTTGATGTTTTTTTTATGATTAATCATCTTTCATTAAAAGATATTCTTGTTTATTGATGTTTTGGATTGATTAAACAACTATCTTACTTGTTATAGCAAAAAAAATATATTGTAATACATATTTTATAAGAAATAAGACCATATTTAAAAATACCCGATCTCAAGCCTTGGATCCATATCCGATTCTGAACTGGGTTAGGTCAATTTTAGGCTTTTTGGGCGAAGAAATGCACTTACACCTTTTTAGCCGTGATTTCTAGGCAGCGGCGAAGCTTGAGATTTCCGATAGAGGGGCGAAAGTCACAGGACCTAAAAATTTCTATAAAACCGGGGGTCGAAAACGTATATACCCAAAAATTTATATACGAAAACTACATACTCTCCCCTACTGAGCGAAAAGTTCGGGGGGCCGGCCGCCCCCTCCCGCCCCTTAAAAGCTTCGCCCATATTTGTTTCGAGGCACATATTGTTCACACTATACATGAGTACACGCCGAGAGCTTGGTTAAAAATATGCTGGGAAATTCAATTTGTTTAGATTCCAAAAGCCAAGGCGCACATCATGTATGTGTCGTGCACATCTATATACAATTAAATAGGCTTCGTTTAAACTAAAAGTTGTCTTTCACATGTTTTACATAATAACCTCTTTATCAAGTAAACATTTTATAATTTCTTCACCCCTTTGGTTGCATATACATATAACACCCAAGCTCATGGGCTCGACCCCCTCTCTTTCTCCTGCACTAGGTGTATCAGAAAACATTCTTTTCACTTAGTGGACAGTCATTATTCGTTGATTTGCAACGTGACGACGTCCTTGCATTGGAGGTGTTCTAAGATCTACATCCCTATGATTGCAACAAGAAATAATACATACGCTCGAGCCTCAAGTACCCTCACCTTGTGTTATGTCAAAAACTTCAACAACTGTAACACACAACGTTCCCATATCCTTCAGCTCCAATGACAAGTATAAGACTATAGAGCATATAAGATATTATGCAGTATTAAATGACAAGCACCAAGCCATGAAATGTTGTTATTAATAAATAAAAATTAATAATGTATTAAAATACACAAGTTCACATTTTTTTACTGATAATTAGTGTTGGGTTTCAGTGGTGTCAATTTTACTTTTATCAAAAACTAGTTTGACATATATTATTAATTAAATAGTTAATTAATAAACGCAGCGGAATATTTATAAATAATCAACACCAAAAGTGAACCGAACAGGATCATGGTTACAAACATGCAAATACGGTATATAAAATAATTAATCTATCGATGAGAAAAATTATACCCTTTTGGTTAATAATAACCGTGTGAGACACCGAGGTATAACGAACGAGTGCTAGACACGAACACGAACAAAGAGCGAGGCGTCTCGTGGCGGCACCTGAGATAAGGTGGCGGCACTGATAATTTGGGAAATCACTTTTAATAGTTTTTTCTACTACCCAAATCTTTTCCCCGTTGCTTTAATATATATTTGCCAATATATGACAATTGAAGTAAGAGCAATAATTTAACTTCAAAAGAAAAAACAAGAATTTTGTTTTGAATGATTTCGTCTGTCTGTCACTCTTGTGGACTTTAGTGCTCCATTCATTTATATCATGTGATAGCATATAATAAATGAATTCACACACATTCAAGATGATATATCAAATGTGTACAAACTTCTATTACAGATAGAATTATTAAATATGAGAATTTAATAATTACCCGGGTACCAAATCTAATATAAATCTAATATATGTAGTACAGGTTCAAGACGCCATAAAGCCCGAGAATAACAGAATAAACGTTATATATATTATTTATAATTAGTATAAATAATAAGTCCGTTTATTTCGTTAATTGTTCGTGATTACCAGTTAATCAAGTTAAGTGGATTTAGTGTTCATTGCCCAAGGTGTAACTCTTACGGGTCATAGCTCGGTCAGCAGCGTTGACTTATCGAACCCGTACATATAATTCCAACAATCTCCCACTTGGACGGCATTCGATAAAATGCTCAACGCAGACAGTCAGCGGTGCTCTAGCTGCACATGGCTGCCCCCAACAAGGTATGACACTTTAAAGTCATTAACCAAAACACCTTGCTATTAGTAACAACTTACTAATGCAAGACAATAGACTTATGGTAATTGTTGTCATTCATCCTTTCTGTAAAAGACATAAATTGAATTAATGAGACATGGATTAAGTTCATTCTCATATGGTGTTCAATTATTATTGTTCTCGATCAAGAGTCAAAGTGGTCCGAACAAACACACAGTAAGTTTGGGTAAGGCCTTACACTTCACCAGTTTGAATCAACGAGGGCGCCACAATGTCTAACTGTTACATATCATGTAAGAGTACAGAATCCCTTATCGACTACATACAACTCCCACTGAACTTCAGAACTATTCCCAATTAAAGCCTTTATGACTGGCAGTTACGCGACAGCGGTTGACAGTAATCAAAGAATAATCCTTGGTAAACGGAAGTTCTAATATGTATCTCAGGTCAGAGGATACTAAATGAGTATACCAATGTCAAATCATCTTATGACTAAGATCCATGAAGATAACTTGATGCGAGTTACATCCAACGTCATTCATAATGAGGTCTGTGAGTTTGGAAGTCAATTCATTGAGTCCAAAGTCAGAATAGTCTTAATTCAGAGTCGTTCCCAAGAGTCTGACCGACTACGGATAATTTAGAATACAAGATTCATGGATTAAACGTATTAAAATCGAACACAGTTGTAAGATTCAAAGTTTGCATTTAACCAGTAAATCAAAGGTGAATTCAAAAGGTACAACAGTTTGAATGTTCGTACATCCAAATACTAAATCAAAACATACGGCTAGCTAATCTAAGACCGATAGCTTGTCCTGAGTCATCGGTTTAGAGAACGGGTCTGCTAGGTTTTGATCTGTGTGTATTTTGCTTATTAAGATGTCTCCCCGTTCCAGTATCTCCCGTATATAGTGGAACTTTCTTAGAATGTGCTTAACCCTGTGATCTACCTTGGTTTGAGCAATGGTTCTTGTGTTATCACAGAACACCTAGATTGGTTTATGAATTCTTGAAACCACATCGAGGTCGCTGATGAACTACTTCATCCAAGCAGATTCTTCCGCAGCATCTGATGCAACTATACATTCGGATTCGGTGGCTGAATCCGCCACTATACTCTGTTTGGAGCTTTTCCAATAGACAGCTCCTCCGTTGAGAGTGAATACGAATCCTAATTGTGAGCGAGAATCATCTCGGTCACTTTGGAAGCCAGCAACAGTGTAACACCTTACAGTGAGCTCCTCTTCCACTCCTCCAAATACCAAGAACATATATTTGGTTCTTCTCAAGTACCTCAGAATGTTCTTTACTGCAGTCCATTGGGCAATGCCAGGACTGTGCTGAAAACGACTGGTCATGCTTAAAGCATACGAGACGTTAAGTCCAGTACATAGCATACATGATTGAACCAATCGCTGAAGCATATGAAACTACTTCCATTTGCTTAATTTCAATGTCCGTTGAAGGAGATTGCGATTGGTTCAACACGGTTCCTTTAGTCATAGGAACACCTCCTTTCTTGGAGTTTTCCATCTTAAAGCGTGTCATCATTTTGTCTATGTATGTACTTAGACTCAGCCCTAGAAGCCGCTTAGATCTATCTCTATAGATCTTGATTCCCAGAATATAAGTTGCTTCTCCAAGATCTTTCATTGCGAAGCAAGATCCCAAATAGTGTTTAACTTCATTAAGCATAGGGATGTTATTTCCAATGATTAGTATATCATCCACATACAGAATGAGGAATGATATGGTGCTCCCACTAGCCTTTCTGTAAACACAAGGCTCATCTTCATTCTTGACAAAACCAAACTCTTTGATCTTCTGGTCAAAACGAAGATTCCAGCTACGAGATGCCTGTTTGAGTCCATAACTGGCTTATTCAGCTTACACACCCTACTTGGATATTTAGGATCGACAAAACCTTCAGGCTGAACCATATAGACATCTTCAGAGAGATGCCCATTAAGAAAAGCAGTTTTGACATCCATTTGCCATATCTCGTAGTCATAGTACACGGCTATAGCAAGCAATATCCTGATTGATTTGATCATAGCAACGGGCGAGAAAGTTTGATCATAGTCAATACCCTGAGTTTGAGTGAAACCCTTCGCAACTAGCCGTGCTTTAAAGGTGTGTACATTTCCATGCATATCGGTTTTTCTCTTGAAAATCCATTTGCTCCCTACTGCCCGAGATTCGGGGGGTAGCTCAACCAAGTCCCAGACTTGATTATCACGCATAGATTGCATCTCAGCGTTCATGGCTTCCAGCCATTTCGCAGATTCAGGATCTGAGATAGAAGATTTGTAGTTAGTAGGTTCGTCAGTAGACTCATCTACTACCAAGACTTGAGAACCTTCGAGATGCCAAAGGTATCTGTTAGGTTCTTTACGAGTCCTGCTACTTCTGTGAACGCCTGTGTTCATGTCTGATTCATCAGCAACAATTTCTTGTTGTTCAGACATTCCGACTTCATCAGCGGTTGTTGTTGGTTCTCGAATTTCTTCAAGATCAACCACATTATTTCCAGTTCCTCGATTAAGAAGTTCTTCCTCGAGAAAGTGCCCCTTCCTTTTGATGGAAATAACATTTGCATCCGGATGGTAGAAATAATATCCGCTTCTTTTATAGTATCCGACAAAAACAACCTTTTCGCCTCGAGGATCGAGCTTATCATCAGCATCACTGGTGATGTATGCATCACATCCCCATACTTTTAGGTATTCCAAATCGGGTTTACGCCCATGCCATATCTCATATGGGGTTTTGTTTACCTTTTTAGTCGGAGCCAGATTGACAATGCGGGCGGCAGTCATAAGAGCATAACCCCAAAAGGAGTGAGGTAAGTTAGTTCTACACATCATCGATCGGACCATATTAAGTAGGGTTCGATTTCTCCTTTCGCTTTCGCCATTAAGTTGGGGTGTGCCAGGAGGAGTGGGTTCTGAAATTATTCCACACTCTTTGAGATGATTGAGGAACTCTAAGCTGAGGTATTCGCCACCTCGATCTGATCGAAGTACTTTTATCTTTCAATCAAGCTGGTTTTAGTCATGGTTTCTAGAGATGGTTCTGAAAGGGCCATGTACATCATGTGAATGAGTTCTAGAAAACCATTGTTCCGTTCACCAACATCGGTGAAGGGGTGCTTTGTGAGTTTCCTTGCTAAGCAAGATTCGCAATCATCAAAGGAGACCTGTCTAGTGGATTCAAGAATCCCCTTGGACTGGAGCCATTTTATGCGTGCCTTACTTATGTGGCCAAGTCTACAATGCCATAAATATATTTCATTTATGCCAGCTTTGTTACGCTTAGAAAGATGATATATGTTACTACTTGTTTGAACATCAATCTCATAAATACCATTTCGAGGTTTAGCCCCAAAATAAAAAAACATCATTCAAGTAGGCTATAATAGAAGAACCATTTAAAACGTACTTGAATTGAATCCTTGTTCAAACAGTGAAGAGACTGAAATAATGTTTCTGGTCAAACCAGATGCATATAAACAGTTATTTAAAGTAACTATAAGGCCAGGGGTACATGAAAAACAAAATGTTCCAGTTGCAAGAATTGGAACCCTCTTTCCATTACCAACTATGAGTTCCAGGTAGCCTTGTTTCAGTTTCTTCAACTTTTCAGGTTCTTGTAAGACATTAACGATGTGGTAACCACATCCGATATCAAATACCCATGTGTTGCTAGAAACGGTGAAAAGTTTGATAACATAAATAAGAATATCGGAAGAAGTGCCAATGTTGTTGGCCTTGTTCATATTCAGTTTGGCTAGATTCTGTGGGCAGTTTCCCTTCAAGTGCCCATTTGGTTGCATTCAAAGCACTGCCGCTCCTAGGAGGGTGTGGTTTTGCAACATGCTTGTCGTTAGTGGCATTTCTGGCAGCAACAACAACTTTTCTCTTGCCTTTGCTCTTATGTTTCCTTTTCTTGTTATTGGGCTTCTTAACACCACCAGACTTGACCATTAGAACTTGGTTGGTTTTATGGAATAACCAAGTTTGTTCATTTGGTCAATGTATCCTTTCATCTTTAGCACATGAGTACTGATACATGATCCTTCCAGCAAATTACAGCTTATGAGCTGTTTCATGGTGTCATATCGCTCCTGTCGGGCTTGTTTCTGGAACATGCCTTTCAGTTGCTTGGATCATGTCATAAGCATCCTTATCTTCCATGTTCTTCTGAAGATCAGGAGACATGGTGGCTTTCATAAGGTAGGGTACCTCAACGGCATCCTCGATATGTTTCTCCAGTGCCTTGCGAGCAGTAACAGAATTACTTTCATGCTCGGTAGGGACTGGGCCATCTAAGATATACAGCTTTTTCCTCCATCTTTGAGAACTATTCTCAGATTGTGGTGCCATTCGAGAAGGTTGGTGTTATTCAAAATTTTATTTCTTTTCAAGTATAGACTTGAGAATGAAGGAGTTGTTTTCAGATGACATATGTTAAGCAAAAATTATTTAATTAGTATTTTCGATGTATATTTCCTTATTTAATTAATGACCCATTACAATAATTAGAACAAGGAATGAGAATCTGGCTAAGTCAGTATTAAAGGCAGCTGTGGCATACACTTTAATAAGTGACTAGGCAGACTGACAACGAGTGTCAATTGTGAGAATTGCACAACTCTCGGATATGAGGCCGCTAAGACAACTCTTGTCTATGCATTGATACGTTTAGCCTCATCTATGCCGACTTTTTACTTTCGAGACAGCTGGAGCATGTGATGAGAAAAGAAAAAGTAATAGTCGTCCTAAAAGAAGGTACTTGTGGAAGGGCCGGATGTGTCAACGAAACCCTTGCACCTTGGAAGGATAAGCTAGACATCAAGTGCGGTGCTGTGGCTCCAAACACTGATGGTTCGCATTACGTTCCAAGTGTAGCTTGTGATAGGATGACATAGACTATTGATTTTAATTATGGGTTAATTTTAATATTTACCAAATAGGGTCGCAAGAGCCAATTTTAGTATATATTTTAGTCGTGACATCTTGATGAACCCTTTCATCTCTCAGGACACTTAGTTTTAAAAAAAAACTATTAAAACTAAGTTTGTCGCGACTTGGAATAACCAATTTTAAGTTAATAGAAAACTACTAAGTTAATAGTTTTGAAAATAAAAACCAGTTTAATTTGCAAAACTTAATTGGTTATTATTTGTTTAAAAAACAACCTTTGTTTTATAACAAAAACTTTAACAAGTTGTAAAAAACAATTTAAAACTTGTTTTAATGTGATTGTTTTAATATTTTAAAACTCCTTTTAAAATCATGTTGGTATTTAGGTTGGTTATGTTATAACAAATTATAAGATAAAAAGCAACCACAATAGTAAAATAAATATGTAAATCCATATGGCCAAAAAATTGTCCGATCTTGCTAGAGCCTTATAGCAAGATCAAACGGGTCACGGGGTCACAACACACAAACAACCACAAGGATGGACTTGAGTGCATCTTGTTGTCTTGAGCAACTCCCACTAACTCCAAGACTCCTCTTGGCATTCGGTTTTCTTCGGGTCTTCGTATCAACAATATTTAACAAGTAAATATAACAAAGAAAAAAAAACTATCTATTACAACTTTGAACCACATGATGGGCCAAAACAATAAACTAATTATTACAACTTTGAACCATCTCAGTGGCAAAAAATAATAATTACAAAACCGAATAAAATATACAACCATAAAAAATAAGGTCGGGCCAGATTTACATATTCCACAACAATCACAAAATATACCGGGCAATATTTTGGTCAAGCAAAACAAATAAAATATTGACAAAAAATAAAGTTGTCCTTAAAATTATTTAGAATAGAAACTTTAATAAAATTAAAGTTTGTGTTCTAATTCCGGTTAAAAGGACCGGTACCGATTTGCATGTTGTAAGCGTGGCTCTGATACCACTGTTGGGTTTCAGTGGTGTCAATTTTACTTTTATCAAAAACTAGTTTGACATATATTATTAATTAAATAGTTAATTAATAAACGCAGCGGAATATTTATAAATAATCAACACCAAAAGTGAACCGAACATGATCATGGTTACAAACATGCAAATACGGTATATAAAATAATTAATCTACCGATGAGAAAAATTATACCCTTTTGGTTAATAATAACCGTGTGAGACACCGAGGTACAACGAACGAGTGCTAGACACGAACAAAGAGCGAGGCGTCTCGTGGCGGCACCTGAGATAAGGTGGCGGCACTGATAATTTGGGAAATCACTTTTAATAGTTTTTTCTACTACCCAAATCTTTTCCCCGTTGCTTTAATATATATTTGCCAATATATGACAATTGAAGTAAGAGCAATAATTTAACTTCAAAAGCAAAAACAAGAATTTTGTTTTGAATGATTTCGTCTGTCTGTCACTCTTGTGGACTTTAGTGCTCCATTCATTTATATCATGTGATAGCATATAATAAATGAATTCACACACACACATTCAAGATGATATATCAAATGTGTACAAACTTCTATTACAGATAGAATTATTAAATATGATAATTTAATAATTACCCGGGTACCAAATCTAATATATGTAGTACAGGTTCAAGACACCATAAAGCCCGAGAATAACAGAATAAACGTTATATATATTATTTATAATTGGTATAAATAATAAGTCCGTTTATTTCGTTAATTGTTCGTGATTACCAGTTAATCAAGTTAAGTGGATTTAGTGTTCATTGCCCAAGGTGTAACTCTTACGGGTCATAGCTCGGTCAGCAACGTTGACTTATCGAACCCGTACATATAATTCCAACAATTAGAAGTATAAACTTTATACAATAGTAACTAGTTTATTATGTGTTCTATTAGACTATTATAGTAAGTTTTTTTCTATATACACTTCTCTGATTAAAACTAAACTGTTTGTACAAATTTTACTCTTCCTAAAATTACTTTCATTATTATCATCTTGAGTTGCTTCATTTATATGTATTACAGTCTTCAAATTAAGAAGCCTGCTAAACTCTTGGATTAAATCAGATAGGACTAGTTCAACATCGCATTGTGGCACATTCATGTTTCTTTATTTTAGTATGTATGTAGTTGTTAGTGGGCATGTTTATTTACATTATGCATGATTGCATGTAGTGGGTATTCATGTTTCTTTATTTTAGTATGTATGTAGTTGTTAGTGGGCATGTTTATTTACATTATGCTTGTAGTGGGTTGGTCTCATTTAATTAAAAACTAGTGGGGATTTCCTGCACTATCGCTGCGGGTTTTTAATTGTGTCGGTTCGGTTAATACTATCAAGACGTGTTTCACATTAATCGAAAACCATAAAAATCCACTCCGGTACCGATGTTGTTCGGGCACTACTGGTTCATTTCGTCATGGTATCAATATCGATATGGGTACCTGTATAATAATCAACACGTATTTCACATCAATCGAAAACCATAAAAACGAACACCAATACTGGTATTCATATATTGTCACAGACAGGGTTGCATAAATAAGATACTATCAAGACCAAAAACCACAAAAATGAATACGGGCATTGACACCGACATTATTAAAAGATAAAATAAATACTTAACAAAAGTTATCTAATATTCATCGTTGTCGCAGACAAGGTTGTATAAATAAAATACTATCAAAACCGAAAACCATAAACTAAATACTTAAAAATAAAGTAAATAATTAAAAATAGTTTTCTACTGTTTATCAGAAGTTCATTTTAATATGTATAATACTTATAGGTTTTACTTATAAGGGTACCTCTTATTCCATTCAATGGTTTGGCTTTGCTATTTCTCCTAAGGCAAGAAGAACCCACAAGAATCATGACATTAAGTGCATTAGATCAATCCTAGGGTCGGTTCCGACTCAGCGGTTCTAACTTAAGAACCACAAGAACCGTTTGTATTTTGATTAGAATGTACAAAAAAACCCCCTACAATTTATAGAAATGGTCCAATAGATATATGTATTGTTAACGCCACAAATAAAGCAACACTCTTCTTTTACTCTTCGCTATTCTTTTTTACATATTATTATAATCGATTTCACGTAATGGTAATACAATATTAAAAGAATATTTTGAACAAGGGAAATGTAACACCCCAAAACCCGAATGTTTATAATTATCGTATGTCCTATATGACTTAGCATGAAATAAATGATTAGGCTATTTTACCTAGTTAAAATGTATGGCCAAAACTATTAAATGACGAAAGTTGTGCAAATATGTTAAATGGTAAACACGAGGGGCTAGATGGTATAAAATGAAAGTTGAGTTATTAAAAGAAAATAACAACACACACAAACACACATTCGTGTGTGTTCTAGATCGATCAGGAGCTCCCAAAGGAGCCAAACCCTAGCTCAACCTTAAATGACCAAATTGAAGGGTAAATCGAAGCTTAAATCCATGGATAAACATGGATTAATGATCACCATCACAAGAGGATCATAAGGTATGTCTTAAATTCTAGATTGGTGATCTTCCACGAAGTGGGTTATGTTCTAATCAGTGAATTGGTATGAAATTGAGTATGAACATGTGTTAGAATCATCATCTATAACAGGAATTATGCATGGTTTGGGCGAATTTGATGTTTTGAGGTGAAACCCATTTGTTATGATAAGGATGAGGGCTTGAATGATCACCTATGTCCAATTCTTGTGTAATATAGATGAATTTTGATATGTATAATGTATTCTTGTTAGAGGAATAGAAAGAAATGTGATACTAGTATGTTTGATGTTTATGCATGAGTGATTCATGTTGATTAGTAGAAGGATTTGGATGAATTATGTATGAGATTAGAAGGATATGCATGAACTAGTTGTACATTATGCTTAGGAGGTAGTACACACATCAAAAGTTTGATGAAATTATGAGGAATTTAAGATTAGATCACTTGTAAGTGATTAACAAAGTAGTTATGAAGTGGGTTTTGATGATACGATAGAAATGATGATATGTTTGTGTTAATGATATTTGGAATCATACATGTGCGTGAATGTTTAAAGAAATCGGATAAGAAATGATAGATTAGCATGTTATAAGGTTGAATGATAAATTCCATGTAAGATCCGTGTAATGAAAAGGTTGTGATGAATAATGAATAAGCTAACTATCTTGAGAATGATATATGATAGTTGATACTTGATAAGCGATGTGGAAGCTTGGAAAAGACGCGGGTCAAACGGGACTAATGTGCATGGGAAGCATATTCGGATGCTATGTAAGTTAAGCTTACACCCTCCTTGTAGAATACCTATTCATTTTATAGATTATGAATATGATAAGTTTATAAATGAGGTATGAAGTTTCGACAAGTTTTGATATGGGTCGAAACATGTGTTCATGACAAGAAACTAAGTTTGATGGTTAAAAAGGGATAAAAGGGTATTATGGTAATTTTGGTTGCAAGTTAACAAAGTAATAAGTTACATGGATGGGATGACGAATAACTAACATCCCACAAGGATAAAATGGACATTTAGACTTAACGGGTCAAACGGTGAAGATGTCACCCTTTGGCGTTATCGACTAATGAATTTCTTTGTTAAGTATTATGAATTTGTAGAATGTATAGAAAAAGGATTTGCGTTGCTATTTTCTAGCAATTCAGTGGATGAAGTATTAGAACGGGTCATAGCTTTGATCCGAGCCAGGTATGTGCAATTACCATTGTAGATAAGTCGCATGATCGGTAATTTATGAAATGAAGTCTTTAGTAGTAAAGGATGGGTCAAAGTTGACAAAAACGCCCTTGATGGGTAAAACGAGCAAATGGTCCTAAAAGTTGATTACAAACAAGCTATTTGATTAAATGAATGTTTTGAAAAAGTAAGAAAGCGAGAAGTATGATTTTCGTAAGCTAAGGACCTTAAAATGCGCAAATACCCTTAATGGGTCAAAATAAGCTCTTGAGCGAAAATGGATCAAGATGATGCAAAACATCCGAGAACTTAATCTTTTATGATAGACAATGTTGAAACTATAGGGTTCATGAGGAATTTAGGTCAAACAATCAAGTTATGTTGATGAATGCATGAACGGGTCGAATAAGTGAAAGTGGGTATATAAAGACGAGAGCTTTAAGTCAATAATTTCCTTAAACCGGATGTTGTATTTCAAGTTTATATGATAGAATGTGAATTTACAAGCATGTAGGAAGAAACGGGAGGTTAAACGGGTAAACGGTTCAAAAGTTATGCGCGTTTTAGTGCGTACGGACGACGAAACGGAACTGCAGAAAAATGCCATTTCTAGAGGGGGTCGCCGACGGGTATGGGGGCGTCGCCGACGGGCACGGGAAAGTTAGTTTTTTTGCTGACGGGTTATTTGCCTGTCTATGGGATTTTTGGGCTACGGGCTTTTGCAAGGGCCGTCGCCGACGGCCTCCCCATGTTCAGAAACCTGAAAAATGTTTTCTAAGTTGATTTGGGTATAGTAGGCTTCGGTTTATCATTCGTGGACCACGACGGGTCTCCCAAACATGATTTTGATCATTCCTTTGACGTTTATGGGCTATAAATCAAAGTCTAAGTCCCATGTAATTAACGTATGAGTATGTAAGAAGTATGCAAGATCTTGTACGTGTATGTAGATGTGTAATTATGTATATATGGAAGATATGTATGAGTGTATGCATGAATGTAGATACGTACGAATGTAGGTACGTATATAGAAGCGTATTTATGTATATATGAAGATACACAGGATAGTATGTATATAGGTGAAGGCGTAGGAATGTATGTACATATGCAGATGAGTATTTATGTATGTATGGAAGTACGTGTGATCGTATGCATGTATGTAAAGATGTAGGAACGTAGGTACGTATGCAGATGTGTATTTATGTATGTATGAAGATACGTATGAGTGTAGGCATGTATGTAGAGAGGCATGGATGTATGCACGTGTATATGTAAGTATGATTTTGGATACGTTGAGTGTTAATGATATTAATTGTGTGCCTGGAAAACGAAGATTTATGCAGGTACATTATTGAAGGCTCACCAGGGAATGGATATGCGAATGATATGCATAAAATTAGAGAGAAAGCTGAATGGAAAGTGTACATGTATTAAATCTTGTTTATGTATTGTGTACTAATGTGATGAATGTATGTGGTGAGTGCAGGTTGTACGAATCATGGGCGGTTATCACGAAGAATAGAGATCGAAGACCGAGTCACAAGATAGATTGTACGGGAATAATTGAGTATGTACTATTAGTAAACAAGACTTATGCTTGATTTTTGTAAAAGATACATATTAAGACGAACTTTCAAGTAAGTCCAGACGTTTGTAATGAAAGAAATTTTATGGCACGAATTTCCGCTGTGACTTTTTGTCAAATACGAATTAGGGTCTTACAAGTTGGTATCAAAGCCCTGGTTTGAGAGAATTAAGTACGAGAGGATAGGTACTTGAACTCAAACCTATGTGCTCTTGTGATAAGAAACCCGTACAATCCATGACTCGATCAAGATCTAAAGGTAGAAATGGAATGAAAACGTGCATGTATGCATTCATATGAAGAAACTAACGGTTATATTATGTGTAAGGTAAGCATAACTGCTTGGAAAGGATGATCCGTGAATGCGGTCTAGACCGGCATCAAGGCAAATGATAAGACAAATGAACCCCAGGTACGTAAATTCAACGTGTGGGCGTATGAGGTGGTATAATTAAGCAAGCGAAAGAAAATTATAAATGAAATATAATAGTGACATGGCAATGAAGTTTTGAAAATGTTACACGTGCCGAAACTTAATTCTTCGAACATAAGGTGGCGATTACACGAAGGCACGAAACTAGTATGTGGATTGTGTACCTGGCCAGTACACAAGAAACGTATGACGTTCGTGAGACCGTGATAATTGTTACATGTATGTCTGTTAGAATTAAGTAGTAGGTGGACGTGAGGGTGAAGAGAAATGCAAGACTCTCAGGAATGAAAGTATGAACTCTATGTTAGAATCCGCGAGACGGATTCGAAACATGAAAGAAGTTAAAATATGAATGCTATGTTAGAATCCGCGGGACGGATTCGAAACATGAAACAAGTTAAAGTATGAATGATATGTTATAATCTGCGAGATGTATTCGAAACATGGAAAGAATGAAAGTATGAATGATGTGTTAGAATCCGCGAGATGGATTCGAAGCATGAAAGGAATAAAGTATGAATTACCTGTTTGAATTCGTGAGGCGGATTCAACACATGTAAGGAAGAAAAGGTACGAATGATATGTTTGAGCATGACTTTATCGCCAACCTGGAATTCAATCGGTCTCCTCCTTTTGTCAGCATACGACTTTTGTCTATCTTGAGCCGCTTTCAAGTGTGCCCGAACCACATCAATCTTTTCATTAGTGGCTCGTATTATATCTTGATGGGCCAGTTCACGTGGGCCCACTTCACTCCAACATACCGGGGTTCGGCATTTCCTACCATAGAGCATTTCGTACGGTGCCATCCTAATACTAGCATGGTAGCTGTTGTTATACGAAAACTCGACCAATGGTAGATAGACATCCCAACTTCCTCCAAAGTCGATTATACATGCCTGTAGCATAACTTCCAACGTTTGTATTGTTCTTTCACTTTGTCCATCCGTCTGAGGATGGTACGCAGTGCTGATGAACAATTTGGTTCCCATTTGCTCTTGGAAATCTCGCCAGAAATTTGAAGTAAACCGGGTATCTCTATCCGACACAATAGATACCGGTACTCCGTGACGTGCCACTATTTCGTTTGTATACACCTCGGACATCTTTTCCGACGTATAAGTTTCGCGTATAGGAATGAAGTGTGCACTCTTTGTCAATCTATCCACAATCACCCATATGGCGTCGAATCCCCGGATCATTTTAGGTAGTTTGGTCAATAGGTCCATAATGATATGTTCCCATTTCCAAACCGGGATATCCAAAGGTTGCAGTTTCCCATAAGGTTTATGGTCTTCCGCCTTGACTTATAAACAAGTCAAGCACTTCTCTACATATTTCACCACATCCCTCTTCATTCCGGGCCACCAATAATTTTGTTTCAGATCATTATACATCTTGGTCGCTCCCGGATGAATAGAATATCAGGATTTATGGGCTTCATCAAGTAATAGCGCCTTCACTCCACAAGTATTTGGAACCCATATTCTTCCGGATCGAGTCTTCAACCCGTTCTTTCCATCCGACAAATCTTTTAATTGGCCGATTATTCGTTCCTTCTTCCAGTTCTCCTCCTTTACTGCTTCTACTTGTGCTTCTCGGATACGCTCAAGTATACCCGAGGTCACCACAAGCTGCATCGACCTTACTCGTATTGGGACATAGTCCGCTTTTCTGCTCAGAGCATCCGCCACCACATTCGCCTTTCCGGGGTGGTAATGTATTTCGCAGTCGAAATCCTTCACTGTTTCTAACCATCGTCTATGGCGCATGTTTAACTCCTTCTGGTCGAAGAAGTATTTTAAGCTCTTGTGATCGGTGAATATGGTGCACTTTACCCCATATAAATAGTGCCTCCATATTTTTAATGCAAACACCACTGCAGCTAATTCGAGATCATGAGTGGGATATTTCTTTTCATGTATCTTTAATTGCCTCGAAGCATAAGCTATAACTTTCCCCCGTTGCATCAGAACACATCCTAGCCCTGATAATGAGGCATCTGAATAAACCACCAAGTCCTCGACTCCGTCCGGCAATGTTAATACCGGAGCTTGAGTTAGCTTCTCTTTTAGCGTTTGAAACGCCCTTTCTTGTTCAACACCCCAAATGAACTTCTCCTCCTTCCGGGTTAACTTTGTTAGTGGCGACGCAATCTTGGAGAAATCTTGAATGAATCTCCTATAGTATCCCGCAAGCCCTAAGAAGCTTCTAATTTCCGAAGGGTTCTTCGGGGGATTCCATTTCGACACGGCCTCGATATTTGACGGATCAACCAATACTCCATTGGCACTTATGATGTGGCCGAGAAATTGCACCTCTCGTAACCAAAAGGCACACTTAGAGAACTTCGCATACAACCTTTCTCATCTAAGTGTCTCTAACACCTCTTGTAAGTGGTGTGCATGCTCAGCTTCACTTTTCGAATATACTAAAATATCATCGATGAACACGATGACCGATTTATGCAACACTGGCTTGCAAACCCGGTTCATGAGGTCCATGAAAGCCGCGGGTGCATTTGTTAGCCCAAATGACATTACGAGGAACTCGTAATGTCCGTATCGCGTGCGGAAAGCCGTCTTCGGCACATCCTCCTCCTTGACCTTTAGTTGGTGATACCCCGATCTAAGGCCAATCTTTGAAAACCACTTCGCACCTTGTAATTGGTCGAATAGATCATCTATTCTCGGAAGCGGGTATCGATTCTTTACCGTGAGTTTATTTAACTCCCGATAATCGATACACATGCGCATGCTTCCGTCTTTCTTTTTCACGAACAGTACCGGTGCGCCCCAAGGAGACACACTCGGTCTTATGAATCCCTTGTCAAGCAGGTCTTGAATCTGGGACACAACTCTTGTAATTCCGACGACGCGAGTCGGTACGGTGCTCTAGCTACGGGTTTCGCGCCCGGAATCAATTCAATTCCGAACTCTATTTCCCGTTCGGGCGGTATCCCCGGTAAATCCTCCGGAAACACATCTTCATAGTCCCGTACTACCGGTACATCTTCAATTTTTGGTGATTCTTTCTCAGGCTCATTTGCGTATATCATAAATGCCTTGCATCCTTGCTTCATAAGCTTGTAAGCTTTCATCATTAAGCATATTATGGGGTTACCTCCTTTTTCGCCATAGATAGTAACGTGTTTCCCGCTCGGAGATGTTAGCTTTATCTCCTTACGAAAACACACAACCTTTGCGTGGTGCTGAGATAGCCAATCCATCCCAACGACTACTTGAAATTCCCCCATTGACATCGGGATTAGGTCTATCAGGTATTCCTCATCATCGATGCTTAATTTGCAACCTCGACAAATATCACAAACTATAAAACTTTTATTGTCCCCTATTTCAACCTCTAAGGGCACAAATAATTTCGTCAATACAAATGAAGGATGTCGAATAAATCCATGCGAAATGAAGGATTTATTCGCACCCGTATCAAACAATACACGTGCAGGAATTGAGTTAATTTTGAATATACCTGAGACCACATCGGGTTCTATCTTTGCTTCGGCCGCGGTAAGTTGGAAGGACCTAGCCTTCGCCTTAGGGGCATCTGCTGGAGATTCTTTATCGTCTCTCCTTCCAACTAAGTCTGGGCATTCAGACTTTTTGTGGCCGGGTTGATAACATTTGTAGCAAACCGAGATTTTACCCGGGCATAGAGACGCCGTGTGCCCCGTTTTACTACATATGGGGCACAGTTTGTCTTTGAACCGACACTCTCCCTTGTGCCCTTTTCCACACACCTTACAACTTGGCGACCCACCTTTAGCATCAACCTTCTTTCCCAATTCCCCAGTTCGAGCTTTCTTTGTAGGGCTTGGATTCACATCTCGTGCCCTTCGCTCACCCCTTTCAACTTGCTTCTTCAACTCGATTTCACGTTCCCGAGCAACGTTTATGATCTCGGTAAGGGTCTCGTATTTTGAAGGAGTCATAAACTCCCTATACTCGGCGCTCAACATGTTATAGTAATAGTATATCTTCTGTTCTTCGTTCGTCACTAATTCACTGCAAAACTTCATCTTATCCATAAACGTTGTTGTAATCTTGTCTATGGTCTCGCCCTTGTGCCTAAGTTGCATGAACTCTTCCTTGATTCTATTAATGACCGCCTTGGGACTATGATGTTTAAGAAACGATGTTTTAAACTCCTCCCATGTCATGGCCCTCGTCGCTTCGGCCCCTATTTCATTCTTTTTATTGTCCCACCAATCTTTGGCTTGACCTCTCAACTGACCCGTTCCGTAAGCAACAAAGTCACTTTCGTCACAATGGGTCCTTTCAAATACTCCTTCAACGTCGCTCAACCATCTTTGGCAAATTATCGGGTCAACCTCCCCGTTGTAGATTGGTGGTTTACACGCCATAAATTCTTTGTACGAACATCCTTTACGTTCTCCCGATTTCTCTTTCACAAGGTTGACACTATCTTCCAACCTTTTGACTCGTTCTTCAACAAGTGACAACACCGTGTTTTGAATTTTGTCTATAAATCCGGATAGACTACCTTCAATTGCCTTCCCCACTTCTTCGGCAATTATCTCTTTCATTTGTTCGGTGCTTGTCGGCACCGGATCATTATCGTTTCCTTTCGACATCTTGAAACTGAAATGTTTACATTAAACATTAAACATTTCATTTATAACATAGCTTTATTTGCTTTGGTTTAGCCAAGTGCGTGACTTGCTTTTACCGTTCACATTTGGTGCACTTTCCAGGTTTGAGTGTGTTAACACACCCTTCCCATGCACATCGATTCACATCTCATTTCATACATAAGGAAGGATCTACTAAAATAATGAATTAATTCTTACCGGACGATCGATCAAGCTTGAACCGAACACTTTGTTTACAACCTTAAGCTCTGATTACCAACTTGTAACGACCGTCTAAATTCTATTCGAATTTAATAAAAATATTCAAGATTTTAAATAAAAAGTACTTTACTTCAACACAAGTACAAAATCGAAGTATTAAAGTGATCACATACTAGTTAACTACTAACTAGTTTAAACATTCAAAATATGATTAGTAAATCGTTTACATCATAAACATTGTCTAAACAAAGTTAATTTAAGCGGAAGCTTCAAAAGTTCGTGTTCGGTTCTTCAATACATACTTGATCATCGTCCACCTACTTGCAATACCTACAAACTGAAATTTTGACAAATATTAGTATTAGAGTTCTTAGAAAATTTGCATAATCGAAACTACGCTCAGAAACGGATTTGATTAACTAATTATACCAAAAGTTTAACAATAATTTCTAGACTCTACCGTAACTTACGGTATCTACCGTAAGTTACGGTAGTCGCTAAGTGTCACCAGTCCACCGTAACTTAGTACTGAACCACCGTAACAATTTGTTCACCACCGTAAGTTACGGTGGACTCTGCAACTTTATGTTTGTCCCATTTATTCATTTAACCCAAACCCGAATCCTTGGATTTCTCATTCTAACAAACCATCACACCAATTTTCTCGTATTCTAATATGTCTTTTATTAACAATAACGAAAACCGGGTAATCACATTACGATGCATTACCACGCATTATTTGGTTATTCGACCCGTTTGGCTCATCTAAGGAGTCCTCCATTATGAAGACTACCAACGAAATCTAACCAATTCTTGGCCTATTATTCGATATAGCGAACATTATCGCTTTAATTCAACTCAACTTTTATTCTATAATTCAACTACACATATGCTAATTATCAAAATTTACCAAATGTAACGAATCAAGTTACATACCTTTAGTGCACACCCTTCAAACGCAAGTCGCCACCGGTTTGTCCGCTTGGAGCTCCGGTATCCTTTCCTATAGAGTTCAACCAAGACATGTTTAGAACTCTTTTCTATTCATAGTTCGCATATTTTGCCGAAACATCAAAATCATGCGATTTAACTCAAATTTTCAGATTTAAGCCTTCTTTGAGGCATTTATGCAAACACTTTAAGGGCAGAATTTTACACGATATATTATCAAGTTCATAACTTGTCATATAGCCCTAAATTTTCATCAATCAACTATCTTACATGAACTTTAGCCTCTAAAATTCTGAAATCACTTCACATATGTCAAATATTACTAGAACAACCATTATAATCCTAGTGTTTATCAAGTTTCACAAAACCCACTTATCACCTTAGGTGGTGATTATGAATTTCAAACAAAATAGGCACAATTTTGTCAAGTAATTGACTAGGGTTTGTCCCTAAACATTATTTCATTCTAAACAACCAACATGCAACATCAAATTTCAGATTTCTAAATTTTCTTAGAAATCCAACTAGAGATTCTTCACAGAATTCACATACCTTATGCCTCCCTTTTCAATGGAGATCACGAATTCGTGTTTGAGACTTGTTTTAGAACGAATTTGAGCCCTCAATTTGGTAAATTTCTGGAGGAACTAGGGTTTGTGGGAGACCCTGTGTCGCCCCCTGCTCCTAATCGACCCACACACACCCAATTTTGTGTGTTTTGGATTTTTATTTTGTTTAATTAAATCAAGTTCCAGTTTTAACACATTTAGTCCCTCTACTTTTGTTTTTATTTTATCTCAAGTGTTTAACCCATATTCAAGCCATTATCTAACTAGGTTAGTGTTATTCCTAGTTAGTTTATTTTGTCTATTTATTGACAACTTATTTGTAATAATAATTTATATTTTCGGGGTGTTACATACCAGCGGCGTATCCACCATGCTTTTATCATATTACACACGTCTCGTTACTTAAATCACTTACCCAAACAAACCACCAATGTAAAAATGTTCATGTATAACTAAATGTAATGTTTAAACAAATGTTGAAATGTTATTGAGTAAACAAATGTAATGTAGAGTGAATAAAAAGCCTTTATTGATTAAAAGCATTTACTCGACCCTATAAGAAAGAAATGTACAAAACAATGCATTTGATAAATTATAATCAAAATTTATGTTTTGTAAAATAATGCATGCTTTACTGATACAAACATCTATGCAGTATTGTGAAAATGCATACATTCAAGCCTTGAGACTGTGGCGATAAACCCTTAAACGAATTAAAGATTTATCTGAGTTATGTGTATCGAATTCGGTCATTCCTTCCATCCAAACATACCTAGGATGTCAGGAACGGGAGTTGTCAATTCCTATGGTACCACTACCTAGGGCTGGCATATCGTGTATACCCGTACACGATAAGACACGATACACGAAATCCCATACACGAACACGACACGATAACTTATCGTGTCTTTTTTTTCAAACACGAACACGACTGTTCGACTGTTATACACGAAAATTATTTGTTAATACCTGTTAACACGAACAAAAACACGAACACGACATGATATCTGAGAGTTACAGAGGGAGTTTGGGGTTTTTTTTTTTTTTTTGAATTGAATGAGGAATGAAAATAGAAAGTAATTAAGGAACCCACACGCACATGGCTAATGAGTTTTATTTAATTTAATTTCTTATCGTGTACTAACAGGTATTAACAGGTAAACAGGTATTTAACCTGTTTATACATGAAAATTAACAGGTAATATCGTGTCTACCTGTTTGGTACACGATACCTGTTAAGGCCATACATGATACCTGTTAACTTCGTGTAGGTTCGTGTCGTGTATTCGTGTAAAATTGCCAGCCCTACCACTACCTACTAACGAACAGCGTAGCTAATGTTAATGAATGTATTTTTGAGCCATTTAAACAAACCAAATGTCATACCAAAATGTAAGCATGTTTTATGAAAATAATGTACTAAGTATGCACTAAATGGACATACATAGCATAAAATGAAATGTAAACAATGTACTAAGTATGCACTAAATGGACATACATAGCATAATATGATATGTAAACAATGTACTAAGTATGCACTAAATGGACATACATAGCGTAAAATGAAATGTAAAACAATGTACTAAGTATGCACTAAATGGACATACATAGCAAAAACATAATGAAAACATGTACTAATAGTGTACTAATGAACATAGCAAGTATATGATATGGAAACATGGAAAACACGAAAGTAACAAGTAGGCACATGTGTTTCACCCCAAAACGTTTGAAAAACAGTAAAAGAGGGGTCTATGTACTCACTTAAGGGTGCTTATAAGTCTTGAACAACAACCAAGCAAAGCTAGAGGGATCACGAAATCAAACGGCACCTAATATAGGTAAACGGACCTAAATCGGAAGATCGGATAAAATGAGGTTTCGTAAACCAAATGAGTATAGGAACTCATGTAACATGGTTTAACAAAGCCTACATTCTAAAACGAAACCTATCCTAAGTGCTTACGACCCATTACGACCCGTTTAGGTAGCTTACGCTACTTTAACGCGTCGTTTGCGTGAAACGCGTTCGGACCGCCTAATTAGTCCTATGACAAGTATTATATGCCTTATCATGTCTAATAATGTTACCTAATCAGTTTAGATGTAAAAACTTAGGTTACATATGCTTAAAATGAATTTATGCGTAAAAGGGGCATTTTGGTAATTTTCCTAAGGCATATAAACTACTTATCATACAACTAACTAAACAAAGTGACCATAAGGTATAACCTCGGAAGGTTATTCCCTATATAACTATGGTCACCTAATGTGTTTGGTCGGATCCTAATGATAGACCAAACGGGTCGGGTTCGAAAGTCTAAGCGGTTGTTTAGACCGCTTATCTTACGACCCTATATAAGCACTAAACCTAAAGTGACGAGCTAAACATGTCAAAACATGTTTAACAAAATTAGAAAACAAGTTTGATATCAAAACAAACGGTTTTGATACCTAAGAATAGTTTGGTTGCAAAATACGCATAAACGCGCATTCTGAATGAAACTATGACTCGTCACTAAACCTAAATAACGTGGTAATCAGTAGGTATAGTCACAAAGGACTATGACCATCGTGATTACTCTCACGTTGCGAAGTTCAAACGAACTTCGTGTTGACCAAAACGAGGTCAAAGCAGAAAGTCAAACACTATTTGACTTTCACGCTTAAAAACGCATAAAAGAACGAAAGAGAACTTACAAAAGGTCCAATAATGGAGGTTTTGATCCAAACAACTCAGGTATGGAGCATAAAACCCCAACTTAGAGCTGAATGAATCAAAAGGTGTGAAATGAAATGAAAATGGAAGTGGGTATTTATAGATTTCATAGAACCGTTAAGATCGTTTCCCAATAAACGAGCATTAATCTGGACAGTCCAAGTGGGCACAAGGTTTCGGAATACTAGGGATGCCCCAAAACCATCAAATGGTATTGCAAATGTTACAAAATAGCCCCTAAACTTCAAGTTAAGTGCTGAAAATAACCTGCCATTGCTGAAAATTGAGTTTCTGCCCAGATGTGATGGTGGCGTGCCGCCACAGCCACACCATATGGTGGTGGCGTGACGCCACTGACCCCCAGTTTCAGCAAAGTTTGAAAAGTGGCAAGAATGATCCCTGCAACACTTGTGAGCCATTTTCGATGCGTTTAAACCCCGTTAACCCATTTTCAAGGCTCAATAATGAATTTTAAGTATAGTGGACATGAAACATGCTCAAAAACATCTCGGATGTCGGTTCGTTGGGCCGTACGGTTGCGTTGTTCGGTTAATTACGACGAAACACGAACGGACGAGAAAAACGATCCAAACTACACGACGAATAGAATTTTATCATGCCAATCACTAAAATAAAATATTTTAGTGATTACATAAATTTTTGGATGTCCGGATGTATTCAGAACGTAAGATATGCGCGAAAATGCAAACTTATGCACTTTTTGACGCTTTTAGTCCCTCAATGACCAAAAAGTTTATTTTAGCACACCAAACCCCTCAAAGCCTATTTCTAAGCTATATAAAGGATATTTAGGGTATGTTTAACTTATGGTCAAGTTCTGGAATGTCCGTTACAGTACGAATCAGCATACTTTCGCAGTTTGTCGAATTTAGTCCCTGTAAGCGAATAAACTTGATTTCGACACACCAAACCTTCCAAAACTTATTTCTAAGTTATGTAAAGGTTATTTAAGGTATGTTAAGCCCATTTCACTATTCCGTAGTGTTTTTCGCATTAATCTGATTATGTTTTCGCATCAGTGCGCTTATAACTTTCCAGAAAGCGATTTAGAGCTCGAAATCGAACAAGAATTGAGATGTGCAAATGATACACATATTTATACAAATCCCAAGTATGAAGTACAATATTTCATTGGTTTGGTATTTGTTTGATGGTCGTGGAGGCATAGGTTTCACAGTCTCCCCTACTTCAGGAAATTTCGTCCCGAAATTTATTTAGAGGAAACTTGTGAGATCTTGAAGCATGAGGTTGAAGAGATAAAACAACACTGGTTAAGGTTCTAAACTTCTAGTAACTTTAATAACATTATGCTTGCAATGTAAGAGGGACACTTATATACAAGTATATAAAGCGTTATTGGTGCGTCCACAGTACCTTCATTACATTGTTCACGTTTCGTTATTGTTGCCACTATAGGTTCTTACACATGATAAATCTTATTGGGGTTCCTGTGCACTGAATTTCATAATTATGTACGCGTCCATAATTATGAAATTCCTTGCATAGTCCGCACAGTGCATTTTATAACGTGTAGGGAAAAACCAAATGAACAAACCTGTGAGGAGTGTGACTAGACCATCTTAGGGTCCTTTTTAATTGAATCAATAAATGATCTCTTTAACTAGACCACCAAGGAGTCTTTTCAGCTTATATCATCACATGTCATTCATAAGCAGATTCTGAATCAATCTTTTTTACTAGACCACTCAAAGGGTCTCTTTGAATTTTGGAATGGTACTATATAATCCAAGGGTCTTAACTATTACGTAGAAGCCCATTAAGGATTTAGGGTAGTACCTTTGGATATCCTACTGCGAATCTCTCACATGAAGATATGGAAGATTCTACGGGGATTTGGAAAATGAAAACAAAAACACAAAAGAAAAAAAATTCATAACACATAATCACAAAATTGTTTATCTTGATCTTTTAATTTGTTATTATTTTGTTAATTTGTTTTGTTAATTGTGCACACGTATTTAAAGCACACCAGGTATCCAATCCGTGGATTTTGATTGGCACTTTAAATATTTTCCAAGAATCTAACTATAAAGATAGGAAGATCTTAAAAAGAAAATTCGATTTCGATTATAAGGAATCGAAATGTTCGAATTAAGGCATACAAGGAATCCAATGAAGGATTCTGATTTGAACGATAATCATCCACAAGGATCTAATTGTGAAGGTAAGAAGATCCCATATGGATTTTGGGATTTGAAAAGCAGGAGGCGTTTCAAAACCTTGCACTAGACGTGCTTAAGTCGAAACATGAGGTAAGAATGCTCATGAAGTTGAGGCGCTAGATATGCCAAGGCAACATATGAAGCAGAGTTTGAAGGTTAAGTCAATGTATGGGGAAAATGTTTTTGAAAACTATGCATGGGGTTCTTTTTGAAATGTGTTTAATGTTTTTGAAACCTTACATAATACTTTTGAAATCATGAAGTAGGTGTATTAGATAAGTATATTTATAAAATGCTTTAAAATCATGCGAGATGAATTTTGAAATTATGTATAAGGTATTTTTGAAAACATAAATGATGCTTCTGAAATCATGCACTTGATATATTAAGTAAATATACTATGTTAAAAATGTTTTCAAACTATATGGAATGTTTTGAAATCATAAAGGTTGTTTTGAAAACTTATGCTATGCATGTTGTTATAAAAATCAGAATGTAATGGGTATGAGATTGAGGAATACCCTTAGTTATCAAACCAAGGATTTAAAGGCACAGATGTGCAAAAAGCACGATTACTCATAATGTCGCTTTATTTCCTGTACTTCGTTTCTTAGGATGAAACGAATACTTAAAATTTTCGAGGAAATCATGAGCGATCACTTGAAAGGGAGAATCACAAGAGTAGTTTATTTAAAGAACATGGTTCTTTAATGTAGGTATCATAGGGAAATGCCATACACATATGTAACTACACTTGTATATCAGAATTGTGAACAACAATTTATTTATAAACAAAACAGATTGTTTCAGGATTCAACAAAAGATACAAGAGCAGAAGATTCAAATTATTTAAAGCAGCAGCTTCTTCTAATCAGTCAAATGCTCATCCGTGGGTTGGATTTGCATTGACAATATTTGGGCATTTGTTCCTGAAATGGCTCGTCTCGCCACAGTTGTAGCACGATCCAGGTGGAAAGCGAGCTTGGATAGGGTTGGCTTGTGGTTGATTTGGACCACCTTGGTTCGGGTTAATTCGACAAGCACTTGCCAGGTGACCAACTCGCCCACATGATACACACCGACGACACTGTAGGTGAGCTTGGTGATGCCCATTACATTTGTTGCATAATGGTGTCGTTCCCTTGTATTGCTTCTTAGCAGGTGGTGTTGCCACCTGGCTAGGGCCTGCTTGATTTGGTGCAACGACTGGAGAATTCTTTGAAGCTTTATGCTTCCTTGTCCTTTTCGAAGGCTTGGCTTCTGCTTCTTTCGATGCTTCTTGAGTGGCTCCATTATTGAGACGAGACATGGCGATACCTAAATCCACAGACTTCAGGATTACTTCGCCTATTCGCTGGGCAAATTTGGCAGTTTGCTCGGACATTTGAGTGTCGCTACTATGAAGAGACATTCTGGAGGAAGTGAAAGACATAGGAGGAAGCAAGTGAAATGTTATCAGATAATCAAAACAGAATGATAAGGCATAGAAATTGCGATCATTTTTTTGTTACCTAAGGCAAACAAATGAGATGATGACGAATCAAAGTAATCGGGTCATATTAATGTATCACGAAGACATGCTTTAGCCTATAAGTGGACACTCACCCCAAGAGTTCCCAGGTAAGAGTGACTGGTCCGATTATGTGGATTTGTACGAACACTCTAGCCTTAGACAGAAAACTCATAGTACAGGCATCCACTCTTCCAGATTGCACGTGTTCACACTATAAGACCCAAACTTTTACGAGATTTGGAAAAATTCGGTTGGCACTAAGCCAAAAACAAATCATCCGAAAGGGTGGGTGATTATTTTCAAAATCGTTTTGAAAACTTAGAGGGTTCAAAACCTAGTAATCAATCATCCTAGAACAGATGATTGGTTTTCAAAGCGGTTCTGAAATTTATATTCTTATTGTGGTTGTCGCCTAAGGATAGGTGACGGTATTGTTTTCAGATCTAAACGCAAGTAAACTCACGTTAGGGTCCTAGGAAGGTTATAGACTAGGTCAAAGCATTACAAATAACCTAATTCCCTATAACCATGAGCTCTGATACCAACTTTTTTGTCACACCCCGACCACGTAAAACAAAAAATCGTGGCGGAAACGTCGGGGAGTGTTGTAACAGAATCATTGTTTCATAACACATGGAAATTTGAAATTTTGTTTTATTGATTAAAAGAGTTACAATGTCTTAACAACAAGGAAGCATAACATAATTAACTAGTCTTGCATCTTTTATTGTCACTAAGGCCCGAGTCTGCCGAAGTGTATCTTGATCAATCATATGCATCATTTCCTGAAACACATGTGAAAATAGGTACGTCAGCATAAAAATGCATGTGAGATACATAGGTTTTATTGATTTAGGATTCATGACTTGTAAGTTTAAAGAAAATGTTTAACAAAAGTAGTCATGAACCTTGAAAAAATGTTTTTGTTTTATAAATCATATAAAAATCGATAAGGAAACAAATGATATAAAAGAATATGTATGGTTGTAACACCTTGAAAAATTCATGTCCAATAATATAGCGACACCTGTCATGGACTTAAAACGTGTAAAGGATCGATTTAGAGGGACTAAAGTTGACAAACAAGGAATCTATGTGAATAAAAGGGTTCAAAGTGTCAACAATGAATAAATATATCTTTCAATAACCCTACATGATGTATATACCCCTAAACGAATAAATCATGGATCATACGAAGCTAATTGTGAAAGAAAGTGAGGAATTACAAACTACAGGGGTTAAATGTGTCAACATGTTTAAAGTGTACCTCTAAGTGACCTTTTAGCAAACCCTAAGCTTTGTAATGATTAATTATACTCACGAGAATAAGTGATAAAAATTTCACAAGGTTTCGTTAAAGTATGAGAAAGTTATGACCATATTCGTATATGAGGGGTTAAAAGCGTCAACATTGAAATTTAAGGCTTTCGGTGATCGTATGAATAACCGAGGACTTAACAAAGTTGGTTTATGACTTGGGGTCCTTAAAAGTCAAGTTTGGGGGGGGGTTTAAAAGTGCAAGAAACCATGTTAAAATTAAGTTTACAAGGACCAGGGACCAAAATTGCAATATTTGAAACTTGCTGACCGGAGACCCAGGCCTCACACGGGCCGCGTAAGCCCAGGCAGGGCCTTACGCGGGCCGCCTGGCACCCCCAGCATCAGAAAACACAGGCAGGTGCCTGTTTCAGCAGGTTACACCGACTTAGATGCTTGTTTTTCGATTCTATGGGCTTGTTTGATTGTTTTTAATGGCCTAGGGACACTTGGTATGATCTCATAACATCCATAGACCTTGTTGGAATGATCTTGAAGCTCTAAGAAACCTATATAAAGGCCATGAGTTGGGTTCTTTAATTGCTCATTCACTTGAAAGCTTCACAACTTGGTTTCTGGAGGTACCTGGAGCTCAAGCACCCTTCCTAGTGATCCTTAGTCGTGCATAGGACCTTTGTAAGTGTCCTTAACCTTTCTTAATTCAGTTTTGATTAGTTAATTAGCGTAAAGTCAAACCGTCGTAATTAAGATTTGACTTCGTCATTAATCTTAATTTGTCCAGTCAAATTGCAAATCGAAAGTACCTATGAGTTGGTAATTTTGTGGGCAATAAACCCTTAAAAGGGCACCCTCTGATTCCCACTCTAACTAGGTCAATTGTCGGGTCAAAGATAATCTCAAAAAGTCAACAGAAAGCTTATTTTCAAATTAATGCATAATTAGCAATGTAGAAGCTATGCAACCTGTTTTGTCATTAATATAACTTGGTAATTAATGTAAGAACATGTCTAAACATGTTCAACTCGATAATTTTCAGTTTAGGCTCGGTTCGGGATCGAAAGTCGCATAGTTTGACTTCTGCTTTGACTTTCAGTTCTGACCCATTTGAGCATAGTTTAGAAATGCCTTAGAGCTTTATTAGGACCAAGTTACCTATAAGTATAACCCTCTGAGATTATACAACTTGGTTCATTAGTTATCCGATTCATATGCATATTTTCGTTAAATGCTTAAATGTTGACTATTATGCCCATATGACCTTAAAATGTGATTTTTGCAAAAATAAAAGAGTAGAAAGCTTCATTACTGATTTATAGACTTGTCCCTAAAATTTGACATCAGTTTGAGGTCTAGATTAAGAGTTATGCTCAATAGCGTAATTAGAACGCTTTTTATTAATTAAACGGCGTAATTAGCGTATAGCCTATCTAAACCCAATTTTGGATACCAAACTTTTTACCCACTGATATAATATAATACTTTGGGATTTTTTAAAATTTTTATTTATTTTTAGGCTGAGCATAACATAGAGTTCTAAGCTTATTTCTGTATTGCCGGTTTTGCCCTTTTGGGCTATAAAATGAGTTTTACAAATCCTTTTGATACCAAACCTTTTTCTACTGATCTAATATGATAAATAAAATATTTTGAGCCTTCTGGAATAATAAAAATATCAGCTTTCCTTTGAAAACCCGGAAATGGCTCCAAATCGCCTTTTAAGCGTTTTAAACGCATAGTATGCATTAAAACTATTTTAAACATATAAGGTTTGATGCCTACTGATATTTTTAGTATATAATTGTACTCTAACACTAAGCAAAAGTTTTAAACTCAGATTTCCGATTTTGACCTTTTAAGCTTATGTGAAATTACCAAAATGCCCCTACGGTGCATAGTTTGGTTATAATGGATAAATTTCACATATATGCAATACCCTACTGTTATAACTTATTAAATTAAGTATTTTTACTAATTATATCAGACCTGTAACTCAGGTTAATATTTAAACTCTTTTATAACCTTTAAAATGATCAAAATACCCCTACAGGGCGTAAAATTGAGTTTAAATCCGTTCAGGAAATTGAGTATCGCACGTCGATTATGTTCACAAGAAACTGATTTCGTACCTGTAATTGATTTCAGGTATTTCTTCAAGTTGAACTCGTATGCTTCGTCTCCTCCTTCTTTGACGTTTCAGTTGCTAGGGTTTATCATGTGAAATCCATTCCTTTTATTTTTTTAAAGCCACAATAAAAAAAATATCCACGTAAGCAAAACTACCGGGACATCCGGTTACCAGTTTTATTTTTTTAAAATAATCACAATAATGTTCAATTTAACAAGTTAAGTGACTTTTATATGCAAAAAAAAAAGTTGAGGGACTTTTGTGAGAAAAAATAGAAAGTATATTCGTCTTTTATGGTATTTGCCCTTTGAACAAATAACAATAGGAAGGCATATTACATCAAAAGGATTTGGCCCATCAGGCCCTTTACCCGACCCATCAGAACCTCTAGGACCTGGAACCAGATAGCCTTCTAAGGTTCGATTTGTGGATCCTAATTCCATCAAAAGAGGGTATGCGGTTCCAGTGGGTCCGAGTCGGGTCGGGTTGGTTCTGACCCTTTACACAGCCATACCATTGGGAAACAAAGCTTCTTGGTTTAAATTTTGAAATCCATTATAGATGTCGAAAGGAAAACCAAGGGACAGATGCGTTATGTAGAATCGACGGCCCACACATGTTTATTTTATCTACTTCCAATCCGAAATGGTTCGACGGGTTGAAAAATTCTATAGTTCAGCTGAAGGTTCCCAACTTCTTAATAAGTTGGTATGAAATAGATCGACGAATGAACTTTTTGGGTGGTGAATGGGCTCCTATATTATAACAACATAATGGAACACAAAGTCATTAGGTTGCTTCCAAGGGAGTACCATTCATCATATGCTGGGGTAATTCAGGTATAAAAGCTACAATCAAACAATTAGCCTTTTCTTTTAGTTTGATAAAATTAAAACGTGATGCAACTTCATTTTTCCATCTGTGTGAGACTTGCCAACAAGTCAAGTACCTAAGAACAAACCGTATGATCGTCTTCAGCCATTGCCGATTCCATCACATGTTTAGTAAGAAATCTTTATGCACTTGATAACACATCTACTGATATAGCAAGGGAAAGGGGTGATCTGGGTTATTGTCGCCCGCTTTTTCTAAATTTGCACACCCCAAGAGTTTGGAGTTATCTCTTTAACCAGTTTATTTTTGCAACATGTTTGTCAATTCCATGGAATACCTAGTGTACCATAAATTATACATACCATATATAAATATTAACCCCCGTTTATGGTACTTTTAATAATTTATTAATAGAAACATTACCTAAATCGTTCCCATTTGATAACTGCAGGTATTAGGGGCTCCAGATGAAAAGAAGTGAAATATAACAAAAAAAACGAGACAAAAAACCAGAATTCTGAAGAAATCTGCAAAAGACACAGATACATACACCCATGTTGTAATGTTCTATATTTTCTTCATTCTTTTTCCATTTTATTATAATTTGTATTTCAATTTCAATCCTTTGTAATCCTAGACTTGATCATAACGGAAATCATATTTTGTACTATTTTTGTTTAATCATAATTGCATATTATGTAAACAATCATGAAATACACGTTTTTAATTAAAAATCGAGCCATACATCGAGATTGTATTTTCTCGGAATGATATTCATACATGTTTATACATTACACATGTTTTCATACACCTAAAAACCATAAAAACATGTTTAACTATGTGTTTATGGCTCCAAATAACAAACCATACAAGTCCAAGGACCAAAATGGAAATTTTGGCATTTTGGGTGTCCTTGCGGACCGTATAGCTTCACACTTGCGGTCTGCAAGGTACCCGTCTGACAGATTCATTTTCAACTTCGCGAATTTTGGTCTTTGCCTTCTTCTAACTCCCAACCACTTTCATTACACACCCAACCATTTCACCCCGTTATAAATACAACACTCTCACACCTCCTAAACACTTTCACCACCTTCTAATTACTTCCAAACTCTTTCTAGTCTCCAATAATTACATGTTTGGGTAGAATGTTCTAAGTTCAAAACAGTGAGTTTTGAGTTTGTTCTTGCATTTCACTTCTTGTTTTTCTTCTTTTCATTCATTGGATAACCTCTAGGAATATTACCACATGTTTACCAAGGTAAACAAAGATGATATATCATCATTTTTGAGGTCCAAGTTAGGATTTTTCTTGATTCTTTTAAAACTTGTCAAAACATGTCCATCTTTACTTTGTTTTTATAACTTTTGGATACCAAACCAAATCACCAACAAACTTCCATGTTGAAGGGCTTGTGTTAAGGTTTTCTTCCGGAAACTTTGAGCTTCATATGCCTCCATATCATACTTCCTAAGTCTCTAAGTAATTTCCAAGCAATAAAGTGAGCAAAGTACACCAAATCTCCAACCACACAATGTTGGAAGCACTCGTCTAGTTATACCTCACTTAGTTACTTAGCAAAATAGTTAGTTTAGTTATGTATTTAATTCTTGTACTCATGACCATCCGGATCATCAATATATTGGTGATTTTTGTGCAATGGTAAACTCTTGAGGTTAGTGGATTACCCTACCTCTAATGCCTGGCAAATACTTGACTAAGTACTTAATGATAACCTATGTATATACATATAATACTTATCTCCAAAACCAAACCATGATATTAACCAACTCATGGTTGAACATTATGTATTAAGGTGGAGAATATCCAAAGTCTTAGATTCCTTACTTTGGACATCTAATGAGTGATAGGACTGATGAAAAACACTAACTAAAAATAGTGTTAAAATAAGTATCTAAGACATGATATGTTTTACGTAATTTCATACTTACAATTTCCGTATACTTTCCAATCTTCAAGTCCTCAAACTCGTACTCCTTTGTTTACCATTTTAGGGTAACTTAAGTGTTCCATCCTTCAAAACCGCTCGCTCACACTTTGTGGAAATGTTTGCAAACCGTGAGTTCATACTTGACCCATTTTACGCTTTAAACACTATTTGGGTTGCAAAATGTACCCATAATTAAATACACAATCACACGCATTCAATCAATCTTATGCAAACACTCAATCCTTTAACACGCTTACTTATTATGCTAAATCGTCATACATGCTAGAACAATCTGATGTTATGCTATCTATCATTAACTTTAAAAAGTCTCCCTTAAGATGTATAACACTATAGGAGTAGCACACTGCCCCTTTTGTTGGGTCATTGTTAAGTATTTAATATTTACGCTCTTATTTACTTCGGTGATAAGGTTACGCCAGTGGAAACTTTGGGTTGTTTTTTAGCCACTGCATGCTAGTATGATTACATGATTGGTATACTTTAAACATGTGGATTTCACAGTTTTTTATAGTTAAGCTATGTAAACAAACTAGTATGCTCACCGACATAATTTGTGTTGACGGATATTTTATATATGTTGCGGGAAATGTTTAATGATATATTTACAAGAAAACTACTTAGGGTGGACTAGATACTCATCAAAGTTATTTATGCATTTCGTTATGTTTTAGTCTTGAAACTTGCAAATTGTCGTGATTTTCTTTTCCAAACAATGTATTGTACTATTTAAATATATGGAAATGAAATTTTGAATTTTAGTTATTGTCGCAATCTAGGTTATGATGCTTTTGAATAATCTATTACATCTTGCCTCGATATTTCCGCCATCAATTGGGGTGTAACACATGCCAGGCTATAGGCACAGTCGTGCATAACCCATGTCATTACCAAGAAGTCAAAAAGTTAACCCAAGATGGTCAAAAAAAGTTAACAAATGTTCAAAAGAACAACCATAGCCAAACCTAAAGAAAACAAGCAGTCACAAAGGCATGGATGTCCATGCACATTCTAGGCATAGCCATGCATCTATCCCAGAAGACAACAATGCATCGCCATAAGTCATTTGGGCATAGCCATACCTTTCATAGCTAGTCAAGAAGTCTCGTATCTTCTCATATGAGACAAAGAAGAAAAGACAAAAGGGGACAAGATGGACAAGTTTCTAGAAAATGTTTTCATCAAAAGTACTATGCACCACCATACCTACTTAGGAACGGTTGTGCTTCACCAAGGCAACCACAAAATACAAAATGAAGAAGCTTCGAGATTAGACAAAAGTACAAAATCAAAAGATTATTTCCTGGCTAGCTGCCCACGTGCACAATCGTGCCTTGTTGGGCATGGTTATGCATCTCCAAAATTACCCAGCATACCCTTCTAAAAGTTGAAGAATCTTTGTACGTGTGTCTCCCAAGTAGTATGCACGGTTGTGCATATACTTGGCACACTGGTGCATACTGCTACCAACTTACCTATAGATAGCACATTCATTTCCAAGTTTCAAGTGTGCTATTTCTTGGGAGGCCTCCTAAAGTCGACTAAATCCTCTCTGGAGGTTTCTAATGCCTCCCACTACTACCCTTTCTCACCAAAATAAGGCACCAAGTAGTTTAGTTCACTAATAAGTAATAAATGTAGGTTAAGGAACACTTTACACACAGTTTCAGTTGAGCTTGATCGCCACACAAGTCGATAATCGTCATTGGTAAAAGTGTTGTTATCTTCAAATGGTTATATCCTTCTAGCTTCCTCACTCTCTTGGATTTGCTAAACTTATTTAATCTAGTATCTTATTTTCCAAGTTATTAGTGTGTTTATCTTTTTTACTAATTCTTGGTCTATTATCTTTTGTGACAAGATCATTTGGCTCTTAACAAATTAACTTAATAACTTAATTTGACTAAATTAATCTCACTTAACTTAACTAACTAGGGTTGCATATGGCTTCTAGTACCTTTAATCAGATCTGGTGTAGAGCTTCTAGTATTAGATCGGATCTCACAAGTTAGGCTTCTGGTATTGAACCGGATCCTACTAGGAGTTTCGGGTATTGAACCAGATTCGGGTGACAAGCTTCTAGTATTGAATCAGATCTTGGGGTGATAAAAGCCTTCTAATATTACATCAAGATCCTTACGGACGCTTACAATAAATCACCAGGTCCATTTGGGGGTAAAAGTTAAGAAAGGTTAATTAATGGGCGTTGGGTAATCCGTTAAAATAGTGAAACTAGCGAGATTGTTACTAAGTACTTATGTTTTTGTTGGACCCGAAAAGGAATCACGAGCATAGAGGAGCACGAGGTAACAAAATCAAAGGAAGAACTATTTTGTTTATTCGCTAACATTATTAATTTGGAAGTTATTCGCCTCAGTTAATAAAAGATCCTAACTGAAATCATGACTTTAAGCTCCAAAAAACACAAACTAATAAAGTTATAAAACTATAAATTCAAGATGGCCTTAAACCAGTCTTGTTGTAACATATTATTTACTAGTCACATGACTAGGGATGGTCGAATGAAAAGCCTATAAAGCCGGCATCTTCAAATCAGTCTATCAATATGTTGTGACAAAATTGAGGGAAACACGATAACATTAACAGGAGCCTCTTTCCATTTTTAGTAAAAAGATAAATAAGAAGAACTATGTATTTTTCCACACTAATAGATTGATTATTAAATTTTAACATTAAATAAACAAGATTTATCCAAAAGAGTCCATTTATTACTATTATAATCTACTAATCTATCTACAAAATAAAACCAGTCAAAATAATAGTGGAAGGTTGAGTAGGAGAAGTATGTCCTTCGACGATACTTAGTTCTTATCTAAACTATACTACACTACAAAAGGTTCATTACCTGTTGTGTGTATTTAGTTGAAATAAAAATCAATTTTTTTATAAATTTTAAACCTTGATAAACGTGGTCAAAATATTAACTAAAATCACTACCTAAAAACACACTTCAATACCCAGTAGTATTGTAACCGAGTGAGATCCGATTGTTTAAAGCAAATTCTATCAAGAATTATTTAAACAGCAAGCATCAAGTTGAAGTACTCCACCACGCACCACCCATAATCAGAGGGACAAACGGATGTGGTGAACCGTTGCCATCAAAATTATCTCCAATCATTCGCCAGTAATGAACCAGCAACTTGGAGCCAATATTTGTACATGGCGGAATACTAGTATAACACATCTTATCATTCCTAAACTAATATGAGCCCCTTTCAGGCCTTGTATGGTAGATCGATTCCTGACGCTCAATGTTATACCCTAGGGTCTTCTAGTATTCCACCCATTGATGCTTCATGATGGGAGCATGAACGTCTACGATGACTTTTCAAGGATACTCTGAAACGAGCTCAACAGCGCATGGCTAGCTTAGCAAACGAGCATAGGTTGGATAAGCAAGGTGATTTGGTTTTTCTTTGTCTTTGGGACTATCGTCAACAGTTAGTATCTAACAAGCCATCAAAGAAGCTTTACCCGATGCAAAAATACATCTGGTTATCCGTGTTGAACTAGTCCGTGGGAGCACAACAGGTAAAACCATTGCTAGCGACATCAGATTTTTGCCCATTCCAACTTACTCCACATGATATTTCGGAGCATAGCCATGGCAAGTTGCAAGTATTAGTCACTTGGGAAAAAAAACTGTTAGAAGAAGTTTCATGGGAAAATTGGGAGGAACTACTAACCAAGTTTACTGTATTTGATCATCATGGGCGGCCCTGGGGGTGGGCGGGGGAGGACCACCGGCCAGGACCGGATATCTCGAAGGGCACGTTATTTTATGAAAAAAAAACCTGATATGTATATGTATGTAGGTGAGAGATTCAGACCGAAACCCGTGATTAGTGTGTAATTATATTCAAGACGGGAGGATTAAAGACTGAAAAACAACTTTATTGTATAAACTCTGTAGCATAACATTACAAACCGGCCTGATTAATAGCTAGCCGAACCATACCAAATTAGCATACATCTGGGGAGAGACCAAGTGGTGATCTCTCCCCCAAGTCTAAAACCTTCCACCAGTTGCAAATGACCAAGGGGTTAGTATTTATAGCCACACCCCCTTTACTTGCAAACACACACGGTCAAACGAATAACCCTTTCGTTTGACCACTTCAAACGAGCGGGTCTATACACGTTCGTTTGACCGTTTCAGTAACTATTACATAATCAGTATAACAAATAATCTAATTTATTCGAACAACATCGGACACAAAACTGCACCAACAAATTCCCCCTTGTCCGTTACTGTCGAATGCTGAAAATGCAACTGGAATCGATCTTCAGTCAAGTATTTGTTGATGTTATCTTCTCTGTGTTAACAAATTCCCCCTTGACCGATGATCCAGGTAAGTAGTATCTTGATTTGAGTCTTCATAGCAATACCAAACCCTTAAAGCTTCTCATATAATATTTCCCCCCTCAAAGTACGCGTATCTGTATTGGGTGTTGTGCAATATCCTCGCAAGGCTAAATTGACCGATCTTCCGCTGATCTTCCAATACTCTAACCGGCATTTAATAAGTGTTCCATTCTTTAAAAAATTGCATCAAGTCTTGATCTTGTCATAAGAACTCTATTTCATTCAAGCATACTACGTTGGTAGAGTTTTCTGGTGAACTGTCTTCTGTAAACCATCTTTGTGGAATCGACCAAGTAATGCACTTTGATCATCAGCATCAACACTCAGGAAGTCAGCTAGACCGAGTATATCATTTGCAAGCTCAACCAGCACGCTTAGTTGAACTACATCCAGATCTCATTGTCTCGCCTTTGTGAAGTTGACCACGTAATGCACTACGGATCTTCAGCATCAGTAGTCAGGATGTCAGCTTGACCAAGTACATCGTTTGCAAACTCAACGAATTGAGTTACACCCAGATCCCTGTAAAATCCCAAAGAGACATCGAACCTAAAACCGAGTCCTGCTGATTCCCCCTCAACTACAACTTCTGATAGAGTTGGAATCCACACGTGTTAGCCTTGAACTATCAGCTCTCATAAAGATTCCCCAGGTCTTCAGTGAACAGTGCTTTGAAACTACTGTTGACTTTAGATACATGTATGTTTCCGTGCAAAACCCTTCACGCTGGCTGGAGAATTAATTAAAATCCTTAAATATGTGTTTGTGCAAAACATTCCACGCAGAACCTTTGGTATCACCAGAAAATCACAAACTTTACCACCTGTGATTGTGTTTAGAAATTTACCGAAGAAATTCCAAAACATATGAAAATTTGTATCCCCTCATTTCTTTGGTAAAATCTCTAAACCTTAACAGATTCCCTCCTCTGAGCGGAACTGTCGTCAACTTAACTGAACAAATTCTCTCCACTGAACAGAATTGTTCAAATGTTCTCGGTTTTTCCAAAAATCACGAAAGCGACTCTCTTCTTTCCATATTCTAGTTGATAAAGAAAGTCCTCTGGCCCCGTAGGATCCGACTTGTATCCCCCCAAAGTTCTACTAACACCTAATCCGAAAACTTCCATCATAGGCATAACTCTTCGACTATGTGAACTCGTTAGGACCGGTCTTGGCTCTCTAGGTTCCTTCAATCGTTACCAAATGCGAGAATATGACAATAAACAAAATTCTTTCGAGCATTTACGAACACCGATAACAAAACAAATTTTCACGTGCGGAAATAACTATACCGTTTTTGGCCCATAATAGTCAAGTCACCAATTTTGACATTTCCATCGGTAACCGTGACTACCTCACATTTAAAAAAATCATTTGTTTTCATCATCCCTTACGTGATCCCGCGCGCTCCCGAACCCGTACGAATTTGACGTTGAAAAGGCTTGATTCAAATAAGCTTCACGAACACTCGACCCCACTTTGCAACTCACGAATAGAAAAGGGTCCACGACTCCATGTTTCATCTAAAACATTTGGTCCAATGGATCCCATTTTTTTAATCATTTGCCCAAAATTAAGTTAGCCAATTAATTAGGTCCAACAATTAAAATCAAGAATTTTGTGTGTGGCCTAATTAAACACGTCTAAATGATACTCAGGTGAGCCCAACAAACAATATGTAAGCCCAACATAAAGACCTAGCTACCAAACAACCAAGTCTACCGACATCTTCATTGTACAGTAGTCGCTATCATCTTTAACATCACTTTTTCTCAGTAATAACATGATACCTCATCTCTTCTAATTTCAGTCGACATCATCAAGATTTCACCGGCCTTCATTCAAGCGTCAACACTGTACTCATAATCACCACGCGTCATCATCAGCCACGATGAACAGTACTGACCTGAATCATTATTCAGTGAAGATGACATATCACGAAGAACAAAAAACCTACGAAGAACCGGTCTTTCGTCGTCAAGGGGTTCTTCGCCTGTAGTTCTTCGCCAAAGTTGGGTTATTCGGCAGGTGGTTCTTCATGAGAAGGTTCTTCGGCAACCATTATTTTTCAGCTTGGTGGGGTTCTTCGTCAAGGGTTAGGTTCTTCGGCAAGGATTTCTTGGCTTGGTTCTTCGCAGGGAATAGGTTTTTCGGCAGGGGAGTTTTTCGTGGGGGGGTTCTTCACCAGTGGGTTCTTCGTGAGTGGGAGATTCTTCGTGGATGCAGATCTGAAGAAACCCTAGTGTTTCTTTAACAGCCGCCACCCCTTCAAGAACACAGACGAACTGTTCTTCTACAGATCTGACGAAAAACCTTCAAAACAAGATGAAAACTTGATTTTCTTACTGTAAAACAGAAAACCCAACCCTCTGGTATGATCAGTTTCATTTCAGACCCATACATTCGGGTCCAAATCTGGGTTTTCTTCATGTTTACCCACTTTTGCATCTTGAACAAAGACCACAAAAATCACTGATCTAGAGCACATGTGACTTAGCAAATGGTTAGATTCACTAAGTCGGGTACCATGGTTCTGATACCAATTGTATGTGAGAGATTCGGACCAAAACCCGTGATTAGTGTGTGATTATGTTCAAGACGGGAGGATTAAAGACTGATAAAACAACTTTATTGTATAAACTCAGTAGCATAACATTACAAACCGGCCCGATTACTAGCTAGCCGAACTATACCAAAGGAGCATACATCCGGGGAGAGACCAAGTGGTGATCTCTCCCCCAAGTCTAAAACCTTCCACCAGTTGCAAATGACCAAGGGGTTGGTATTTATAGCCACACCCCTTTTACTTGCAAACACACACGGTCAAACGAATAACCCTTTCGCTTGACCACTTCAAACGAGCGGGTCTATACACGTTCGTTTGACCGTTTCACTAACTATTACATAATCAGCATAACAAATAATCTAATCTATTCGAACAACATCGGACACAAAACTGCACCAACAATGTAAAATATTAATTTTAATAGGGTATACTAGTGGTGCACAAAAAACCCGGACCCGGAAAAAAAACCCGGAACCGGGTATTATAAAAACCAGGTTTTTTATACCCGACCCTACCTATAGGGTAGGGACCATGTATTCATATCTGATCTAAAACCCGAACTTGGAACCGGGTTTTTTTATACCTGGTTTATACCCGGTTTTTCGTAGTACCCGGTTATGGGTTTTATAAATACCCGGTTATATGGATTGGATGTATTTTCAAAAAAAAAAATGTAATCTTGTTTAATTATTGGGTTTCTAAGAATTATGTATGCACTTTGATGTAATCTTGTTTAAAAATGTCATTAACTTTGAATAAGTTAAATCATCCACTAAAACATATAAAGAAGAATTTAATACCCAGTTGGGTTTTTTTAATACCCGGTATGGGTTTTTTGCCAACCCGATGCATACCCGAACCCTAATCGAACCCGGAAATAGGGTATTATAATACCCGGGTTTTATAAAACCCGACCCGGACCCAGGTATATAGGGTATACATTTTTTGTAGAAAACCCGGACCCGACCCGGTTTTTAAAAAAACCTGATTTTGTAAAACCCGATCCTACCCGAACCCTGTTTTTAAAAAAAAACCTGATTTGTGCATCACTAGGGTATACCCATACAAACACCAACATAGGCCCACTTACCAAACTATTCTTATGATTTAGATTAGTTATTTAGCCATTGGCATTAGGTTTAGAAACCTTCATGAGCCCAATACCCAATTTCGTTATGGCCTAAGGGCACGTTTTTTGGAGCTCGAACAGGCTACACAAATTCTCAGGGCCGGCCCTGTTGATCGTGTCGCTGAAATTGCATCACAGCTCGAGGGTATTGTCAAGTAGGGAGTAGTTGCTACGGGCCAGGCTTCCAATATTGGGCTGAATGTTAGGCCCAATAGACAGATTAAGAAGCCTGCTAAACTCTTGGATTAAATCGGATTGGGCCAACTCAACATCGCATAATGGCACATGACTAATTACGCATTCTTTTTTCTTTATTTTAGTATGCATGTAGTTGTTAGTGGGCATGTTTATTTAACGTTATGCATGTATAGTGGGTTGTGTCAAGTGGGTCCTAGAAATAAGGGAGTAGTGGCGGGAGCTATTGCCAAGTCAATGGTGTCTGCATGTTTAAATTCCATTGTAATTTGCATTTGAAATTAAAACAGAAAATCGTTTCAAAAAGTTCTCTTGTTTAATTCATGGGAGCTTGGGAGTTGGGCCTACTCGAACAGGTCTAACATGCATTTCAGAGTGAGATACATTGAACCTGATGAATAATATCTACTTTTTTTTTAGTAATGTTATTAATTAATTGTTTTTCATAACAAATAAAAAAACTTAGCAAGTCACCATTTATGTTTTTTTCCCTTTTAAATATATATATATATATATAGTGAAAGTGTAAAATACAATATTCCTTAACGTATTTATACGTATGATATTATGAAATCGCACGTTATAAAAAAGCATATTGGAAATCGCATGTCGGTATTTTTTATGAAATCGCATGTTGGTGTATAAAACAATTTCGCATATTGGTTTTTCAGCATAAATTGCATGTTCAAAATTGAATTCGCACCAGATCGGACGACTGAGATAAACGCGTACATATTGTACGACAAGGACATTTGTACATTAACCTAACCCTATATATATATATATATATATATACATAAGTGACCGCTAAAATGAGAACCACCTCGAGTTGTAAGAACCGTGAGAATTTTTTGATCCGGGGCGAGGTGGACCAAATTTTTTTTTTCATAAACGTAGATGCGTGTATTATAAACACATTTGTAAAAAAATTCAAAAAAAAATGTCGTGTGTGTAGTTTTGAGCACCACAAGTTTGTGTTTACGGGTACCGTAAATTTTCCGGTACCCGTAAACACAAACTTGTGGTGCTCAAAACTACACACACGACATTTTTTTTAAAAAAATTTACAAATGTGTTTATAATACACGCATCTACGTCTATGAAAAAAAAATTTGGTCCACCTCGCCCCGTGCGGTGTAGTTCTCACGGTTCTTACAACTCGAGGTGGTTCTCATTTTAGCGGTCCCCTACATACATACATATACATATATATATATATATATATATATATATATATATATATATAGGGAGAGGATCATGAGAAAACTAGATATAAATGAGAAAACCAAAAAAGCACTAAAAAGGAGGGGGAGACTTTTAATGAAGGGGGGGGGGGACTTTTAATGAAGGAGGGGTAAAATTGGAAAAAAAATATATAACTTTTCAAACATTTCCCATTTCTCCATACGTTATCATTTTAAAACAAAAATGGCACCATAAGATCACAAATTTTTGTATCTTTCATTCAAGTATATTCGAGCATATTTTTTATGACATAAAAAAAGATTTATGGTGTCGTCTTGTTTTCAATACTATTATTATAGTAGTGCACATGTGCAATATAACATGTACTACAATTGCATTACATGCTTAAAATTAGCTTTTTGAGTCTAGTTTAGCTTTTAGTGTTAGTTTTTTTTGGAGGTTTAGGATTAGGATTAGGTTTTTGGGTGTGTGGGGGGGGGGGGGGGGGTTAGGTTTTTGGGGGGTGGGGGTGGGGGGGTTTAGGTTTTTTTTGGGTTTATGTTTAGGGTTTAGTTTTAGGTTTTCGGGAGGGTGGGGGTGGGGGGTTTAGGTTTTTGGGGGGTGGGGGGGTTAGGCTTTTGGTGGGAGGGTGAATTTAGGTTTTTGGGGGGTGGGGGTGGGGGGTTTAGGTTTTTGGGGGGTGTCGGTGGGGGTTAAGTGGTTTAAGCTTTATGTATTAGTGCACATGTGCAGTACAACCAAAAAATTTTTTTTTTTTTTTAGAAAAATGCCCGGATAGTCCCTGTGGTTTCACCTTTTTTCACCTATAATCCCTATCTTTCTAAAACTACTTGAATAGTCCCCAAGGTTTACCGTTTTGTTCTCGGATAGTCCCTGGGTCTAACTTCAGTTACTTTTCTCTGTTAAAATGATGTGAAATGACAAAAATACCCTTTCCTTTAAAAGGCCAAACCACAGGGACTATCCGAGCATCTTCTTCATCTTCTTCAAAACCCTAGCCCCCATTAGTTTTATCTCAGCCGTATACCCTCTAGTTCCCCCTAAATTCCCTGATGTCATCTCAATCCAAACACACACCTCAAAATAATACACTGCCACTCTCTTTCCCTTCTCCCTCACCCCACGATGACCAGCCGGCCACCATTATGGGTGGCGGCGCTAGACGGTGGTGTGGTGGATGGTGTCGAACAACCGTAACAGAGAGAGTAAGAGAGATCGGAGAAGATGAGAGGGGCCGATCACTTCTTCTTTACCGCAACAGAAGCAGCAGCGCCACCGCTCACGGCGGCGACCATGGATTCTGGCCGGCGACGCACAACTCCCCCCCCCCCCCCCGTCTACCACGGTTTCTCCGACAAACCCACCTCTCACACCTTAAGATGATGATGTTGAAAGAGACGTCCGGTAACCAGTTCACGGCGACGGCAGAACCGTCTGCGGCGGAAAGCGACGAGTGGCACTGTTATACTCCGGGTAAGCTCGAACACCCTTATCATTTTCCTTCTTTTTTTTTCTCTTTTCCGGTTCATTCTTTTCGCTTCAGGGGAGCCGATCAGGGTGGTGGCAGGCGTGGTGTAAACTCGGTTACTAGGTTGAAGGATGATGGCAGTGGTGATGATGGTGGTTATTTTGTTCAATATTCAGGTTGGGTCTCAACAGAGTTGGTTTGGGTTTTGTTTCGGGCTCGGTCAATAGCCGTCAACGAGGAGTTCGGGTCAAACAAAGTCAAACCAGTCAACGACGGTGGTTCTGCGCGGCGGAGACCGCCGGCGGCACGGTGGAGGGTGGAGGAGGGTGTGGTGGTGGGATTTTATAAACAAAAATGAAGAAGATGCTCGGAAAGTCCCTGTGGTTTGGCCTTTTAAAGGAAAGGGTATTTTTGTCATTTCACATCATTTTAACAGAGAAAAGTAACTGAAGTTAGACCCAGGGACTATCCGAGAACAAAACGGTAAACCTTGGGGACTATTCAAGTAGTTTTAGAAAGATAGGGACTATAGGTGAAAAAAGGTGAAACCACAGGGACTATCCGGGCATTTTTCTCTTTTTTTTTTTTTTAAATTTTTTTCCATACATAAAAAGTAGCGATTTTTATAAAAAAAAATTGTAAAAAAAAAAATTGGTATGTTTTTAGGTTTTTTTAGGCTTTTTTGGTTAGTTTTTTGGTTTTCTCATTTAAACTATTTTTCTCATGATCCATCCCCTATATATATATATATATATATATATGTAGAGGATCATGTACATTAATCCAGAAGTGTGAGAAGTGTATTATAACACTATATAACACCATATAAACACCGTATAACAATATGTAACACCATATAACACCATGTAACACTATATAACAAATATAACATTATAGTTTGTCTGATAGCATGTCTATGATAGATGTATAGTGTTATATATTGTTATATAGTGTTATATGGTGTTACATAGTGTTATACGGTGTTTATATGGTGTTATATAGTGTTATAATACAATTCTCACACTTCTGAATTAATGTACACTATCCCTACTATATATATATATATATATATATATATACATACATATATACATATATACAGGGCAGGTTTCATGCGAGAACCACCTTTATTGCGAGAACCAATACCACCCAAAACCCAAAAAAAAATCTAAAAACACATTAAAAAAATTTATAAAAAAAACGCTACTTTTTGTCATAAAAAAAAATTATGACGAAAAGTAGCGATTTTTTTATAAATAATAATTTTTTTGTGTGTTTTTTTAGATTTTTTAGGTGTTTTTGGTTGTGTTCACATTGGTTCTCGCGGATCTCGCAATAAATTGTGGTTACTAACGGACCTTCTCCTATAAAATCGGGTCATAAGAGCATTCACACACCTTACACTAAAATCTGTGAGAGTGGTTTTTATATTCTAAAAAGTGGTTGTATGTGGTTGTGAGGGGATGAGAGAGAAAGAAAATGTTACTGTTCATTTGTATAGTTAGGCTAGATGGTGTGGTTGGAGCCCACTTGGGGCTTTATCAGGCCAACTAGGATTCACGTCAGCGCCCCATGTCAGTATGGGGACTTTATCATGCCTCCCCCCCCCCCCTTTAATTTGCAGGGTGTGGATGAAGCACCCGTCATGATTACCTAATTATTTATTTATTTAAATATTTTTTTTAAATTAAATGACAATTTTAATAACTAGAAAATTAAAAAAACATAATTTCATTAAAAAAATAAAAACACTACAAAGTCATTAAAAAAACATAATATACTAGAAAAAAAAGACAACATACTAAAAAAACACAACATACTAGAAAAAAACTACATATATTTGGCCCGAATTTGTGCTTTACGAGCCTCCAAAATAACTAGATCCTCCTCTGGTAGATGTGACACATCTTTTGCGAGAAAGTCCATGTCTTTTTGGATTTGTTTCTCCATTCTCATTTGTTGGTCTTTTTCCCTAATGAAGATTATTTTGTTGAGACTTGCCTCGAACTCGCTCACCTATGACGGGCCATCTGATGTAGTAGACTTTCCACGTGCATTGGCCTTACTTTTATCCCTACCAGTTGGACGAGGCAGCTCTTCTGGTTCTTCAAACTCGTCAGCATCGTCATTTAGATTAATTACTGTACGAGCATCGGACCCATATGGTTCGGTGGTGGATGTCTATTTGGACCGTTTGGATCTAGGGCTGGTTCGGTCGAACAGTGGTTCAAGATGCCACTTTGGAGATTTGCGAAGAAGCTCCCATGTGGTTACCAACGTAAACATATGGCCATGGTACATTTTATAATCACTGTAGGCTTGTGTCATGATATCGACTTTCGTCTACTGTTGACGAGATTAGTATATATGTTGTTGAAATTGCTAACATTCGTCATCATAGCACCCTACTTTCCCGAAAAAGAATCGGCCATTCGATAGTCGCCACGACCCATTGCGGCGAAAAACTTTTCACGTATACGACCCTAAAATACCTTTATGTATTGGTCGTTTCCTATAAAAAATATTATTTACAAAAGCATAAGTTTGAATTACAAATTAAATTTACAAAACTATATGTTTATAAAAGTATGTAAAATTTACCAACAATCTCGTCCTCCGATACGTCGAGCCATGCTTTTGCCAACTCGAACTCTTCCTTAGGCGACCAATATTCGACATTCTTAGGGATACGTTTTTCGCTCTCATCCTTCTTTTTATGACTTCTTTTTTTAGAAGAGGTTTCGACTTGTGTTTCGGGAACGGATTCGGTTTGGGTTGTGTTTTGGGTTTCGGGTATGTTTTGGGGCATGTTTGAGGGAAAAAATGGGGGTTGAGAATAATACCCGAAAAATGGGGGCATCGGTTGAGATGTGGGATGAGGAGAAGTAGGGTTGTTTGGTGGCATTGGATAATATCCAACCTCACTCGTACGCGGGTCTCGGCGATAGCGGCCCTCTTGCTCGTTGTTTTGCATATTTTGCCAAAACGGATTGGTCGGGTCCAATGGGTTATTGGGAAACATTGTGGAGAATTTTTTTAAAAATGAAGGGAATGGTATAAAAAGTGATGAGAAAGTGAGAGGAATGAGATGAAAAAGTGAAAGGATTGTGGGTATTTATAATGTTAATTTATAAAAAAAGGAAATTAAATTTTTTTTTAAATCTGACCGTTTGAAACGGTCAAAAAGTTCAATGCTTCCTCGGTCCACGCTATTTTTGCTCGTTATCATCTTGGCGCTGCTTCTATGGCGCCCCTATATGGTGCCGGCGGTGTGGTGGGATAGGGCCCCGGGGCGCTATAGCGTCCTAGCTGGCGGGGGTGGCGCCCCCACACTCTCTGACCTTAAAGGACCATTGTTTACCCTCTATAATTTTTTAATATATTTTAAAAGTGGTTGTGAGTGGAGAGAGAAATATAATGATAAAGGTATAAAAAATATTATTTAATTGAAATGAGAGGAAAAAAAGTTGTTTTTAATGTAAGAGTAAATTACAAGTTTTGTCCTTTATGTATGTCCCAAATTGCAGGCGCTGTCCCTTGTCTTTAAAATTGATGAGTTTTGTCCTTAATGTTTGCAAATCTTGCACGTTATGTCATTTAGGGCAAACCCAGTTAATTTTTTTTTGTTAAATCTGGTCACCCAGGGGTATTTTAGTCTTTTTACACTGTTTACTTAGTATTATTAAAAAATAAAACAAAATAATTTTAGTTTTATTATTATTATTATAAGTGTATATATACCGTATCTTTCTCCACCACCCTTCACCGCCACCTGCCGCTACCACCACCGCCACCACCCCGCATAACCCACCTCCACCGCTTCAATAGTGCAACCCCACCATTACCACAGCTGTACCTACACCAAAACCACCCACACAACCCACCCACCACCATCGATTCTCTCTCTCTCTCCTTCACCCACCACCGTCTCCACCATCACCACCCCCACTAAAACCCTAACCCCAACCTGCAACAACCCAAACCAGCAACAAACACCATTAAACCCACCACCCCCAAGAACCTGCAACCACCCAAATCAGCCCCCCTCCCCAACCAAAAAAAAAACCGATTGGATCCTATCTAGATTCAGCCATCTCTTTTCCTAATGGGCCTGGATTTGCAGTTATAGGCTAAGTTTTACGATTTACGATCAATCAATCGAGTAATAAGTAACCTACATCAGAACACCTACATCTGGAGGAGCTAATCGCCGGGATGGTGGTGGCGGCAGGTGAGAGAGAGGGGGGGAGAGAAGAGTCCAGTCAGACCATCGTCAGAACACCACAGCACCACCACCACCGCCGTGCCTTCACCATCTCAATCACCGCACCTAACCCACCACCACCGCCGTGCCTTCACCACCGCCGTGCCTTCACCACCGCACCTAACCCACCATCACCGCCGTGCCTTCACCATCTCAACCACCTGCATCTGCATCTGTTTGAGAGAGAGAGAATAGATGAAAGTTATTTAATAGTGTTTTGTTTATATATATATTGTTTTGTTTTTAAGTTGTACAAAATACCCTTTAATAAAAGTTATTTACAAACTAGCCCCTGGAAAGCTCAAATGACAAGAATGCCCTCATGTGCCATGCACATGATCAGTTTTAACCAAAAAATCTAACTAGGTTTGCCCTAAAGGACATAACGTGCAATATTTGCAAACATTAAGGACAAAACTCATCAATTTTAAAGACAAATGACAGCACCTGAAATTTGGGACATACATAAAGGACAAAACTTGTAATTTACTCTTAATGTAATTATAAGGTAGAATTTGATGAAGTGGATGTGAATGCTCTAAGGATCTGGGAATGCCTAAACGGCGGCCCTAGCCAATATCTGGCCAGACTACGTTATCTTAACCGGGTCCGCGCTGGGTTGGTCAGACTTGGTTACGGCGTTCCCCCGGTAACCATACTGCCTCCACACGAGTTGGATCGCTAAAGTAACAGGCGGATGAAAACCGGGGTGCGGCTCAGGATCCGAAACCCCCTCGGTGGGTTTGTCACCATCATTGCCCAATCACTAAGCATAAGCCCAGGATTATATCCATCCTAATATGACATAAGTGAGAATTGAACTTGAGTCTTCATTGAAAAACTCAATTCTCCTACCACTAGGCCATAAATGGGCAGTGATAGGAGACCCAGGGAAACCTGGGTTGGATCCTTGAGCCAAACGGGTTTTACCGGTAATTTCACCGTCGTGCCTACGGGCGGGTGGATTATCAGGTTTTCCCCGGAATTGGTGGTGGACTCGGGTTACTCTCGGAGTACTCCGTTTGTCCAGTGGGTGCCCCGAGAGTGCTCGGGATTGAGTTTGTTGGCCGTTCAAAAAAAACTAGGCCATAAATGGGGGATACAAGTATTTGGGTTTTAGGTGAGAAAATCTTGATGAGGAATCACCATGACAAGTTTCCTTAAATTTACTCATTTATTAGGACACTTATTTTTAGTTTTTGCTGAGATTCTAATAGTTTTGGAATATTGTTTGATCTTTCAGATTGATTAAACAACTATATTACGTTCATTGTCAACAATGATTCAAAATATTTGATATTACTAGATAAAATGAACACACCAAGATACGGAAATTCACAATTCTGAAAAAATAATCATGAGCGTCACGGTGTAAAACTCAGTCAAAAATCATTTTTTTTTTTTTTTTTTTTTGGAACTGCAAAAAATCATTTAGACTAGCAAACAAACTCTGTCCTTCCTATCTTGTTTAGCACTTTCTAGTTTGGTTCCAGGTGTCTGGTCAAAATTCTCTTCTTATTTTTAAAAAGTCGTAGTTTTGGAAAAGAAAAAGTAGGTCAAAATCAGTAAATCACTAGCACGGGCGTCGTTTTCACAAAAAGTTAAAACTGTTACTCTAGTGATGGTCACGGGTATTTAAGTTCCACCTATGGTGGGTTCGAGTGAGTTTTTCCCTTTACGAGTCTGGATGATAGGTGTTTTTCATTGAGTGGTTTAAAATTGGGGATCTATTATGCGAGGGGGCTCTCTAACACGGACACGGTTAAGACAACGTATGCTAGACATCCCAACATTCACGAATAATTTAAAACTTTCAAAAAAAAGGTCAAAAGTTCAATGACCTCCAACTCAAGTGGTAGGAGGACTTGAGTTTTTCTGTGACGACTCAAGTTCGATTCACATTTGATGTAAAAAAATAGTGAGTCACTGGTGGACAATGATAAGAAACCCAGAGAAACCTGGGTTCGATCCTTAAGCCAAACGAGTTTTATCGGTAAATTATTTAAAATACATATTTGAGAAATATTAATTATACAATAATAAAAATTAATTTACTAGTTAAAATTATTTTTATATAACAACAAAATATATATTTTAAATTAAATACAACCATGCCAAATCATGGTTACATATGAACTCCAGTTAAATAGCATAAATCATAGAACCAACAAATAAATATAAATCTATAAAATCTTGTGTCTAATAACATGTTCATTGCTAGCTACATGTGTGCATCCTCCAACATGTCTAATTTATATATTTTGTTTTCACTAAAGCCCAAGTTCCGATTGGTACGAAACATGAGGATTTTTTTAAAAGCAATGTGTTTCTACTCTCATCTCATTATTAGACTAGCGGGTATGGGGCGTTGGTTGGGGTGGGGATGCCAGACAACGCTGGTTAACCCACACCATACCAGGTGTCGCGCAATACCCCCAACCCAAGCCCCTCCACACCCCATAGTCTTAAAAAACTCCCACTAAAACTGATTATTTGGTAGAGAGGAGTGCTCACCGAGGAAGATACCACCACCCGCCGCCATGGCAACCACCCGAAAACTATCCGCTAGGCAATGAAACCAAGGGTGCTCACCAACCGAGTACCCACACACAGCTCTCGATATCTCTCCTCTGCAACACACACGCCACTCTTGAATCGGTGACAACCACCCGATCTCAATACCCGAAACCCCCTACCAAAACTACCGGCGGAGGTGTTGCCGATTGGGTAGGGGGTACACGGTCATAGTACCCATTGGTGCCCCGACTCTGTATTTACATTAGAACAAAGGAAGAAAACTACTACAATTCCAACATAATTAAAATAAAAGTAACTATAACTAATAAACCATAAACCTAAACAATTCAAACAATAAACAAATAAATCCTATATAACTTCAACTCAAGTAATCTTTATGTTGATTTTTCCATTTGAATTATCTGCTCTAAATTGTTTTTAAATAGTTCTTTGGTCATTCAAAATGATCGATTCTGCAATAACAATCATTCATAATTCAGTTTTACATCAACAAAAATTCACTCTTTATAGTTTATACTCTTATCAGAAAACCAACAGGAGTTCGCAAAAACTTCTAAATCAATAGTTTATTCTAAATAGTTGTGGTCGGTGGAGACGTCTTTTAGAGTTTAAAACGTGAGAGAGATTTGGGAAAATAACATGGACCGGAGACGCCTTTTTTTTTAACGATAAATTACTTTTAATTTCTTTTGTTTATGGGACTTGAAACCAAGATCTTTTTTCTCATACCCAGGTGTTTAAAGATTTTGTCTTTGTTAATGGACCACAATCTCAGAAGCACCAAAGATGTTTTCTAGAATTGAGAGTTTGAAATGTGAGAGAGATATTTGGGGAAATTAGATGAAGCGTCTTTTCTTTTATTAAAGGATAATAGATTTTAATAATTTAAACTATTAGCGGTTGGCCTGCAATGGTTCAAACTTAAAAAATAACCAGTGGTTGTATCACATTTTCACATATTGTAAACTAAGGTCAGGATATAATAGAAAGTTTTTTTTTGTTAGGAATGCTAGGAAGTAATCTTGAGCATCAATTAATTTAATCAAGGCCTAAGATTAAATGAGTGAAATTGAAGAAAAAAAAGAGGCACGTGGGCTTTTTAGGGGCATTCTAGTCAATCCAGGGCAATATTTTCTCTCTCCTCCAATCCCCCCCCCCCCCCAATTTTTTAAACGTTAATAACTCTTTCATACGACATTATTTTTTTATAAAAATTGCACAAAAAAACGAGTGTTTTTTATCTTTAAAACGAGTATACTATTGCTATATTTTCGAAAAAAAATCGAAAACCCAGTTGCGTAAAACGCAATGGACAGAAAGCGTAAAAAATGATTTTTTTCTAAAACGCAATGGCCAGAAAACACAAAGAAATGTCTTATTTCTAAAACGCAATGGCCTAAAAACACAAAAAAAAATGTTTTTTTCTAAAACGCAATGGATTGAAAACACATAAAAATGTGTTTTACCTAAAACGCAATGGACTAAAAACACTTAAAAATGCTTTTTTTTTTTTTCTAAAACGCAATGGTCAAACAACACAAAGAAATGTCTTATTTCTAAAACGCAATGGCCTAAAAACACAAAAGAAAGTGTTCATTCTAAAACGCAATGGACTGAAAACACATAAAAATTTGTTTAACCTAAAACGCAATGGACTAAAAACACTTCAAAATATTTTTTTCTAAAACGCAATGGACCAAAAAACACATAAAATTTCTTATTTCTAAAACGCAATGACCTAAAAACACAAAAGAAAGTGTTCTTTCTAAAACGCAATGGACTGAAAACACATAAAAATGTGTTTATCTAAAACGCAATGGACTAAAAACACTTCAAAATGTTTTTTTTTTCTAAAACACAATGGACAAAAAACACATAAAAAGGTCTTGTTTCTAAAACGCAATGGCATAAAAACACAAAAGAAAGTGTTCTTTATAAAACGCAATGGACTGAAAACACATAAAAATGTGTTTTACCTAAAACGCAATGGAGCAAAAACACAAAGAAATGTCTTATTTATAAAACGCAATGGCCAGAAAACACAAAGAAATGTTTTATTTTAAAAATGCAATGGCCTAAAAACACAAAAGAAAGTGTTCTCTTTAAAACGCAATGGACTAAAAACACATAAAAATGTGTTTTATCTAAAACGCAATGGACTAAAAACGCTTCAAAATGTGTTTTCTAAAACGCATTGAACCAGGGTATGTTTTGTCTGTGAATTGTCTGAACCAGGAAGTAGGAGATCAAAAACTGTCTACGAAAAGAGGCAATTTCCATAAAATTAAATTTTCTGATTCAGCTCGACCCCAGCCAGGGGCTCTGCCCCTTGGACCCCGTCAGAGGTCCCCGCCCCTTGGACCCTGCTCACAGGGGCGCTGCCCCCGGACCCCCGCCAAGATTACTTTGTAAAACACAATGACTCAATTCAAAAACTCAGATCGTAAAAATGCAATTCAAAAATTTCTTACATAGATCGAAGCCGATTTCTTCAGATTTCTTCAACGATTGACGAAATTTGAAATGCTAGAAACACTTATCGGTGATCGAATCGAACGAATCGAGTGATTCGCTTCAAAATCACGGGAAAAAAAATGAAATATTGTATGAAATTAAACTGGGTTTTTTTCAAAAAAAAAGTTGAAGAACACGTTGATTGGGTGTTTGAATCATTGATTGGTGACGAAAATCACTCTATAATGTAGTGATTATTGAGATAGAAAGTGAAGAAAAGGTTGAAGATGATGGGTTTTGAAAATAGTAGGTTTTGAAGTTACAGATAGAAGAAGGGAGGAGATTGGATAAAATTGACTAAAATATATTTCCTTTTTATTTTAAATTTTGTCATATGTCATAATCATATTGCTTTCTATCCTTTCTAGCCAAAATAAACTTTCTATTTGATCCTCACCTTTGTAAACTAATGTACTTTTACTAAAAAAACCTTAATTTATTTTTGTCTACTTATCATTTTCGGTTTAGTAAAGGTCCATTGTTTTACAATATACGAAAAGGTGGGACCACCACTAGTTATCTTTTAAGTTGAGACCGTTATTAGATAACGACTAATAATTAGAATTATTAAAATTCATTATTCCTTTATTAAAATAGAACGTGATAGGTTTAAACAAACACCATTTTAATAAATATCTATTCAACCAACATAGAAAAGAAAAAAAAAACTTCTTTCAAATCAAATACATCTTCTTTTAATAGAAAAAGGAAACTTCTTCCAAATCAAATACATCTTTTTTTCTAATATATATATATATATATATATATAACTTATTTAATAAACGATTAAATATGCAAACTTTACAAAAGCATAACTAATCCGAGGATGCCAATGACCCACAGACCAATTGGTTTGTGGAGAGGTTTCGGGGTTTCGTGTCCGCGTGACGCCGGTTCGAAACGCGGGGTATGCAAATTTATACATAGCCTCCGGGCGAAGGATCGAAACAGCCCGCATGTACGTGGATTCGAACTCGGGGGGTTAGGTCGCTGGCCGCGGTCCTAGCCAGGTGAGGTGTTTGCCGTCAAAAAAAAAAATTAAAAAAACCATGGGCGAGTCAACAAAGTAGCGGAAGGCCCACCAATTTTCAAACTTTTTTTTAATGGTCAACTTTTCTTTAAAAAGGTAAAGTATATGTTTGACGTTTGACTTTTGACTTTCTTTAGACTTTCTATTAAATCATTTTGGTTTCTTTTTCCTCGCACAAATTCATTTTTTTTTAAATGTAAACTTCATTAACGAAACACCACCCCAGAACCGGGGGCACCAAAAAACGCAACCGACTTACATAATTACAAATTTACACCAGTTTTCCCAAGATAAACTCTTAAATTTCGTTCTATTCTTCACCCAAAGAAACCCCAACGCTTTCACCTCACTAATAACCTTCTCTATTCTAACCGACACATTCCTGAACCTAGCTTCATTTCTTGCTTTCCAAAGGCTCCAACAAGCTATGATCATCACACCTTGAAAAACAAAATTTCCCGGCTCCTTAAGACCACACGTCACATAAGACTCCAACAGATCTTGAACAGAGAACGCATATATTTGCGGAACGCGGCACCAATTACTAACATAACTCCACACAACATTGGCCACAAAGCAACCAGTGAAGAGATGGGTTACCTCGTCTTCTCCATCGTTGCAGAATCCACAGGACGAATTCTGAATGCTAATATTTCTTCTCCGCAACGCTTCGATCGTAGGGATCCTGTTAAGAGCCGCACGCCAAGCGAAAATGTTACATTTCGCAGGAAGCCACTTACACCACTTGAAGTTCGACCCGGAACTCGATCCCCTGCCTTTCATAATTGTTTTTTAACATCAGCCACACTAAAGTCTTCTTTGTTGATCAGTTCTGATTAAACTAAAAGGAAAACATGAAACACATACCTGTTATACTATTCAAGGCAGTAGAGAATCCAGTCAGAGTGTTCGACATCTTTGTCAGGTTGATCCGGTTCCTCCTTAGGGTGTAAAGTTATGATGGTGATGAAAACCGAAATAGGGTTAGTTTCGGTTAGAGGGAGAGAGTCACGAATTTGTGATGTTAATGAGGGTTGTGATTGTGTAATGTGTCTAACTGTCTAACCCTTTAACTCTCTAATAAGCCCCTTATTTATACACCCAAGAGGAAACCCAATTAGTTAATAAGGGTAATATGGTCCATCAACAATTACCAACTAATTATAATAGGTTATTAATATATTTTGATCTAATATAATATAAATGATTATATAGGCTACAAGATTAAATATTATAACATTAATATATTTAATCTCACATTCTCCCACTTAGCCAAGTAATCATTTATCATGAGCATTAGGTAAGCCTGGCCAGGAGTTAACACTCATTTTAGCCTTAAACCAAGAACTATAGCAGAGAAATACAGCCGTTGAATCATTATGCGACTCAGGACCCCCATTAATCATACTATAGCCTCAATTTAAAACCTAACAGTTACGATCAAAATACGCAGCCCTTTAGCGTCTGATTTGTATTTATATTTGTCTATATGTCATTACACCGGCAGAACATATGTTAGAGACATACAAAATCAAACTGAGGAAATTTTATTAATTAAAACATAAGCTAGTACAATATGCCGTTAAACAAGGTCTTTAGTAAGTCCCATATTCGATACATGTTCTTCGAAAACTTTAGGTGGGAGACCTTTAGTCATCGGATCCGCAAGCATATCTTTAGTACTAATATACTCAATACAAAGATTATTTTCCTCAACTCGTTCACGTACGAACAAGTACTTCGTATCAAGATATAAACCAGCTCCAGTCGAACTGTTACTGTTCGAGAAACTAACGGCAGCTGAATTATCACAGTAAAGCTTCAATGGTCTAGAAATGGAATTAACTATTTTGAGTCCAGTGATCAGATTTCTAAGCAACATTCCATGACAGGTTGCGTTGTAAACAGCAATGTACTCTGCCATCATTGTGGAAGTTGTAGTTAACTGTTGTTTATGACTCTTCCATGAGATAGGTCCGCCTGCTAACATAAAGATGTAGCCCGAAGTGGATTTCTTGTCATCTTTGCATTTAGCAAAGTCAGAATCAGAATAACCTACCACTTCTAAATGATCACTTCTTCTATATGTCAGTTTGTAGTCTTTCATCCCTTGCAGATATCTGAGGACCTTCTTAGCTGCTTTCCAGTGATCTAGGCCAAGATTAGTCTGATAACGACCTAGCATTCCAGCAATGTAAGCGATATCTGGGCGAGTACAGACTTGAGCATACATCAGGCTCCCGACTACTGACGCGTAAGGTATCTGGCTCATTTGCTCCTTTTCAACCTCTGTTGTCGGACACTGGAATGAACCGAAAACATCTCCCTTAACTACTGGAGCGACGGAGGGTTTGCACTGTTGCATGTTGTAACGTGTGAGGACACGATCTATGTAAGTCTTTTGAGACAATCCTAAGATCCCTTTGTGTCTATCTCGGTGAATTTCGATGCCAATGACGTAAGAAGCATCTCCGAGATCCTTCATGTCGAAGTTATGCGAGAGTAAACGCTTCGACTCATGCAACATGTCTAAACTATTACTTGCCAGTAGAATATCGTCTACGTACAGGACAAGTATAGTAAAGTTACTCCCACTCATCTTAAGGTAGGTGCATTGATCCACTTGATTCTTCATAAAACCTTGCCTCTTCATGACTTCATCAAACTTGAGGTACCATTGACGTGATGCTTGTTTTAACCCATAAATGGATTTCTTCAACTTACAGACTAGATGCTCCTGACCTTCAGGTTTAAAGCCTTCAGGTTGTTTCATGTAAACATCTTCGTCTAAGTCTCCGTTAAGGAAAGCAGTTTTGACGTCCATCTGATGCAGCTCTAAATCAAAATGAGCTACTAGGGCCATGACGATCCTTAATGAATCTTTACGAGAGACAGGTGAAAACGTCTCTTGATAATCAATTCCCTCTTTCTGAGTGTAGCCCTTTGCAACCAATCTCGCTTTGTAGCGTTCAACGTTCCCATTCGGATCCAGTTTTGTTTTGAACACCCATTTACAACCTACAGGTTTGGCACCATTGGGTAATTCGACTAAATCCCAAACGTCATTTTTCTTCATGGATTCAAGCTCATCAATCATTGCTTTGTTCCATTCAGAAGACTGATCACTGCTAATGGCTTCATTATAAGAGATAGGATCATTGAGCTTTCCAGCATCCATTTCAGTCAGGTAGGTAACATAATCATCCATATTAGTAGGCCTTCTTTGCCTAGATGACCTCCTGAGTTGATTAGCGGGTTCAGCGTTGTCTTGGTTTTGAGCGTTTGATGTGCCTTCGTTATGAGGTATAATGGGTTCTAATTGTGGAGATGGAGGTAGTGCAGTGACTTCAGGTGCAGTTGCATGGGGTACAAGAGGAGTAAACGGAGTAATGATAAGCGACGAGTCTCTCCCCCCCGCGTCTTGTACTTCTTGCAATTCTTCGTAAGGGTTAGTACTGCTCCCACTGATCTTGAAATCCTCTAGGAACGCAGCACGCTTGGTTTCAACAATACGGGTGACATGGGAAGGACAATAGAAACGATAACCCTTCGAATGATCAGGATACCCAATAAAGAAGCAGGTAACTGTTTTAGGGTCAAGTTTCCTTAGGAAAGGATTATAAAGTTTTGCTTCAGCAATGCAGCCCCATACTTTCATATATTTAAGACTCGGTTTCCTTCCTGTCCAAAGTTCATAAGGAGTTTTAGGGACAGACTTAGAAGGAACTCTATTGAGTATATGAACAGCTGCTTTTAACGCTTCAGTCCAGAGGAATAATGGTAAATTAGTGTTGGCTAACATACTGCGCACCATGTTCATAAGGGTACGATTTCTTCTTTCAGCGACACCATTTTGCTGAGGTGTACCAGGCATGGTGTATTGGTTCACAATCCCCTGGCCCTTACAAAACTCATAAAATGGACCAGGAGCTTGACCCACATCAGTATGTCTTCCATAATATTCACCGCCTCTATCTGATCTCACAACTTTAATCTGACGATCTAATTGCTTTTCAACTTCAGCTTTATAATCTTTAAAAGTTGTTAGAGATTCAGACTTTTCCTTTATAAGATACAAGTACATGTAACGAGAGTAATCATCAATGAAAGTGATAAATGAAGTATGTCTTGTTATACCAGCAATTTGATAAGGACCACTAATGTCAGTGTGAATGAGTTCTAATAAATTAGAGCTCCTAGTGGCACCTTTCTTATTTGCTAATGTCATTTTGCCTTTGAGACATTTGACACATGTTCCAAAATCGGTGAAATCGAGAGGAGGTAAGACTTCATCCTTTACGAGACGATTTAATCGTTCTCTTGAGATGTGGCCTAAACGTTGATGCCACAACATAGATGAAGTCTCTAAGTCTCGAATTTGTTTCTTTTCCATCTTTGTGAGTGATTCATTAATATTATATGACAACAAAGATTTGGAAAAATTATCATCTAGTTCTAATCTATAGAGACCACCATCCAGAATGCCAGTACCATAAACAACGGAATCATAGAGAATAGAGAGTTTGCAATGACCATGAGAAACGACAAAACCGTCCATGTCTAACTTTGGTCCTGATACAAGGTTCCGAGTTACCTCAGGAACATATAAGGTATCATAAAGTTTAATACATAAACCAGTTTTCAAAAATAATTGTAATGTTCCTATGGCCTTCACTTCTAATTCCCGATCATCTCCAACTTTAAGTGTTCTTTGGTTTCTTCCCAGCTTCCGGATTGTAAGGAATCCCTGTAGTGAATTTGTTACATGAACCATAGAACCAGAATCAAACCACCAAGAGTTAGCAGGAACATTTAAATTAAAGGACTCAAGTATCATGAAAAAATCGTTACCTTTCTTAGCCAGCCATTCCTTGAAGTCAGGGTATTCCTTTTGCTTATGTCCTGTTTTCTTACAGAACTTGCAATAGGGTTTGCCTAAGGAGTTCTTAGAGCTGGAAGGTGCACTTGTATTAGGAGTTGGATTTGGCTTGTGAACCTTAGAAGTATCCTTTCTTGGATAATTGTTCTTCCTCTTCTTTGAGCTGGAGGTGGTGAAGTTAGCAACATCAGTATGGCGATCCATCTTCATACGCTCTTCCTCCTGCACGCACATGGCGATCAGCTCACTCATCGTCCATTTGTCCTTCTGAGTGTTGTAATTGATCTTGAATGCTTCATAGGATGAAGGAAGCGAAGTGATGATGAAGTGAACAAGAAAACCATCGCTGATCTCCATCTCTAGGCCCTTCAACTTATTGGCCATGTCATGCATCATCATGATGTGTTCGCGAATGCCGCTCCTCCCATCATACTTAGTCGTCACCAGCTTGAGGATAAGAGTGCTAGCGTGTGCTTTTGATGTTCCTTTGAATTGATCCTCCACAGAAGCCAAATAGGTTTTAGCATCGTCCGAATCAGGAATAGCTCCTCTGATAGAGTGATGAATGGACTGCTTCATGAACATGAGAGACATGCGGTTACTTCTAGTCCACTTATCATGAAGTAACTGCTGAGGAGCAGTACTCTGTGGAGTAAGGTCCGCTGGCTTATCCTCTCTTAGAGCATAATCAAAGTCCAACACTCCAAGTGTAAGCATGAGGGCATCCTTCCATGCAGCAAAGTTATCACCAGTCAAAGGTGGAATCCCTTGATTGGGTGCTGATAGTGGAAATAAGATGAGCAAGTTATGATTCTAAGAAAGAAGTCTTAATGTGATCTAAGGGCATGTTATACTAAGGCAGGCATAAATAATGACCATTATAATTATGAAGCTGTGATAATGTCTATTACTAACATCAAAATAATAGACTTAGTAAAATTCTATTTAAATGAAGACAAATCAGCTTTGGCCAGAAGTGTAATCATCTAAATATGTGTGCAAAGCAATTGTGACAAATCAGCTTTGGCCAGAAATGAGACAATCACTTTAGTTATGCACTTGTCAAGCATGCTAAACATAAATGAATTAAATCAGCTTTGGCCAGAATTAAGACATTTCACGTTTGTAATGCATACTTAACATAGCTTTTTATAATACTTGAACAATAAATAGATGTATTAAATCAGCTTTGGCCAGAATTAATACATCAGAAGCTCATTCAAGTTAAGCTATTTTGGTTTTGTAAAAAATTATCTGATTTTGATTAATTAATTAAGTATAAACAAAACCAAGTTTTTAGGTCACATTAAACAGCTTAAGGTCTCGAGTCGCAACCTTAGTCTCGAGTCGCAACCTTAGTCTCGAGTTGTGATGATTATGGTTTCGAGTCGCAACCTTAGTCTCGAGTCGCAACCTTAGTCTCGAGTTGTGATGATTATGGTTTCGAGTCGCAACCTTAGTCTCGAGTTGTAATGTTATGGTTGCGAGTCGCAACCTCCTGATCTCGAGTTGTAATGTTATGGTTGCGAGTCGCAATCTAATGGTCTCGAGTTGTAATGTTATGGTTGCGAGTCGCAACCTCCTGATCTCGAGTTGTAATGTTATGGTTGCGAGTCGCAACCTCCTGATCTCGAGTTGTAATGTTATGGTTGCGAGTCGCAACCTCCTGATCTCGAGTTGTAATGTTAACAGCTGTTATTGTGATGGTTAACTAAAAAACTCGAACTTTTAGGGATTGTGGAGATAATGTTTCCTGTTTTATTTCTGATCTAAACTTATCACAATATTTCGAAAATAATAACTGAATATCTTTAACAGTTTTCGAAAATTTAATAGATAAAATTTAGATTAAACATTAGAAAAACATCCACTAATCCAAAATAGATTCCAAAATAAGGGAATTTTTCGAGTTTTCTTAGAACATAATGATGAACCCTAAAAAAAAAATAAAAATATAATCTGGAAATCCGAAACCTGATTTTAATGGTTTTGTAATGGATTTCGTGACAATAGGTTTAACCTTTATGATTCCGAGTCAATTATTCAAATAACAGTTTCCGAAAACAGGGATTTCGGCCACAATGAAACCCGAAAACAGTCTTTGATTTTAATGCTTTAAAACTTCCGTTTTCCAGATTTTCGATCCGAGAATAATGGATACAAAATCAGAACTGATTTATCAACATATGCTCTGATACCACATGTTGATCAGTTCTGATTAAACTAAAAGGAAAACATGAAACACATACCTGTTATACTATTCAAGGCAGTAGAGAATCCAGTCAGAGTGTTCGACATCTTTGTCAGGTTGATCCGGTTCCTCCTTAGGGTGTAAAGTTATGATGGTGATGAAAACCGAAATAGGGTTAGTTTCGGTTAGAGGGAGAGAGTCACGAATTTGTGATGTTAATGAGGGTTGTGATTGTGTAATGTGTCTAACTGTCTAACCCTTTAACTCTCTAATAAGCCCCTTATTTATACACCCAAGAGGAAACCCAATTAGTTAATAAGGGTAATATGGTCCATCAACAATTACCAACTAATTATAATAGGTTATTAATATATTTTGATCTAATATAATATAAATGATTATATAGGCTACAAGATTAAATATTATAACATTAATATATTTAATCTCACATTCTTTTCCTTCCCCAATCCAGATCCAACAATCCGGTCTATCCGTCACCGAAACTGAATCCAATAACCTGTGCAGCTGAATCAATTCCTCCGGTTCAGAACCTTGCACAGGAGCTCTCTTCCATTGCCAAAGGGGATTAACTTGGTCCGAACCGATTGATACTCTCTCGCTAATTCTGCATTTTTTGACTGCTTCAATCTGAAATAAACTCGGGAACAGATCTTTTAAAGGCTCAATGGCAGCCCAAGGATCAAGCCAAAAAGAAATAGAATCGCCCCTACCCGGAACCCCTTAAAGAAGCTTTTCAAATTTCTATGTAACACAAATTCATAAATAGGTTACTATGTAACACTCAACTTCTTCTTAAATTTTTTCCACTATATGTGTTGTGTTTAATTTTTTTTTTTTTTTTTTTTTTTTTAGTGATTTGATATTTATATGGAGTCATATAATGTTATTAAATTAAAACCTTATTAATAAGCAACTACTTTATGCTTATGGTAGTTGTACATTAGCTTTGGAGTTTTTCAAAAAAAATTTGAATTTTTCTTTTTAACCCTGAAGTTTTAATCTTTGACAATTTAACTTTAAAGTTTTAATCTTTGTTTCCCTTTTAACCCTAAAGTTTTAATCTTTGACAATTTAAGTTTATAGTTTTAATCTTTAGTAATTTAACCCCTTTGATTAATTTTATTTTTCACTTCTAATTCAAAAGTTTCCATCTTATACAACTTAACCCCTTTGATTAATTTGATTTTTCACTTCTAATTCAAAAGTTTCCATCTTTTGCGATTTAACTACTTTGATTTTTTTTTACTTATGTGTTGTAATCTTGGTTTAAGGGTTTTTCAAAGAAAAAATGGTTATGCATATGGTTGTTGTAACCTTGGTTTTGGGGGTTTTTTTTAAAATATTGATTTTTTTACTTTTCACCCCTAAAAGTATTTCATAAATTTCTTTTAACCCGAAACTATTTGTTTTTTTTTTACTTTTAACACAAAACTTTTTATCTTTTGCAATCTATCCTCACAACTTTTTTTACTTTCAACTTTGGTCCTTTATAGTTTTCATTTTCCGCAAATTTTACGCTTTATGCTTCGTTCTAAATTTTGTGACTTAACACATCGCAACGTGCGTCTTTGGTTTAACATTTTTACGTTTCGTTCTAAATTTTGCGAGTTAACACGACGCAACGTGCGTGTGTGGGTGAACGTTTTTACATCGTCTGTTTTTTTCCCGGTTGACGGGTTCAACATAACGTGCGTGTCCTAAATCGACTTAGTTATAACTAAAGAATCCCCGTCGCATTGCGGCGGGTCGTAATTCTAGTTTTATTATAAATTGTTGTTTTCTTTGACACGGCACATATTTTCGTCCCCTAGAAAAAAATATGTGCATGCTATTAGATGTAACATGTTTATCTAAATGGGCCAATTGAGTTCAACGATCAAATCAAGTTATCAATAAGTCGAATGAAAGTGTTCACATATAACTAAGGGTGAAGGGAGTGGTTAAACATGTGAAAGTGGTAAACTTTAAAATGGACCAATCAGAGAGTGCCACGTCAGAGAGGAGAAAAAGTTTAAACTTTGGTGAAAAGTGTTGGCATTGGTTAGACACTTGGTAAAGTGGTAAACTTTTTATAAAAAAAAAAAGGAAAAAGGTGTGATTGGTTAAAGATGGCATGGACCCCACTCCCCACACACACTTCTCCCTTCACCGAACGGTGATCCATCACCGATTTGGCAACTTTGCCGCACGTCAAACAAGTGAGGGGTGGTGTGTGCCGATCGGTGAAGTCTTCACCGCTTGGGTTTAGACACCCACACCGAACACCCTAACCATACATATCTCAATCCAAACACACCACATTTAATATATGATTAAGACGTTGATCTTATCTAGAACCCGGATCGATTTAGTTCTAACAATCATGTAATGTGGGGACACGTATGTCAATACTATAGAACTAAAAATCATATAAACATAACTTTAACTGCTTTAAAAGAATTATTTATTTTAATTATATTATGAACGAAATATGGTCATTAAGGAATGCAGCGCTTGTCTCTAATAAAAAAATAGAACATGTTTCATCTACAATCATCACATATAATATGAGTTACGTTTATTAATTTTGTATCTTAATAAACCAACTTCACAAAATATATATATATATATATAGGATTAGGTTCAAACGTGAACAAATTTCCAAGAGTGAACCGCGTGAACTGATCTGAACCATTGATTCCATATACATTTAACAAGGGTAAGATTGTAACTTTATATAAATATTGAATTTAAATTATTGTCTCATTAATTTCAAAATCCTAACATATTTAAATCATCATCAGTTACCAAAATTTTCGACATTTACAAAACAATTACTTATTTTAAATATGTTAGGATAATCTTAACTTATTTTAATATTATCATTGTTTTTGGTTATAGTAGCAAGATTCGAATTATAGTTTTAGTCTTTTTTTGGTTGAACTAGAGTTTTCAGTCATCTTTTTTATTGTGTATAACTCTTAGCTCCGTAGTACACATGTGTACTGATGTGTTCTATACATTCCAACACGATAGTACACATGTGACTTGCAACATTGTTGTCTTAGCTCCGTAGTACACATGTGTACTACTGTGTTCTATACATTCCAACACGATAGTACACATGTGTATAATACATGGAATATTTACGGGATTTACTCTCTTATTATTGGAAATAATTTTCTTTCCTAGTTTTAAATAAGCAAAATAATATAATTACACTTCTACCCTTTTAATTTTAATAAAACAATAAAATCTAACCTATTAATTACAATCATGCCACACCTTTAAATAATCAAGATCATATTAATCAGCGGTCAAGATTTGTTCACGCAGTTCACTCTTAGGAGGTTGTTCACGCTGGAACCTTACCCTATATATATATATATATATATATATATATATATATAGTGTGAGGTTCATTGGGGAACACTAAAAAAGTGGGGAACCGGGGAACACTCTTAAAAATTTAACTTAACATGTTAAAAATAAATTTTTTAAACATCTTTTTCGGTGCTTCTCCTTATATATACATGTAGAAGCATTTTTAATAAAAAAAACCAAAAACTAAAAATATTAAAAAAAACAATTAAAAAAAGGCTAAAAAAAAATTTTTTTAGAAATTTTTTTTTTACTCGACTAGTTTCTCCTCAATTTTATAAAGAAAAGCGCTGAAAAAGTTAAAAAAAAAAATATTTTTAACATGTTAAGTTAGTTCTATAAGATATAACTATTTTTTAAACATTTTTTTATATTTTTAGTTTTTGATTTTTTTTTATCAAAAATGTTTCTACTTGTATTTATAAGAAAAAGCGCCGAAAAAAATTTAGAAAAATATTTTTTTTAACATGTTAAGTATAATTTTTAAAAGTGTTCCCTCGTTCCCCACTTTTTTAGTATTCCCCAATGAACCATCCCCTATATATATATATATATATATAGGGAGAAGATCATGCGAGAACCACCTCTTATTGCGAGAACCGCGAGAACCAATGTGAACACAACCAAAAATGCCTAAAAATCACACAAATTTTTTTTTTAATTTTTTAATATTTTTTATAAAAAAATCGCTACTTTTCGAAGGCAAAAAAAAAATTTGTTTTTAATTTTTTTTTTTAAATATATATATTTTTTTGCTTCGAAAAGTAGCGATTTTTTTATAAAAAAATATTAAAAAATTCAAAAAAAAATTTTTAGAGTTTTTTTTTTTTTTTTTAGATTTTTTTAGGTTTTTTGGGGGTTTAGTTTTTAGCATTTTAGCTTGGGAGGGGGGGGGGGGGGTTTAGGTTTTTTTTTGGGGGGGGGGGGGTTAGGTTTTTTGGGGGTTTTTTTTAGTTTTTAGCATTTAGCTTGGGGGGGGGGGGGTTAGGTTTTTTTTTGGGGGGAGGGGGGGGGGTGGGGGTTAGGTTTTTTAGGTTTTTTTTAGCTATTTTAGGTTGTGTTCACATTGGTTCTCGCGGTTCTCACAATAAAGGTGGTTCTCGCATGAGCTCTTCCCTATATATATATATATATATATATATATATATATAGGACAAGGATATATAGGAAACCATTTTTTAGTGAGAAAACTAAGGAAACCCAATTGTGACCATTGATCTTGATCATCTAAGGATTAGGGAAATTTGATGGTTTATTGATTTTAATTTAATACATAACATATGTTGATGAGTGGGCCAGGAGGGTATTTGTGTAAAAAAAACCATATCTCATTCTCTCTCTTCTGTATAGTTGTCACCATCACCATCACCATCAAAGCATCATCATTGTCTCTCTTCTGTACATTCACCATCAAACCATCATCATCATCCATTCTCTCATCCTCTCTCTTTCTTCATGTTTCAATCACCAAGAACACACCCACAAGTGTGTGTGAGAGAAGCAAGCCTGAATCGTTATTGTTAAAGAAAGAGAAACACCAAGAACACACACACAAATGTGTGAGAGAGAAGCAGACCTGAATCATTCGGTTGCATGTGTTTCTAGAGAGAGAAAGTTATTAGAACACCAAGACCAAGAACACACACAAGTGTGTGAGAGAGAAGCAGGTCAGAAATCATTTGGTTCATGGGTTTTTAGAGAGAGAAAGTTGTTAGAACACCAAGAACACACACACAAGTGTGTGTGTGTGTGTGTGAGAGAAGAAGGTCAGAAATCGTTTACATGGGTTTTTAGAGAGAGAAGGTTGTTAGAACACCAAGAACACACACACGTATGACATGCACTGGTTCCATGTCTTAATGTTATTTGTTTGGTAAAAGTTGAATGATTTTGTGTGTGTATTGGTAAAATAGATTTGATAGTTAGTTGGGTTTTTTTGTTTTAAAGGGATTAAATTTTTTTAAGAATTGTGATAATGAATGTTATTGTTGATATATATTCGTTACCTTTGAAAAGTTCATAATCTAATCGTTGATGATCTCGTTTATTTTACAAATAAAAAGTTGTGTTTGGTTTGGTAGCTTGTTTGAGGCTTTTGATCTGAACAGTAACTGTTTTTTGTTGGTTTGGTTGTTTGTTTGGGGCTTTTGATCTGAATAGTAACTGTTTTTATGTGTTATACTAGGGGGTAACATATGTATAGCCATGTTAACATGTCACATATAGTTGTTACATGTGTTACAACAAAAAGTTTACACATGTATAACACGTAACACATGTTATACATGTGTTACCACTATAGTGTAACACAAGTTACAAATATGTACTACATATGTGTAAGCCCCTATATGTTGCTTGTTTGGGGGTTTTTTTATCGTATATGTTATAACATGTGTTACCTTTAGAAACTTCATAATTTATTCGGAATATGTGTAACATTCAACGTATCCATGTGTTTATTTTGCTACATCATATTACGCATGTTATGGGGTAACTGTTTGTGTGTGTTATACTAGGGGGTAACACATGTATAGCCATGTTACACATGTCACATATGGTTGTTACATGTGTTACAACAAAAATTTTACACATGTGTAACACGTAACACATGTTATACATGTGTTACCACTCTAATGTAACACAAGTTCCAAACATGTGGTACATATGTGCAGCCCCCTTTGTGTCCATGTATAACTCGTAACACATGTTACATAAATGTTGTTACGTTTGCGTTGATAAATTTAACTATACAAGATTAACAATGATGTAATTGTTTTGTTCATAGGTATAGGGATGTTTGTGTTCAAGATGAAGCTGGTTATCAAGAAGCGAAGCATAGGTAGATTTGTGTTACCTTATGACAGTTTTTTGGATCATTTTTATATATTTGAATTTGTATAAAACACTTTTGTTACATTTAAGTTTAATTGTAATTGTTTTTTTTAATATATATAATCTATTTGTCCCTTTATTTTGTTACACCAGTCCCACATTCTCAGTAGTTGCATACATTACTAGCAATTTGAACAATACACATGTCGGTTATGTATTGATCTAAAATCAACTTCCTTTTATGTATGTAATATAACTGGGGATACTAACTTTTATAAAATCTAATTGCGAGGTTGGGAAAAATAGGACTTCGGGTGCATATAAAATCTCAATAGTGGGATAGGGAAACTAACTTTTATAAAATCTCAACCCGTAAATATGCATAAAAGTGACTTTTTACATGATATACGTCATGCCACACACGTTATACAATAAGCATGAACACATCCGAAATAAACAAGATGAATATTGTTGTTTCTCTCTAAAAAACATTAGCTTTCTCTCTCTAAAAACATAAACAAAGATGTGATGAGAGCAACACCTTACTTGCTTTTCTTTGAGAGCTTTGATGGTGACTTTGATCTTCAGATGTGGTGGCTTCAATAGAAATGGATGAGTACAAGATCCAGATCTAGTTGTTTCATACAACACAACATGGAGACGTATTCAACAAGAATTAATACTAAAAGTCTACTTATGTGTCGTCCGAAATTCTTGTCATAAACTCCATGGATAAATAAAGATAAAAAGAAATATATGGAAGGTTTGAATTTGAAGAAGATGATAGAAATGTGGGGAAGAAGATGCATTGGAAAATGTTGCAAAAAGGTGTGTACTTTTGTCTCAAAAGTAAAAGGTGGGTTGGTGAGTTTGATGGGATGAAAAAGTAAAAAGTCTAAAATGCCCTTTGAAGACCAATTTGCACATGCTTAAAGTGGGTGATGTGGCTCAATATGGGCCAAGTATTGGGGTTTTTTTAGTTTTCTCAATAAAATTGGTTTTCTCCATATACTTATGTAACACCCCGTATTTTCACGAGTGAAAGTCAAGGTCAAGGTCAAAGTCAACGGCCGATTTCGCGCAACTTGACTCGTAGAAATGTTTTTATTTTGATTATATTATGTGGAGTAAGTGTCGTACATTGCAATAATCGAATCATGTTAACCGTATTTCAATCGACTCGCAACTGTGAACTATAGGAAGTAACAATGCGATAAAGTTAATCAACCGAGAATCAAGCTATGTTAATCAAATCGACATCAAATCGTAACTCGAGTTATGTATTTTACTTGTCAGCTATACGTGTGTGTGTGCCTTACATGATTACCTGTGCATGTTTATTTATGTTTATTGTGGAAAATCAAGCGAACTTAATCGAACTCGAAGTCTAACTCGAAGGTGATCGAACCCGAATTCCGAATCGAACCGTATCATATACGAAGTAGTTGGGACTAAAGGTAATTTGACTAGGAAACCCTATTGAATCGCTCGCAAATTGAAACCGAAGCGTCCTCACAACCGAACGCACCATTCAGTCGACATCCGGACGGATGGTTCATCCGCACGGATTGCCAATCCGCACGGATGACCAGTCCGCACGGATAACCCATCCGGGTGACCTGCAATCCGCACGAATCACCCTTTCCCCTTTTAGCATCCTATAAATACCCAGGTCACTCTCCCAACTTTCCACTTTTGGCAAGTGACGTCCGACCAGCACGCATTCTTCACCTTTTCTCCGATTTCTCTCAATCCAGGTAAGATCTTGCTCTAAATCTTGTAGATTCTTGGTCTATACACACATCTACACCTTTCTATCTTTCACATCTCAACTTTTAACCATGAAATCATCAAGATTTGAGGTATTCTAGGGTGACGTCATCATGAAGTTCTCATGAACTTCAAGTGTGACCTCATTCCACCAAGAATAACTCAGATCTGAACGATTTCCATAAGATTTCACAACAACTTCACCTAAATCTAAACTTTTCTAAAGGATAAAAGAGTTGAAAGAAATAAACAAGTTTTCTCCTTCTTTTATCCTCAAAAAGCGGTAGGAATCGGATCCGTTCTAGTCTCCTACTTAACGATAGTGATGCACTAGTCCTAGATCTGGATTCTACCCGCAAGACACCTGATTTCGGGTTAGACCGGGATGACCGTTCTAAACCGCTGACAGGCCGAGTTAGGGTGATTCCTGGCCGGCTTGGTCATACGGGTAAGGATGCGATTCCAAATGGTTGACACGTAATCGGAACGTCTCGATAAACGAAAAAGGCGACCAAGAGTAACCGGACGGAACAACCAGAACGAGAAAGTCGTCCGCACGGACAAGCTGTCCGCACGGACAAGCTGTCCGCACGAACAAGCTGCCCGCATGGACAGACGATCCGGACGGGTTGTCACCCGGGCGAGCTACACTTGGGACCCACATTCAAAACGAGGTTTGAGTATCGACGAATGAACAATCCGGACGGACAACCTCTGAATGGATTACTCTTCGGATCATGAGATACTAAGACCTTAAACGATTTCAAACAATGTTCATCCGCACGGACAAGTTGTCCGCACTGACAGACTATCCGGACGGATTGTCTTGTCCGCACGAACAAATTATCCGGACGGATTACCACTGTCCGCACGGATTATCATCCGGACGGATTCCACAAATTCATCAAGTGACTCAGCCTTGGAGACGTGTCCGCACGGATTACCATCCGGACGGATTGTTGTCCGCGCGACCGGCTTGAAGGGTAGAGATACTTAGGTGTTTTCTAAATGCTACAACGAAAACTCCAAAGCTCAAGCCATCATACACAAACACATCCTTAACTTAGGAAGAAACAATCCACTCGAATAAGTTATCCGCACAAGTGAGTTATCCGCACGAGTGACTAGTCCGGACGAATGGCTGATCCGCACGGATTACTCGTCCGCACGGATTACTTGTCCGCACGAGTAACTAGTCGGCACGGATGACCATTCGCACGAACTACCAATCCGCACGGAGGACCAATCCGCACGATCAGTCATCCCACCCACACTAATTCTGTACTGTTTTCCATGCCACTTATCTTTACGCTATCGAATCTATTCAGGCTAACCGTACTCGCTGAAAAGCGCTCCCTTCAATCCATAATCGCTGTGAGTATACTCGAACCCTTTTTGCTTTTAGCACTTTTGGGTGTTACATACGTTACAAATATTCAAACTACAACCATCACACTACTCAAGCTATTTTAACGCTATACCATTTATGCATGTTATACGTGGCTTATGAATGCTTGTTTGTTATGTTTACACATGGAATGCTGTCTACCTGCCTTAGCAACGATAGTACTATAGTTTGGACTCAGCACCCGTTCACACGGGGGTTGTTAAGGATCTTTTACTTGCATGGATTACGGTGGTAATCATGTATTGCGAACTGCCTCGGGCAGTCAACCCGCAGTCATTGGTATCGATGGATCTATGTCGATAACTAACGTGCTTCATTTCACTATGTGTACGTGCTGGTTATGCGTAAACGAATTCGAACTCTATATGCTATTATCAAACTTGTATGCTCACCTTTACATTATATGTATTGACTTTATTTTAACGTATGTGACAGGTGCTTAGGTTGTTTCTGTGCTTAACTTGCTGGTGATGAAATTGAGGCTAGGGAAGGAGTCCTAGAAACCAACAAATAAATTAGCTGTGTTTAAATCTGAGTTGTCGGAACAGAATACTTGTCTTGATGTTTGTCTGTAATAATTATTTAACTATTTGAGATACGGTATGGGACGTATTATTTAAATTGAATGGTAATGATAGTTGTTATGGAAACTTCTGGACAATCTGTTTCGCTCAGTGCCATGCCCCGATGATTCCGCCATCGGTTGGGGTGTGACAGATTGGTATCAGAGCCATAACTATAGGGAATTAGGCAAGACTCGACCTAGTCCGGGTCGAAGTCTTAGAGACCTAGTCTATAGTCAGGAACCAGCAGACCGACTCGAGTACATCCCTACTGGACTTGTACGAGCTTATTCCTCACCATTTTCATTTACCTACACTATCACTGCACTCGAATTTTCAAATTATGAATGGGTAATGAGGCCGAGAATAGGTGTGAAAACCGCAAACTCTCGACTAAAGTTGCCTAATCAGCTTGCGTTTTAGCTACAAACGAGGAGAATCATACCAAATTAGGAGTGAAATCCATATTTTGATGAATAAACTCCTCAAATTTTATTAAGAACAAGGACGAAGTTGTAAGATAGGGGTGAAACCCCAACCTTGACGACTTGTCCTGCTTTTATACAAAACTCCCACCAAGGTTTCGATGGACTCCAACGATCTGAAGACACAATATAACCAATGGGAATTGCGCCAACGCCCAAGAATCGAGGCAAAGGCATAGTCTTGAAGGTAATTGTGCACACAGGATCCTTGTGAATAGTCGAACCACCTTGGTTATTCGAAGTCTACTAGCCGCTGACAATCTATACTCGATTTTATGTGTTTCAAGCTTGAGCCAAGACTATTGTCTCTGACGATTCGTCGATTTTATGTGAATTACGTATTTTATGCTTATTTGTTAGCGTTTTGAGGTACTACTGGTTTCGACCTAATGCTTTTTGCTTTCACACCACACGCAACACGTCACTAACGAACCGCTCGCACTATACTACATTCGAACACTCGCGAACTTTGAATGCTAGGTTTCTGTTTTCTGAATGCCTCTAGTGACTAAGGCGTATGTGTTTCCTGCTAATGTGCTTACGTGTTTAGGAATGTTGTGACTATGTGCCCTATGTGCTTATGTGATTTAGTGTAATTATGTGATTTTGTGACTATACACGTTTACATGGTACGTGTTACTGAGCTTTAGTAGTAGTAGACGTGTGAGGTGAGATTCGAATACATGTGTTGAGTTCCGTGGCGATGTCTATTGCAGACAATGTCGTCTGGATCTCGTCATCCACTCTCTCGTCAAGAAAAGAGGGACAGACGCCTTGCTTCCATCATCGCGAAGAGTGTAGCTAAAGCCGTGAGTGATGCGTATGAGAATGCTAGCAAATCATCCGAGGAATCGAGAATCGAAGCTCCCAAAGCCAACGCGAGACCTTTCAGTTTTAAGCAATTCAAGTCATGTGGGCCAAAAGAATTCACAGGCGAAGGAGGTCCTACTGCACTATTCCACTGGTTTGACTCTATCGAGGTTACTCTGCGACAAAGTGGTTGCCCTGATGACCTTCGAACTCTGAACGCTACCGGCGTCTTCCAGTCCCGTGCTCTAGACTGGTGGACGGCCGAGAGGAACAAGCGAGGGAATGATGCAGCCTACGGTTTGTCATGGGATGAGCTCAAGGAAGTCATGCTAGAGGAATTCTGCCCTCCTCACGAACGTCAAAAGCTTGAAGATGAATTTTGGCACATACATCAGAAGGATGGAGACAATGCTGTACTTACTGCTCGCTTTAAACAGCTCAGCATTATCTGTCCCGACCAGGTCAAGACTCCCGATATGACCATCAAGAAGTACATCTGAGCTTTGCCCGACTGCGTTGCTGATTTCGTGCAAGCGGCTAAGACTACCATGATCGAGGAAACCTATCTGCTAGCCGCTGAAATCAATGACAAAAGGGTTAAGGCTGGCGTATGGGATAAGACCTCCAAGCATCTGCATCAAGCTACCGCAACCGCACCAACTGCTGAACCCACCTCGTCAAGCAACAAGAGAAAGAACAGCTCCACCAACAAGAACTGTGCGATTACTGCTGCACCGATTCAAGCTGTACCTGCCCAACAACGTCAAGTAGCGGCGCCTGTGGCCAATGCACCGCCTGCGAAGCGTGCATATACTGGGCCGCACCCGCTCTGCCCTACTTGCACCTATCATCACCCGACAGCTATTCAATGCCGCTTTTGTGCTCATTGCAATGTATACGGCCACTTTACTGCCAACTGCCGTATTCGCCAAGCTCCTGCCAATCAAGCCCTACTCACTGCCCACAGGGTCAACAAGCTCCTTCGGCACCCGCAGTCAAAGCCAGAGCCTGCTTCACGTGTGGCGACCCGAATCATTTCGCCAACATGTACCCGAACAGGGTAGTGAAACAAGAACCGCAACAGCAGCAACCACAGCAGCAACAAGAGCAGCAGCAACAACAGGCCGCACGCGCCAGAACTTTCAATCTCAACGTGCGTCAAGCCCAGGCCGACAACAACGTGGTCAATGGTACGTTTCTTGTGAATGGTATTTATGCTTCATGTTTGTTTGATACTGGAGCCGATAATTGCTTTGTGTCGCTCGAATTTGAGAAACTCCTTAGTCGTAAACGTTCTCGACTCTCCTCTGCATTCGATGTTGAAGTCGCTACCGGAAGAACCATCGCTGTCAATTCCGTTATCCGTGATTGTACTCTTGAACTCAACAATCACATCTTCCCAATTGATCTCATTCCAATGCAACTCGAAAGCTTTGACGTCATAGTAGGCATGGACTTTCTTCGAGAAAACCACGCCGAAGTTGTGTGCTTCGATAAGATGATTCGTTTTTCGCTCGCAAACGGTGATTCATTGCGCGTTTATGGTGATACTACTTCGAAGGGTCTCAAACTTATGTCATGCCTCCAAGCTAGCAAGTATCTCCGCAAGGAATACATGGCTTTCTTGGCTAACGTCGTGGCAGCGGAGAAGGAAAAGAAAGAGAAGAAGGAAGTGAAAGACGTACCTGTGGTTCGGGAATTTCCTAATGTTTTTCTAGAGGATCTTCCCGGACTACCGCCAAGTCGTGATATCGACTTTCGTATTGACCTCATTCCAGGAGCTAATCCTATCGCCAAAGCTCCTTATCGACTCGCGCCGTCCGAAATGCGCGAACTCTCAACCCAACTCCAGGAATTGCTTGAAAAAGGCTTCATTCGCCCGAGCACCTCTCCTTGGGGCGCACCAGTCCTTTTCGTCAAAAAGAAGGATGGGTCGTTCCGGATGTGCATCGACTACCGGGAATTAAATAAGTTGACCATCAAGAACCGCTATCCTCTGCCTCGAATCGACGATTTGTTTGATCAGCTACAAGGCGCTACGTGTTTTTCGAAGATCGATCTACGTTCCAGATATAATCAGCTACGTATACAAGAGGAGGATATACCCAAAACCGCATTTCGCACTCGTTATGGCCATTACGAATTCGTTGTCATGCCTTTTGGCCTCACAAACGCACCAGCAGTTTTTATGGATCTGATGAATCGCGTGTGTAAACCATATCTCGACCGTTTCGTCATCGTATTCATCGACGATGTCTTGATCTATTCCAAGTCGAGAGCCGAACACGCGCAACATCTACGTTTGGTTCTCGAGTTACTCCAGGGGAACCAACTCTACGCCAAGTTCTCCAAGTGCGAATTTTGGTTGGGGGAGGTTCAGTTTCTGGGTCACATTGTAAATAGCCAGGGGATTCATGTCGATCCTGCGAAGATTGAAGCTGTCAAGAGCTGGGTTACGCCTAAGAATCCGTCTGAAGTCCGCTCTTTTCTCGGACTAGCGGGCTATTATCGACGATTCATCGAAGGATTCTCGAAAATCGCTGTACCACTTACCTCTCACACACATAAGGACCAGCCTTTTGTTTGGGGAACTAAACAAGAGTCTGCCTTTCGAACCCTCAAACACATGCTTTGCAATCCTCCTGTTCTCACGCTACCCGACGGAAACAATGATTTCGTTGTCTACTGTGATGCTTCCAACCTTAGTCTTGGTTGTGTCCTCATGCAACGGGACAAGGTCATAGCTTACGCATCTCGACAGCTCAAAATCCACGAGAAGAACTATACAACCCATGATCTCGAGCTAGGCGCGGTTGTTTTTGCATTAAAGATTTGGCGACACTACCTATATGGTACAAAGTGTACGATCTTCACCGATCATAGGAGCCTACAACATATCTTTAATCAGAGGGAACTAAATATGCGTCAACGCCGATGGGTAGAGCTTCTCAACGATTACGACTGTGAGATTCGTTATCACCCAGGCAAGGCGAATGTTGTTGCCGACGCCCTTAGCAGACGGAGCTATCTGCTTAGCACTCGTAATGTTCAAGCCCAGCATAACCTCGAAACTCTCATCCGCGACGCCCAGCATGCGTGTTTCAACGAACGCACTCTGAAGAAGGAACGAATCTACCACGATGGAGCCCAGCTGGTAAGCAAATCAAACGGGATATTCCACTTTTTAGACCGAATTTGGATTCCCAAGCGAACCGATTTACGACAGATTATCATGGACGAAGCCCATAAATCCCGCTATTCCATTCATCCCGTAGCTAACAAGATGTACCAGGATCTTCGCTATAGGTACTGGTGGCCGGGTATGAAAAGGGATATCGCCCTCTACGTCGGAAAATGCCTAACCTGTGCTAGAATCAAGGCTGAACATCAAAGACCCTCTGGCTTGCTCGAACAACCACCAATTCCTATGTGGAAATGGGAGAGCATAGCCATGGATTTCGTAACCAAGCTCCCAACCACGTCATCAGGTCACGACAGCATTTGGGTTGTTGTTGACCTTCTGCCCATACGAGAAGACTACAAGGTGGAACGACTAGCCCGAATCTACACCGACGAGATCATCTGTAGACATGGGGCGCCTCGTGATATCATCTCTGACCGTGATGCTCGGTTTACGTCGCGATTGTGGGAAACGTTTCAGATGGCACTCGGTACAACGCTTAATCTAAGTACCGCTTTCCACCCACAAACCGACGGTCAGACTGAAAGAACGATTCGTACTCTTGAAGACATGCTCCGTTCGTGTGTTTTAGACTTCGGTGGTAATTGGGATAAACACCTGCCGTTAGTCGAATTCTCGTATAACAACAGCTACCAGGCCAGCATTCAGATGGCACCTTTCGAGGCGTTATATGGAAGAAGATGTCGATCGCCTATTGTGTGGCACGAGATCGGTCACTCGCAACTAACCGGTCCGGAGCTGCTACAAGAGACGACAGACAAAATTTTCCAAATTCGAGACAACTTAGCGAAAGCTCGGGATCGACAGAAAGTTTACGCCGATAAAAAGCGCAAGCCCCGGGAATTTGGCGTTGGTGACTACGTACTCCTAAAGGTATCACCTTGGAAGGGTGTAGTCCGATTCGGCAAAAAGGGAAAACTCGCGCCTCGAATTACCGGAGGAACTTAGCAATGTCCACCCGACTTTCCACGTGTCAAACCTCCGAAAGTGCATCGCCGACCACGACTTACATGTCTCTTTAGACGATCTGCAAGTGAACGAAACATTACACTTCGTGGAAAAACCTGTCGAAATCATGGATCGCCAAACCAAGCAGCTCAGGCGCTCACGCATTCCTATTGTGAAGGTCCGATGGGAAGGTAAATGAGGCGCGGAGTTCACTTGGGAACTCGAAAGCGACATGAAGGCAAAGTACCCACAGTTGTTTAATTAGAAAAGCGAACCACAAAAACTCAGATTTCTCTCAAACGGCTTGGAATTAAGTTTTGAAAATTTGTAGGCTTTTAGATCATGTATATTCGCACAACATATCCAAATTTTAGCCGATTTTTAACCGTAAAATCTTGTCTAACTCGACGTTTTCAGTTAGAAACGTGAAATCGTTGAAAAGTGAAGGAATTTTGTCAAATCTGTGTGAATTTAGCTCTGAATCTGATCAATTCCTGTACGAATCTAGTGCGTTTGATCTGTGCAATCGAGAACCTGCTTAGATACCACTTGTAGGTCCTGATTTCAACTCCGTTGCGATTGTGTTTGGTCACGATCGTGCACGGATTCCGCACGTTACACGAGTCAAAATCGGTCCAAACGCAGAACTCTCACACGTGATTCACGACCTTGTTACGGCTTTCAGCTTAATTTCGGGACGAAATTCCCTAAACAAGGGGAGGCCGTAACACCCCGTATTTTCACGAGTGAAAGTCAAGGTCAAGGTCAAAGTCAACGGCCGATTTCGCGCAACTTGACTCGTAGAAATGTTTTTATTTTGATTATATTATGTGGAGTAAGTGTCGTACATTGCAATAATCGAATCATGTTAACCGTATTTCAATCGACTCGCAACTGTGAACTATAGGAAGTAACAATGCGATAAAGTTAATCAACCGAGAATCAAGCTATGTTAATCAAATCGACATCAAATCGTAACTCGAGCTATGTATTTTACTTGTCAGCTATACGTGTGTGTGTGCCTTACATGATTACCTGTGCATGTTTATTTATGTTTATTGTGGAAAATCAAGCGAACTTAATCGAACTCGAAGTCTAACTCGAAGGTGATTGAACCCGAACCCGAATTCCGAATCGAACCGTATCATATACGAAGTAGTTGGGACTAAAGGTAATTTGACTAGGAAACCCTATTGAATCGCTCGCAAATCGAAACCGAAGCGTCCTCACAACCAAACGCACCATTCAGTCGACATCCGGACGGATGGTTCATCCGCACGGATGACCAGTCCGCACGGATAACCCATCCGGGTGACCTGCAATCCGCACGGATCACCCTTTCCCCTTTTAGCATCCTATAAATACCCAGGTCACTCTCCCAACTTTCCACTTTTGGCAAGTGACGTCCGACCAGCACGCATTCTTCACCTTTTCTCCGATTTCTCTCAATCCAGGTAAGATCTTGCTCTAAATCTTGTAGATTCTTGGTCTATACACACATCTACACCTTTCTATCTTTCACATCTCAACTTTTAACCATGAAATCATCAAGATTTGAGGTATTCTAGGGTGACGTCATCATGAAGTTCTCATGAACTTCAAGTGTGACCTCATTCCACCAAGAATAACTCAGATCTGAACGATTTCCATAAGATTTCACAACAACTTCACCTAAATCTAAACTTTTCTAAAGGATAAAAGAGTTGAAAGAAATAAACAAGTTTTCTCCTTCTTTTACCCTCAAAAAGCGGTAGGAATCGGATCCGTTCTAGTCTCCTACTTAACGATAGTGATGCACTAGTCCTAGATCTGGATTCTACCCGCAAGACACCTGATTTCGGGTTAGACCGGGATGACCGTTCCAAACCGCTGATACGCCGAGTTAGGGTGATTCCTGGCCGGCTTGGTCATACGGGTAAGGATGCGATTCCAAATGGTTGACACGTAATCGGAACGTCTCGATAAACGACAAAGGCGACCAAGAGTAACCGGACGGAACAACCAGAACGAGAAAGTCGTCCGCACGGACAAGCTGTCCGCACAAACAAGCTGCCCGCGCGGACAGACGATCCGGACGGGTTGTCACCCGGGCGAGCTACACTTGGGACCCACATTCAAAACGAGGTTTGAGTATCGACGAATGAACAATCCGGACGGACAACCTCTGAATGGATTACTCTTCGGATCATGAGATACTAAGACCTTAAACAATTTCAAACAATGTTCATCCGCACGGACAAGTTGTGCGCACGGACAAGTTGTGCGCACGGACAGACTATCCGGACGGATTGTCTTGTCCACACGAACAAATTATCCGGACGGATTACCACTGTCCGCACGGATTATCATCCGGACGGATTCCACAAATTCATCAAGTGACTCAGCCTTGGAGACGTGTCCGCACGGATTACCATCCGGACGGATTGTTGTCCGCGCGACCGGCTTGAAGGGTAGAGATACTTAGGTGTTTTCTAAATGCTACAACGAAAACTCCAAAGCTCAAGCCATCATACACAAACACATCCTTAACTTAGGAAGAAACAATCCACTCGAATAAGTTATCCGCACGAGTGAGTTATCCGCACGAGTGACTAGTCCGGACGAATGGCTGATCCGCACGGATTACTCGTCCGCACGGATTACTTGTCCGAACGAGTAACTAGTCGGCACGGATGACCATTCGCACGAACTACCAATCCGCACGGAGGACCAATCCGCACGATCAGTCATCCCACCCACACTAATTCTGTACTGTTTTCCATGCCACTTATCTTTACGCTATCGAATCTATTCAGGCTAACCGTACTCGCTGAAAAGCGCTCCCTTCAATCCATAATCGCTGTGAGTATACTCGAACCCTTTTTGCTTTTAGCACTTTTGGGTGTTACATACGTTACAAATATTCAAACTACAACCATCACACTACTCAAGCTATTTTAACGCTATACCATTTATGCATGTTATACGTGGCTTATGAATGCTTGTTTGTTATGTTTACACATGGAATGCTGTCTACCTGCCTTAGCAACGATAATACTATAGTTTGGACTCAGCACCCGTTCACACGGGGGTTGTTAAGGATCTTTTACTTGCATGGATTACGGTGGTAATCATGTATTGCGAACTGCCTCGGGCAGTCAACCCGCAGTCATTGGTATCGATGGATCTATGTCGATAACTAACGTGCTTCATTTCACTATGTGTACGTGCTGGTTATGCGTAAACGAATTCGAACTCAATATGCTATTATCAAACTTGTATGCTCACCTTTACATTATATGTATTGACTTTATTTTAACTTATGTGACAGGTGCTTAGGTTGTTTCTGTGCTTAACTTGCTGGTGATGAAATTGAGGCTAGGGAAGGAGTCCTAGAAACCAACAAATAAATTAGCTGTGTTTAAATCTGAGTTGTCGGAACAGAATACTTGTCTTGATGTTTGTCTGTAATAATTATTTAACTATTTGAGATACGGTATGGGACGTATTATTTAAATTGAATGGTAATGATAGTTGTTATGGAAACTTCTGGACAATCTGTTTCGCTCAGTGCCATGCCCCGATGATTCCGCCATCGGTTGGGGTGTGACAACTTACACTATATATATATATATAGGGTAGGGATAGTGTACATTAATTCAGAAATGTGAGAAGTGTATTATAACACTATATATAATACTATATAACATCATATAAACACCGTATATCACTATGTAACACCATATAACACTATGTAACACTATATAACAATATATAACACTATACATCTATCATAGACATGCTATCAGACAAAATATAGTGTTATATGGTGTTATATGGTGTTACATAGTGTTATACAGTGTTTATAGGGTGTTATATAGTGTTATATATAGTGTTATAATACACATCTCACACTTCTGGATTAATGTACATGATTCTCTACTTATATATATACATCTTAAATGTTAAGAAGACAAAAGAACATTTCACCAATATATATATATATATGGAAATGATAGGGAGAAAACCCTTTAAATTGAGAAAACCTTGGAAACCCATCACAAGGCCTACAATTGGCCACGTGTCCCAGCCATCTCCATCTTTTCTTTTGCTTTTGAGGGCACATTTGTAAATTCAACAATATCCTACCCAACTCAAAAGATCTCTTGACCTTTTGTCTACTATGATTTGACAACATTTATTACACCCTTATATTCCCAATGTATCTTTCCTAACTCCATTTCTCTATCCTTTTCATTTATAATAAAGACCTCCATTAATGTCCTGCATATCTTCCTTTACCATCTACTCCTTCATTTCTTCCTTTCTCCATTAATGTCCATGGAGACAAATCCACCAACGAACGAGTTAATGTCGCCGGGTCATCTGCTCCCCAACAGGTTCATTATCAGTGACTTCCCTAATGACGAGGAATTAAATGCTCAAGGTTTGTCTCTCTATCTAACTTAACAAAATCGTATATATGTTTTTTTTATTTGACATTTTTAATGGAATAATCCAAATATACTGGTCAATGTTCACATGTACCATTCGAAGCTTCTGGATACACTAACATGTCGGTTGATGGTGCTGGATCATCTCAAGTCCCTGTTAGATCACCGGATTTTCTGATCTCCAACAAGTTCATTAGCAGCGATTTCCCTACTGACGAGGTTATGGATAATGATCAAGGTTTGTTTTTCTATATACATGTTACACTCGTTTTATTTTTTTTCTTTCCTATATATGGCATAATGCAAACATATGGCATAATGTTCACATGTAGCATCCGAAGATTCTGGATACCCTAACATGCCGGGTGCTGGTTCTGGATCATCTCAGGGCCCTTCTGTGTTTGCTGAATCATCTCGCGGGCCGTTAGATGGTTGTTTATTTTCCATGGGAGCACACTTTATACTCATATACCAGATTTCTAACCTTTCGTTTTCTCATATACCAGATTTCTAACCTTTCGTTTTCTGATGAAGGGCCAACGCATCCATACTTCGTGTTTGATACGCCTCACGGAACCCGCTACTGGATTCCTACCGTCGCTGATAAGTTCATACCAGTGTGTGGGAAATCTTATCCGACTTTTGAGGTTGTTCTCTCCATGTATGAACTTTATGCGTTTGAAGCTGGTTTTTCAGTTAAAAAAGGCCAAACTAAAGTCTGGTGTGGAATTCCCACACACAAGTATCTTCGCTGCTCAAAATACGGGAAACCACAACCAAAGAGGACTTTTGACACACTAGATGAATCTTCTGTAAGGCCAAGGAGAACCAACTTCACATTGTGTGACTGTAAGGCAAGCATTCTAGTCTCAATCTATAATGATACATACACAATACTGAGTTTCAATGATATTCATAATCATGAACTTGTTGAGAATTACAACCGTGATCTTAGCAAGATATCACGGAAGCTGTCATTCACCACCAAACAATTCATTCACAATATGAGTCTAAACCGTATCAGACCCGTGAGAGCTTATAGATGTCTTGTAGCTTTAAACGGGGGGCATCACAATGTCAACGGGACTTCGGTGGATTTTAAAAATTTTAGCCAACAGTTACGAATTTTTATTGGTGAACGCGACGCACAAGTTTTCCTTGAACGCTTGCATGAGCGCTTTGACAACCTACCTGACTTCTATTTTGATTACACGGTTTCAAATGGAAAGCTGTCTTCTGTATTCTGGGCTGATGAAATTTTAAAGCTAAACTACAAAGCTTTTGGCGATGTCCTCGCCTTCGACGCGACTTACAGCACTAACAAGTGAGTTTCCCCTTAACATGTGTTAGGACTGATATCAAAGTATACAAACCTAACCAAAAAAGTGTTACATTTTGTTAACTTCAAATCCATTTTTATTCATAGGTACAAGATGGTTTTTGTGCCATTCACGGGTGTGGATCATCATTTCCAATGTGTTACATTTGGTGCGGGTTTGATATCAACCGAGTCCATTGAATCTTATGTGTGGTTGCTTAAGGCTTTCTTGAAGGCACACGGTACTCAACCAACTCTCATGTTGAGTGATCAAGACCCATCTATGCTTCAAGTTGTTCCTCTGGTCTTTACCAAATCACGCCACCGGCTATGCATGTGGCATATAATGAAAAACCTACCCTCCAAGGTTAGGTTAAATCGTTAGCCCTTAACATGTGTTATTCAACATCACAGACTTATATTTCTTTTTCAACTGTGTAATCTAACATGTGTTAGTAACTCTTAAAATTTACCAGATCTCTGCGGACCTTCTTGATAACACTAATGTTCGGGCCTGCTTTCACCGGTTGGTTTGGAATGTTTATATCAAACCAGAACCGTTTGAGTCCCGCTGGCATGACCTCCTAGAAACATTTGGCCTACAAGACCACACTTGGTTGAACGACATGTACAACATCAAGCATCTTTGGGTACCAGCCTACTTCAGGGAACTGCCAATGTGTTGCTTGATGAAGACCACTTCACGTTGCGAAAGCTCGAACGCTGCCTTCAAGGTCAACTCAACAAGTGCAAACACCCTTGTACAATTTATGATGTGCTTTCAAAATAGGGTAGACAGCCAACGCTATCGGCAACGCATATCGGAGTACAAAACCTCATCCACTTTTTTCAAGGGCACTACTGATTTAGAGATAGAACAGCACGTGTTCGCCATATACACAAACGCTGTTTTCATGCAAGTTCAAAAGGAGATAATAAAAGGGAAGTTTTTATGCTACATCACAAACCAAACCGAGTCCAGCAATACCACTCTTTTGCTAGACGTCACTCATTTGGACAAAAGGAACAACATCACAAACGTCTACCAGGTAACACATGTTAGGCAAGTTTATTATTACCACTCCACTAACATACGTTAGATATAAATGCCTTTTTGCTCCTTCTGTCCCCAACAGGTTACATATAACACTGTAGACCTCTCCGCCAGTTGCTCATGCAGGAATTTCACACGTATCGGATATCTTTGTCGCCATGTCTTTTGCGTATATCGATTGAAAAATGTTGCAAGCATTCCACCCCAATACATAAACGATAGGTGGCGCCGAGATGCCCTCCCAAAAGAGGTTTTTTCACTTTCCAGCCGATACGGCGTCAACGCACACGCACCGTCCGTTATGCGGAATGAAATCCTCGACCTCGTTACTGAATGCGTTGATGTGGCCAGAACCGATGAGGATTCATTGTCAAAATTGGTTGCCCAACTCCGGGATTTCAAGATCAATGTGCTTTCCAAGCAACCATTGGGTACAACTCAAAATGAAACAAACCAGTGTGAAATGGAAGAAATAGTTGGTCAACCAATCAACATTCTAGTCGAAGTTGCTAATCCAGATGTTGTACGCAATAAGGGATGTGGTACACATACTCGCATTTCCGGACCTGGTGAGAAGGCAAAGATAAAACCACTAAAACGTCCAAAGTAGCTTCGTCTATGCAAGCGTTGTGGCCTGTATGTCGACGACCACGACTCACGCAACTGCGTTAAGGTGGCCGCAATGAAAGCAGCAAAGGCAGCTGCTGAACAACAAAGGCAGACCGCCACCGGTGCCTCCACCTCTGATTAAAATCTTTCTTTTCGTTTACTACTACTATGTAATGGGAGACTCTCTTCATTTTGGCCTTCTTACACACATGTAACAGTCTTTTAACATCCTCCTGCTTTTTCTGTTATGTGTGTAAGAAGGTGGAACTATTTTTATCCCATTTATCATTTCTAGACTTGTAAAAACTTTATGGCCTTCGGCACTTTGTGTTTGTAGGCCACCTTTTGTGGACCTCTGTTTGCTATTAACTTGTTTTTCTTATTATCTTATGCATGGATAATTGTGGTTTTGGTTTATATTTTACAACAGCATTACAACAGATGCTTAACACACGTTAGCTCCCGTACTTGGGGTTTTTTTAACTGTAAATAACCAGTACACAACAAAAGGGGTTAACTAAACCAATAGCTTAAATATAAAGACACATCAGGTTATAGAATTAAACTTCACAACTAGCCAACTTAACCACACATACTACTACTAGGTTACAACCGCAGATAAAACAACGGATCGGCTACCGAGCCGTCACATCAACACATCCCCACAAAAAAAAAACGACATTAGTATGTCGTCTACAAACATAGGGTCAACAGGTTAACACAACTATAACCGCTTACGACACCCCAACTACCCCGTCTTATCCTCCATCTCTACGAAGCTTTTCATCATGGTGTTTCAACATCTTCATCATGAAAGTACTAAGGAGACGGGCTACGCTCACTCTCCCATGGGTCATGGTAACACCAGGCCCTAATTGTTTCGGGTGAGTATGGACACAACGGGCAACCACACAATTCATGGTCTGGATCCGTCAGCAACCTAACCAACTCCTCTGGTAGCCCCTTCAAAAATCCAGCTTATGGTAAAACGTGTTCCGTACGGCGACTGCTAACTTCAGCTACATTGTTTGTTCCGCTTTCTGAAGCATCGACACCACTCGGGACTCCAGTTTTCACGTCATGGCGCTTCTTGTGAAACACTTTTCTTTCGTAGCACACCCCGTACCGACCCTCACATGCTTCTTTCCCCTTTTGCTTCAGCTTCTCCATGCCTGGTGGTGTAGCCGTTACCTTATTTTTATAAGTGTCCATCACATTAGCACACTTTGGAACCACTAAAAGTTGTTGGTTTATTGAAGTATTAGAGAATATGACTTGGTTCTTCATTACACTACTTATAGAGATATATCAGGGATACATTTAATGTAGTTGGTGTGACTTGACTTTGATGTGACCATAAGGGGCAAAAAAGCAATGTTTCCTTTCCAATAAAGTTGTTTTCTAGCCATCAACCCCTATGTTACTAGACTTCTGCCACCTAATTTCCCCAACTTCCAAGAATCCTACTACATTTTATAACAGTGGGCCCCCTGACAACAGGAAGGGACATTTTCATTTCCTTAAATGTTACACCTTCCAATATATAATTTAAAATATTATCAACTACATCAATAACATTCAAACACATGCAAGATTTGTATGTTGTCAATATTCTTCAGAGTCTAAAATTACCAAGTTAATAAACATCAGTTTTACAGAGACAGCTTTTACACAGTCAGTCTATCCCCAAAAGAGAATAAGTTTAAAGCAACATCCACAAAACAAAATACATGCTACACCCAAAACAAAGTCTACATATACATATAATAGGTGTCCCCAAAAGAGCTGGCACACTTAACGCAACACCTATCCCACAGTAAATACCATTCACCCCCTAACACACGTTACTCTAACCGGCAACCCTGCTGGATTTTAGGAAGCAGCACATTCACCTCCGAACATAACATGTGCGCAGCATACCTCTTTCTCAACTTCCGCACCTCGGACATCTTCTTCGGCCCACTCATGCTGAACCCACAATTAAAACTTTTGTTTTTCCCCATGTAGCACTCCATGTGCCGCATTAAGAATACCCCACAATCAGTTGTGTTTCCTGTCGTCGCCCAACTAACCGGCATACGCTGGATGTTGCAGTCGTCAATGTCATCGGCTCGCGGATTCCCAACCTCACGAAGGTATTGCACAAACATATCTTTCTGCATATACAAATACAAGTCATGCTCAATTAAATAACACATCTTGAATACAATCACACTTACGGTACAACATGGGTCATTTTAATAACTTACAAACTTATAAGGTGTGTCCTTGTGGAGGTAGTATACACTGTCTTCTATCGGCTGAGCTTGTCTGGTTTTGTCATTATCAACAACATAAATTCCGGGGTCCCGTAATTCAAACAATAGCAAGTAAAAATGTTTTTGCTCCAAGATCGGGAACAAAACAATGTCGTGCTTTCTCAAATCAGGAACCTTTTCAGCGCTGTTAACCGCACCTTTTATACCAGCCCGAAACTTGTGCATCCGCGCCTCGACTCCACCTTCCTCAGTTGTTAACATCCACGGAAACTTTCACAAAAGAGAAATTAATAAGGATAACCACTAGCCACACCCTAACTACTTTTCCACAAAAAACATCAATCTACACAAATCATGTCTATATACAAAACACTCACCACAACTTTAGTACCAAAGAATAGCCTACTGTAAGCCCCCATTGATTTGCGTTTCTCTTGGAAGTTTAGCACCTCCGCCCAACAGTCGATAATACCATCCGACACCTCCTTGCCAATGTTTAAACTCTTGAACATAGCCCGGGACGCTTCTACATGGGCAGGGCTTCGAAACAGCAACTCCCTGGTTTCATATGTACAGATAAAAACTTAACTTCCATATCTTAACACACGTTATAGTAATTTAACTCATTTTTAACAATATCCCCCGTACTTACACAGCCATGTGTATCGGGCTATCTACATCATCAACTGACGACGTACCCTGTTCATTCCTGCGGCAAAAAATCAAAAAATAACCAATTAACTAGATCCATTGGGTTCTTGGTTTACACACTATTATACAACAATAAACCCCGTAGTAGTTCTACTTACTTGTTTGCCTCCATTGCCTACTTCCTACGACAATGCCCATTTAGCAAGTGCGTTGGGGATTCATCGGCGTATATGTAATCCCACAGATTCGCCTCCTTCTTAGTGATTGGCTGTCCCATGTCAACAGACCTTATATAGTAAGGTGATCTATTTGGTTCCGCTGCCACTTTCTCTCTAAAAGGGAGCTTCCTTTTTTGGGCCCCCAATTCAGCTAACACACATACACGGTGTGCTAGCGACAAATTGTCCTCCACCTCATTCGCATCACCACCAAATAATTCCAGCCCAGCTTGCCCCTTGTGGATTGCAGTTGCGGGGTCATATGAGCTAACCGGTTCTGCCATTATAACCATACTCAACTTTGGGGTAGTCTCCACATCACCTAAACTCGTATAAAAAAAATAATTCACGTTACTCTGTAACCAATATAACACTTTCACAGGTAACGAAAATAGTAAAGCTTACCGGAACATTCGGGCGCTGTTTCTGTCCCAGCCATCTCATCCACCTTTGCATTTGTGCAACCTGCATGTTCGATGCAAATAAGTATATTTAAATGACTCCCACTAAACCAGCAATCATAATCATTTTAATGCTCCTACGTACCGGTTTGCTGTGACTCGTCAAATTCACCACCAATTTGTGTCATTCCAAGACTCCAATTAGGCTCATCGAAACTACGCTTATCAATAAACGTATCGCCTCCGTCCACTGTTCGTATGATTAACACATGTTAACCCACTAAATGTTCCTAATAGGGAACTATTTAACACATGCTATAGAATGAAAAGCTTTACCGTTACAATCCGGCTGCCACTCCTCTTCCGCCGCTTTGCCTTTACCATCCATAACCACCTCCTCAATTTTATCGAAAGCATCTCCTTCCATAGAGCCAACCACCACGCCACCACACTCTTCCTTATTTACGATAGTTGAATCTACAACGTCATGCTCAGTCTTACTATTTGAAGCTGCATAAAACATTCTTATCACATCTCATGCATAGGTTACTATTTGAAGCTGCATAAAAAAATTACCGTTACAATCACGGTGACACTTCTCTACAGCCGCCTTGCCTTTTCCATCCAAAACCACCTGTTCATCCTTATCGATAACATCACCTTCCACAGAGGCAAACATGACGCCACCACATTCTTCCTTACTTGCATCAGTTGCATCCACAACTTCATGCTCAGTCTTACTATTTGAAGCTGCATAAACATTCTCCAATAAATTAGACATGGCTAAACATGGTGCGTCTAGAGTTTTTACGACCCTACAAATAAAATGGTTTCTGAAGATTACCTTCATTGTCATTCCCTTCAACCTGGTCAGTAAGCTTAACATCCATCTCAGCAATTTTGGCTTCCTCTTCAGCACAACTAAACCCCGGTTCAGAAATCTTATCCTTCTTTGCATCAGTCGCTTCTAAATCGGTGATCTGCTGATCATCGTCCTTCTCATCCACATTATTAACTGGTGGAGGTACATGTCCTGCTGCCTCCACACTATATGCATCTTGACCAACCAACTGCATGCCAGAGCGACCGGCAACTGTCAAAGCAACATGACACATGTTAAAACATAATAAACTAATAAAGCACACTATAAAAAACAAATAATCTGAAATGGTACCGAGCACTACCAGGTACACCCTGGACCGCTGTTGCTTTAAAACGCAGTATCGCACTCATTAAACCCAACGGCTTATGGACTTGTTCAACATCACTTTTATCCCCGCTCCATTGTCCTTCAATATGTTCCGCCCCACCCATACTACAGTCACCTCCAGTTGAATTACCAGCCTCATGAACAATCTTATCACCGTTGACGCCTTCAATTGCTTCGTCCCCAACTTCACTACACCCCCACTTTACTTTCGTCGTGTTGCTTCTCAGTCTCGTTGCACCCTATAACATCACATTAATTTTCCAGGTTCAGACACGTACGCATATTACAGGGACATAAACTTTGTCGAGCAACAAACAACGCGTCACCATCAATGTGTACTTATGTTTTCTTCCTAGGTTGCCATCTATACACTTAACTGTAAACGTACAATGAAACTGGTAACACATGTAACACTTTAACTGTTTCGTTACCACCATCCGTGTTTGGCCCATCAAACTTTATATTTGTCTTACGCCTTTTTGGGGTCACACAACCTACTTCTTTTTCAGGAATATCCTTTAAGTTCTTCAATCGAGGAGATCTCCTCACCCGCAACGACTTCCCACCATCTTGCAACGTTTCAGCACACTCTTTTCCATCATCAGGTGCGCTTGATTGCCCCGCAACATCAGCTGCAACCACAACAGATGTTAAACAATACGATCGGTAACACATTAACATGTGTTACACTATACATTTCAGACCCGTAGGCATATTACAGGGACATAAACTTTCTCGAGCAATAAACAACACGTCACCATCAATGTGTACTTATGTTTTCTTCCTAGGCTGCCATCTATACACTTAACTTTAAACGTACACTGAAAATGGTAACACATGTTACTCTTTACCTGTTTCGTTACCACCATCCGTGTTTGGCCCATCAAACTTTATATTTGTCTTATGCCTTTTTGGAGTCACACAACCTTCTTCTTTCTCAGGAACATCCTTTAACTTCTCCAGTCGAGCAGATCTCCTCACCTGTAACGACTTCCCACCATCTTGCATCGTTTCATCATACTCTTTTCCATCATCAGGTACGCTTAATTGCCCCGCAACATCAGCTGCAACCACAACATATGTTAATCAATACGATCAGTAACACATTAACATGTGTTACAGTATACATTTCAGAAAGATACTTAATCTTCGCACCTTCCAGGGCATCAAAGTCTATGGATGAAGATCCTACTTCTTTCAATCTCCTTTTACTGATCCTTTCGTTAAGCCGATTAAGTGACTTCCTGTACAAACTAGCTATTGGCGAACCATCCGAGCATTCGTCATCCACGCCATTCCCTACGAAAACGTTGCACATCAGTAAATGCCGGCCACATTAATAAACTCAATATTACAAAGAATAACAGTGACTAACCAGCGTTCTCTCCCTCATTAATGTGTCTACTTTCATCATTTTTCAAATCTTCCAACACCTCATTGATACGGTGCGATGATAAATCTACCGCTTTATCGTGATCTGTACTTGCATAGCCTTTCTGTTCAAACAAACTTTCATACATTGCCTTCAACGTTTGTACTTCCTCGTCATCAGGGCTCTCCACACACATAGATTCTAACATACCCTCTATTTTGATTTTGTTCTTGTTTGTCACATTAATTAGCTGTCGTACCATCAACAGCCTCTCCTGTTTCAAAAAAATTTTCTACAGTTACATACCAAAATTATATACTAACTGTAAAAAACACATGTTAGTGCATATAACTATACCTCCTTACTTGCCCAGTGTTCCACGTTATAGTTACTTGGAAGTGTTAACCCTTTAAACCGTCCCAGACCAAACTCACCAGCAAGTATCTCCAGCCCCTCTCTCTCTCGCAATCTCTTCAAGTTCCAGAAATCCAAAGGACACACCGCCTTGTCAACCTTCATTCCTGTGCACTCAATGCTATCAACGTACAATAGCTAAAAGAAACAGCGATCAGTTCAGTCCGAAAATAAGCCAGTATATTAACACATGTTACTTCTCCCAAATAAATAAATATCACTTACTATCAGAATCGTGAGAGGCCCAACGAAGATGCTTTGTGGGTCAAGCCGATCCCAGGTATCATTGCAAGTTTTCAACTTATCTACCACCAGGTCACACCAGTCTACCTTTGCAAAATCCATTTCGTCATCTAGATACTCTAAGATTTCTTCCCGTAAACAACTTTGTTTATGACAGTCAACCAGCACTGCCACAAAACACATTACAAAATCCATACGGAAATCAAAATTGTCTTCACCGTCTGACTCATCTATCATTTTCAGCATCTTTGTTGGAGGTACATGTACACCCGGGTATCTCGCCCTCCAATCCGCAATGGCATCAACCAAGATGGGCAGCTTATCAATCGAACTAAACTTTTTCCCACTGGTCGGAATCCCTAATAACTGATGTATCACTTTCCTGTTTACCTTGATATTACCAGCATGCGTACATATCACCATCTTATCGGGATTAAAATTGTCGACAACAAAATAACCTAACTTAGCTGCAAACCCATCAACGCTGAAAGTAAGTAAACGACCAAAGCCCATTTCCCTGACCGCCTCATGTTGTTGGTCTGTCAATGCTCGTACACACTTATAAAATTGTAGTGGTGCGGATCTCGTCCTGATTCCCGGAAATTCATCCTTCTTGGCTCGCTTACGGGCTTTGGGAACTTTTGCATGTTCGTTACCAACTTTCTTTTGCTTCCGTGCTTCACCTTTCACACTCTCCTCTGAAACTTTCTTCTTCCCTGTCCGTAACGTTCTCCCGCTTGATGTAGCTGGTACATCTGCCCTACGTACTGGTATAACGTTTTATACGCAACCAAAACAACCAAAACAATTAGTCTACTTTACAACCATTTATGACAAATCTGTCTAACACAAACGGTAACATTAGAGTTATACGATCAAACATCCAACCATTAATCAATTGAACATCAAACAAATGAAAGTCAATAAAAATTAACTAACCACGGTTTCTTTGCATTCCATTGCCAGAATTATCCCCCGCGATGGTTTTTTCCCCTGCCAATTAACACATGTTAGGCAAACTTCAAACTCAGACCATTAATTATTTGACAAACAAACAAATCAAAGCCAATAATATTTAACTAACCATGGTTTCTTTTAGTTCCACAGCCAGAACTATCCACGGCAATGATTTTTTTCCCTGCCATTTAACACATGTTAGTCATGTTCACTTTGATACGCAAATACCCACTATTGTAACCAAAGGCACTTACCTTTATGATCTTTGTCCTATCCCTCTTTGCCTTCCACATAAGCTTCTTTACGCCCTGAGAAATTAGTAACAAAAACGATTACTTCACCCAGAAATGATACAAACTATACACAATATTACTGGTTAACCTTTAACGGTTTTCCGTCGTTTCCCAGGGCCTGGTGACCCACTATCAGTATCATTATACACTGCAACGCAGCCAACAAAAGTATGTTATGAACAAGGACTAATCCAACACACTATACATATATACATCACCTTCAACTGTGTTCACGGTTCATACACACATCAATACTAACCTAACGCCCTTTGGGTCGGACCGAAGCCATATTGTTGATTGGAAGGACCTTCCTTGGAACCATCGGAGATAATAACAACACTACGGCTTTCAGACCTTTTCCGCCCTAATATAGGCCTCGTAGTGCTATATATAGAAAACAAAACAAAATCAGTTGCCATTTTTGGGGAAATCGGTTGAACAAAACCCCCTTTTACAGGTCCGATTACAAGAACTAACCTTTAGTTGAACTCTTCATCTTCCTTAATCGTTTCAGTTTAACCGACGACGACAAGATTATGAAAGATTTCCTCATTCTCCACGATCGCCCCTATCGGCTTGTGTTTTAGGGTTAGAATGTACCGAGCGATTTTGTTTGGCGAAAGAGAAATATGAACCGTCAGAATCGAGTGGGAAAGATAAAGACGAACAGTGTTTGAAATGCTTTGAAGTTTTGATTAGACGCCTACTGCATGGCAGGGATTTAGTTTTCCAAGGACAATTTGCACTACCGAAAATGCCCTTCCAGTTGTACTAATGTGTATTATAAGATTTCTTTACCAAAATTAAGAGAGCCATTGATCAAGTTAGATGAAAGATAATCAATGGATGACATTGGGTTTGCATAGTTTTCTAAAAAAGATAGGGTTTTCCATATAACCCATCCCTATATATATATATATATATATATATATCTTAAATGTTAAGAAGACAAAAGAACAAAATTGGACAGAAATATAGAGAGATGTCAGAAGAAGTGTTTCCCAATTATATACTCGATCAACATGAAGTATTTTTACTGGGTTGATCAATATGTACATGTTGTGCATAACGGTTACTCTTCATATATTACAATGAGTTAATTACACAGATAGAGCTGTGGTTTACAGTCAATTTTATCTTTGAGCATTAACTTTTTTTAACAGATTTAGTTTTTATGGTTACAATTTTGTAACATCTTTGGGTACTAACATCAAAATTATCAATATAATGACTATAATACCCTTCTATTTTTTTAATTTTATCGATATAACATCTTTGGGTACTAACACCTAATTTTATTTAAATTTAAATCAATTTTACAAAATCTATTTTTTTTTATTTTTCATCTTTTTATTATATCTCTTAATTAACATAAAATCTATTTATTTTTTTATTTTTTTATAATTAAATATTTATATATATTTTTTAAGAAATGATAAATAATTTAGCACGATAGAAGTTGCTCAAAATCTTAAATAATTAAAAATTCAATAGGTATAATAATAGTTGGTAATGTGCAAATAAATTATTATTAAGATATTAGGTTAAAACTTCGTGTATTACACGTGTTTAATGTATAAAACTTATTTTTAATTTTTGTAATTTTAAATATATGGGATTAAATAGTATAAAACCAATAACAGTAATAATAAAAGACTGTATCTCATTGGAACTAAAGTGTTTCCTAAGCACATGGATACACAAATAAAATAGCGATGTCATGGTTTAATCACACCGTCTCAAAATGAGCCAAGTAATTGATCGTAACAAACAAATCAGATTAGATTATACATGTTTACGATTTTACTACAAAATATATCAAATTAGTTGTAGTTATTTTTAAACAGTTTTTCTCGATTATGCCACATATCTTGATATATTAATTTAACTAATTTTCAGATATTATATTCGTGTGTTTTCAAGATTGCTATGGATTTTAATAGATACTTATTATATTATTTGTTTCATTATTTAATTTATATTTTAAATAATTTTTATATATTCATAATATTAGTTAGATATTGATCTAGTATTATTTAGTAATATTATTAATAAATAAAAAATAGAGCAGACGTTTTCTGACTTTTTTAATTTATATTTATAAATAAAAAATAAATTGATTTTATGTTAATTAAGAGTTATAATAAAAAGATGAAAATAGAAAAATAGATTTTATAAAATTGATTTAAACTTAAATAAAATTAGGTGTTAGTATCCAAAGGTGTTACATTAATAAAATTAAAAATAATGGAATGGTATTTTAGTCATTATATTGATAATTTTGGTGTTAGTATCCAAATGTGTTACAAAATTGAAACCATAAAACCTAACCCTGTTAAAAAAAGTTATTACCCAAAGGTGAAACTCGTTATAAACCACAGGGTCCATCTGCGTAATTAACTCTATTACAATTTAAGGTATTTTTATTTTCACTTTTATAAAATCTAATATAAATTAGGTTTTTTTTTTTTGAACGGTTAAGAATCTCACATCACATGTAAACACACCTTGCTCGGGGCTAAGTCCAGAGTCGGAAACTAAGTTGAAGCTAACCCTAAAATCTAGTGTTAGTTTTACGGAATTGAATGAAATCTTGATGGAATTGGAATGTTGATTTCATTTCTTATTTTTTTGGTTTAAAAAAATGAATTGAAATTGAACAACTTCATAAGGAAAGGAATCTATATTCCAATTCTATCGAGATTCCATACCGTTATATGAAACAAACACACCTAAATTCTAAATCAAGTTTAAATTTATACGCAAATTCCAATTCTATTACAGTCTATGAAACAAACAAACGAACGCTAGGTAAATCTTTTTCCATCCAATCCCATAAATGCCTCCCGAGAATTATTTATTCGATTCGTTTAACACAGCAGTAACAATAAGATACGAAATACGAGAACCCGAATCTGAATTTAATGACGAAGAAAAGGAATATTTACATATGGTTCTAGTACAAGAAACCAAAAGAGGTAGGATACCACAAAAAAAAAAGAAGAAGAAGAAGAACACTTGATCATAGACCTAGATCTACATGAGCCACGGTTACCTTAACTTTATTATTTATGGTCAAATCTGCAAGATTCGGTCCATCCGAGGTTAATTAAACTTAAACCTCAAACAACTTAGTGTTGTTCAGTTCTTGTCTCCTCCACCACAAGCGGTGGCTATATCTCGAATAATTCCCTTCAAGACATCGCCTCGTGGTTTAGGATCATTTTCATTTGCTAGAACTTCACCTGCAACCCACATCGTTCTTCGGGTTCCGATCCGGGTCGGCTGCTTGGTTTCAGCAAGTGGATGTGAATTTGTGGAGTGAGGTGTGTTGATTGCAGTTTGCAGCCACACTATTATATAGACCAAATTCACATTTATGACATAATTACTGGATATATTGGTGACGCCAATAATTCTTCTTGTAATTTCAGCCTTTTGTCAAGTTATACTTTGTTGCATATTAAAATTTTGATTGAATAAACGTGGCTTTATTTTTTATGCAACTCATTTTTATCTCATGCTAATATTTTAAGAGAAAATTACGAAGTTGTTGGTTGATCAAGAAAGTTTTCAATTTTGTCACCCTCCTGCGTCCTTGGAAGGACCACTCAGCACAGGTAGAATCCGCATGTTATGTTGATGCGTCCATGTCCCTAGAGCTGACACGTGTCCAGCAGACCACTCCCGTGCGTCCGCGGACCACTCCCGTGCGTCGGCAGACCACTCCCATTTTGGCTGACTCTTCGGACAGACCGACGGACCACTCCCGTGCGTCCGCGGACCACTCCCGTGCGTCGGGAGACCACTCTCATTTTGGCTGACTCTTCGGACAGACCGACAAACCACTCCCGTGCGTCGCGGACCACTCCCGTGCTCAGAGATCCTTCCAAGGACGCATGAGAGTGACAAAATTGAAAACCATGTTGGTCAAAAGGCAATTTCGTAATTTTCCCATATTTTAATATGCCAACCATACAAGATAATTTCCTTTATATAATTTATCAACTCTTGCTTGTGATCAAAATTTACCGTTTAATTTCGTGTCATTTAATTTGTGCATCTCTTTATCATGTTTACACCTACATAGAATGGTATTGTTGTCATCTAGCCTTCTATTGTAGCTTTCAAACTTTATATTTATTTAATTAATAACTTACTCTGTTAATTTATATAAAAATATGTTTCTAATTTTCATTCACTTTAAGCAAAATACATGTTAATCGCTTTCACTATTATTTTTTTTTTTTTTACTTTTACGTTTTTCATTTATTTTACAAAAAATAAAAAAGCGCTTATTGGATTTTAAATTTAATGCATAATTTTTATTACAAAATTTTCTTTTTAAATGACTGTTTTTGAAACTTTTCACTTATTATAGTTTTCTAAAATAAATCAAAACTATAAGAGTTAATTACATAGTTAGTCCCTGTGGTTTGCACAAAATAACATACTTAGGTACTAATAGTTTAAAATCACCTTCTGGGGTATTAACTTTTCATTTTGTAACGTTTTGAGGTATTAACTTGTAGGGTAGTAACATAGATAGTCCCTGTGGTTTGCACAAAATAACATACTTAGGTACTAATAGAATGTGATTTTAAGCCTACAAATAGCCTTAATACCCCCAAACGTTACAAAATGAAAAGTTAATACCCTAGAATGTGATTTTAAACTATTAGTACCTAAGTATGTTACTTTATGCAAACCACAGGGACTAACTATGTAATTAACTCAAACTATAATGTATTTTGACTTAGTTGTTCTTTTATACAGTAATGTTTTTACGTTTCGGTCTAACTTTGACACGTTAATAACCCTCAATACACGAGAGTGGTTCAACGTTCTAAGAACTCGTTTGTTTTATATCCCACTTTTAATGGCATATATTGTCCAAAGGGTCGCTTTACATTCTATTATCTCTATATTAATTAGAAAGCTCTAGTAACTTTAGGGGGCTACTAAATGTACCCCCTCTAATTACTTTTCATACTCCCTTCTATAAAATCATATTTAAACTTATCATATTGATCCCTTATACAAGTTATATTTTTTAAAAAGTATTATTTTTGTTACAAAACAAATTCAAAAGTGTAAAAAAATATTGTAGACGTTTTTTTTAATTTTTATTTAAAAACATAATTTTTTAAAAGTTTTCGAATATTATTTTTAAAGACACTTTCTCAAATAGTATTTTTAATATGTTTTCTTTTATCGAACAAATTTACAGATTACTAATAACTTTTTCATATAAAAATGATAAGAAACAAGTTTTGATTTTTCTTTTTCAAAAAGTCTATATTATCTTTTTTTCCTCATCTAGTTTGTATTTTAAAGGTCCTATATTTATTATTTTTTATATTTTGAAATGTTTTTTTTTTGTTTCTTTTTTGGACCGACTTAAAGTGGGTATCCTGATTGAGTCTGTATAAACAATAATACACAAAAATCCACACAAAGTTTTGAAATCAACCAGTTTAATATATTTTTAATTAAAGAAGAGAAATTTTTTTTTGAATCAACCTTGTCCAATTGTTTTGCTTTAGAAAAGTGTTTACTTCGGTCGGAAGTCTTAAACTGGTTTTAACTTGTTTTAAAGTATTACAAATTATAAAAGTAAGACCTCTAAAATATAAACTAGACGAGGAAAAAACATAATATAGACTTTTTTTTCAAAAAGAATGTTCAAAACTTTTTTTATTATTTATATAAGAAAAATGTTATTATTTATTTGTAAAGATGTTCAATAAAAAATCAAAATAGTATTTGGGAAAGTGTCTTTAGAAACAATATCAAAAAGTATTAAAAATATGCTTTTACACAAAAATTAAAAAAAAAACAAACAATTTAAAAAAAACGTCTATAATCTTTTTTACACTTTTGAATTTGTTTTGTAACAAAAAAGAATATTATTAAAAATGATGATTTGTATAGGGGTTAAATATTACAAATCATAATATGATTTTATGGAAAGAGGGGTATAAAAAGTAATAAAAGGGGGTATCTTATAAATTTTTCATTGATTTTTATTGCATTGTTATTATTCGTATTAGTTGTCATATTTACTTTCTACTGTAACTTTTCTAAACCATTATGGGGTTGGTTACGGTACAAACCATATCCTACAAATCATGAGAACAAATCGTAGCATTTAAAAAAAGTTAAATTAGCTCATTCTAAAACAATACATACATAAAAGTAGCACTTTTGAATTATCTTAGCACATGAAAATCAATCAAATTAATTGATTTTAACACATATATGAATGATATCAGCATTTTTCTTTATGAAAAATTATTTCAGCACATTGAAAACAAAATGAAGATCCAAATAAATAATTAATTGCTTGTGGGAATTCAATATAATTGATATTATTTAGATTATTATTTTATCATTTCTTTAAAATTGGTTGGATGCCAAATGACACTTTTTAAATGGTTTTTACAGTTTGTATACAAAATGTGGTTTGTATTTGATCCTACTCCAAACCATTATATTATATAATAATATACGTTTTTAACTTATTCAAATTAATTTTCCTTTAACATTCCTTAGAGCATTCATAATTAACTAGGTTATCACCCGGGGCAGTCCCGGGTAGTTTAATTTTATTAGTTAATAACATGTATTTTTACTAAACTGTAAAATATTATTTTATTGAACTTTTACACGACATTGAATAATTGTTAATATAATAATAAATTAAAAAATGTCTTCATATATGTTAAGAATAACAACTTAAGTAAATACTGTCATTCATAAATACATACACGGCCCAATAATTTTATAACATTAATGGCCCAATTTTCATTACTAATAACATAAGAAACCACGTGAATATAAGACATACTTGACCAAATAGAAAATAAACGAACATCTTAGAAATATAGTATAACATCAATAGAACGAAACAAAGTTTGAAGTCAATGGAAACAAATAAAAAATTAAAAAATCATAAATTTCCAAAAATCTCTTTGTAAACGATGTTAGCAAAAATACTGGCACCGATGTAACACCCTAACAGGTTTAACCTTAAAATAACGCAGCGGAAATTCGAGTCTTAAAATTTCTTTCATGACTTACATCTTGACATTCTAAAAATTCATTTCATAATATAAGAACATAACTTATCACACTAAATTACATATTTAAACATTCCCGTACAATCTGTCTTACGACTCGATCCTCGATCTCCAATCCTTGGATATTCTCATGACCGGTACTACCTGCGCTCACCACATAAAATTCATACATTAGTACACATTATAAACATACAAGATTTGTTCCTGTTTACTTCTCGTTTCATTTACTCTTTACATTCCAGCTTTTCCATCCTGTCATACCATCCGTGGTGAGACTTCTTTGCCATTCCTGCATTTCACTTATAACTCCATGTACACGAATAAACAACGTAACACTTGATCGTACCAAAAGACTTACATACATACCTAAACTTCATACACACTATCTCCATACATACATACGTACACACATACATGTCAACCTACATACAAACTTACATACAATTACATATCAATCATTCTTTATGTATCTACATATATACATACCTACATCGTCACGTACGATCATGTCATCCCTCCTATAAACATTCACACATACATACATACGTACATACATACATACACCTTATTACATGCCTTCACACAACCTACAAACGTGCATACATTCGTACATACTCACCTTCGTATATATGCATACTTCCTACATACATCCCTACATACATACACTTAGGTTTATAAAACATACATACGTACATGCCTACATGCTTACTTACATATATATTTATAATCACCTGCTTTAACATACCCAACTCATACTTACCTATTCATATACATCTTCGTATATCCTTATGTACTTGCTTACACACTATAATCTTACATACATTCGCGCATACACGCTTACATACACTTCTACATACGTGTATACAACATCCATACATACCTATCCACACATATGCTTACCCTAATGATCACAAAACATGAGTTAAATTAGTCATACGCAACTTAAAACGCGTTTAAACGAGTTCCCGAGCCAAAACGGAGCAAACGAACAACTTTCGCCCACCAGGGGGGCTAGCGTGACGCCAAGGGCCCTAGCGTCACGCTAGGCCCCTGTTTTCACAGAAGCTCTGCAGCAATTTGCTGCATATTCCCAGCATGTCCGCGTTTCACGGAAACGGTCATAACTTCTTCGTTTTTGGTCCGTTTTACCCGATTCTTTTTCCTACGCGTCCGTAATTTAATTCTCCATCTTATGGATTTAAGATCCAACATCCGACTTAATAAAATTTCAGACTTTTAACTCTTCGGCTTATTACCCTTTTACCCAACTTTGACCCGATCATGCATTCATCAACGTAACTTGTCCGTTTTACCATAACCTCTTATAAACATAATTATATCTATGACGTCTATCATAAATTACTAACTTCTTGGATGTCTTGCATCCTCTTAACACATTATCATTCATATGCTCATTTCGACCCGTTAAGGGTATTCGCACATTAATTGGTCTATGACTAACCAAACCATTATCCTCACTCCCATACTTGTCCAAAACATTACACTTAATCGAATAACTGGTTTCTAAGCTACTTTTAAGATCGTTTACCCCAAAATACCCATCAAGGGCATTTTGGTCAACCTTAAACCCATCATTTACGACGAAAGACTTTAACACATATTTGACCTCAAACATCATGTTTAATTCATTACAACACTTTATTACTTACTTGTACTAAGAAGTGATTACGGAAATCACTTACCTTATGCGTCCGTGCTCGTATCCGATTCCTTGCCTCTTCTTGACCCGTTAACACCTCATGCGTGAGTCCGTCTCGACGTGATTCCTATACTTTCATTTCATCGAAATCACGCTCTTATTAGCATACACCTTTGTACATGTAACAATCATATCACTCGCATAATACACACTTAACTTTCCTTAGTCATTTCTAACAAGCATTAAAATACATAATCAACTTCATATAATCATATCCGTATACGTTAAACTCATGTAACTCATCATGTCATTACATTTAACACGGATTGCTATAACATGTACCATACGACTTCCCATCAACATACATTTACGACAACGAGTTAAGTCACGTTTCTTATGCTTAGTTGACTTTCAAAAGTCAACTATTAACCATACTTAACTATCGACTTATCATCATATACCCGTAACATCATAATCGACTATACGGACGACACTATATACATTTCATCATACACTTTATGTGAGTACTACCTTTTAAGCAATACGTACAACTATTTCATGCACAATTCTTCTAAACTCATACATAACCCATCAAAACCAACTACTAATCATCATGTATCATTCCAAATGAACATTAAACATAACATCATCATATTCCTATACTTTCATCTAACAATAATTCATCATACCCACATAATACATCAATCATTCAACAAGACTTGAACCTAGGAGGTGATACTAGTCATCATCTTCACCCTAACTAACGGGTGTCACCTCTAAACATCAAATTAACGCAAACCATTCATAACCCATGTTCTACACGAGGATTCTAACCCTTGTACATGATCAATTTCATATTAACTCACGGATTAGAACATAACCCACTTCACCCATGATCACCAATCTTAGATTTAAGACATACCTTATGATCCCCTCGTGTTGGTGATCATTAATCCATGCTCGGTTATGGATTTCAACTTCATCTTGCCTTCCAATTTGAGCTTAAAGGCGATTTAGGGTTTGAGGCTCCATGGGAGCCTCCTGATCTTTCTCGAACACACACGTATGTGTGTGTTTGTGTGTGTTTAGTTATCTTATAACTTAACTTTCATTTGTTCCATTTTAGCCCCTCGGGTTTACTTTTAAAACATAAGTGACACTACCTTAATCATTTAAGACTTTCGACCATACCCTTAACTAGGTTAAATAGCCTAGTTATTTATTTCCTGACGTGTCACATAATAACATACAACAAACATTAACATTCAGATTTTGGGGCGTTACAACCGAAAATACCTGGTACGGTTTGGTACCGATACGGACCTGTATTTGAATGTAAAAACCGGTACCAAAAACCCAAAATGTCGGTACCGAATCGATACCGAAAATATTTCGATCCGGGAAATTCGGTACTGGTTCGGAACCGTACCGAGGACCATTTGCCCATCCCTATACAAACCCATGTAAAAAACATAAGCTTTAGCATGCATGAATATTTTGTAACTAAAAAGATACAATCTTGATACAATATTATATTTGCCCGGTAACGAAACTCGTATAGTTTGTTAAGTATACTTATGTTTGACCGGTAACCCAATAGCCGATACGGATATGATTGAAAAACACACAACCTGGCCAGTTATATGAGAAACATTTGATAATACTTTTGATATATGTTTACATAAATCGTTAAAAGCTTAAAACTATTATTGACACTTATTTTTAATAGTAAAAACTTTGGTTACATATATGAACTTAATAAACAAATAAATAGGCCTCATAAGCTGAATTTGTATTTACTATTTCCTCTAACTTCGATCATGGCATCAACTTTTTCATCAGTTCACATATCAATTAATTGTCACTATCTTTTAAAACTTGTACAAACTAAACTTACAAACTAACTAATGGGAATGAGCAAGAGACATCGTATAAGTTCATTAACTATAGAAAGAAACTCTCATTTCAGAGAATAATGAAATCATCAAAAGTCCTTGTACAAGGTTGTTACCAAACTGTTTTAAGTCACTTAACTAATAAAACTACCCAAATATGTATTTAGTTTTGTTTATACCAAATCCAGTGAAAAATGAAAAAATAAAAATGTGTTTTTCTATTCCATAAAGTATGAAATCATTGAATCATCAAAATATTAAAGGGCGCTTATAAACAAAATAGGATACATAACTGGGTGGCACGTATATAGTAGTCTAATAGTTTTGGGTAACCTTGATAAAGTATAAAATTATCGAATTGTCAAATTCATAACTAACTCAAACCAATTTAACTCAAACCAATTTAACTCAAACCAATTACAAGCAAAGATCCAAGTAGGTCGATCACTGGGAATTGAATATTTCCAACAGCCGGTATCTGTTAATCTCTCTCGAAGTTCCCCTTCTTCTAGTTCCTCTAAATCATCAATTAGCTGTTCATTTTCAACATGACTAATACTGAACACAGCCGTGTCCTGATGAGATCTAAAGGATATGTTGCGGTAGCAGCTGTTATTCCTTACATTCCACCGCCTACAAAGTGCAACCATGCATCTGCAGCTGCAGTTCCACTGTTGTTTCCTATACTTGGTATTGACTTTAGCAGCTAAATATCATTATAGATTAACTTAACATAGTCATCAAAAACAGCAGAAACCAATATCAAACAAAAAAAATAATAAACGAAAAGAAATAACCCACTTTTTTGTACTGCTCATACACGTAGAAATTAACAGCAGTATAAGGAAGACGATGAGCAATAGTAACCATATTCCCTTTCGAAAAGGCTCTAAGACCCTCTTCATTAACAATACGCAACGCCTCGTTCCATATACAAGGCCTGCTCAACAACGCCCCCTTAGCATCCATACCTTGCACCTGCATATTACAAGATCATCCATCATTTTAAAAACACAATAGTATGTATCAAAACATAACCACCTAAGGCATACACCACTACCACTAATATCAAACTTTAATTCTGTTAGAAAGTATAGATTTGAAACTATAAAGCCACTTAATCACCAAAGTAAACAACACTCTCCAAACGAACACTAATTGCTAAACGACCTTTTCTTTTCTCCTAACCCATATCAAGTTAATCTTTATTTTCTTAAAGATGTTATGTAATATGTAATTTTTAATTCATCCAAGATTAATAGCATGATTACTCATTAGCAAATAACAAATTCTATAACTAAATTAATTTATAACATAACTGGGAAACAGGACATTAACGGTGACGGCGTTTATACTTGACTTTTCTGACCAAATTCCAATTTTGTCTTTTTGTCTTATACTTCCTTTTACTTTTCCCACGGGTCTTCACCACCCGTAGCAAGAACCAATTTAGCTCCCCACATAAATACACGTTCTTGAGGACCACCGGTAATCACTAAACCACCATGGCTGCCACTTTGCGGTAAACTGTTGTTCAAACTGGCAGCCATAAACAAAACCCGGGCTTACCTTCGATGGAGGAGTATGGTGGGCCATGGGATGGTGGCTGTTAGCGGGTAATATGAGAAGTTCACCGGTGATTTGTTGTTTCGTCTCCGTTTTTGTCATTTTAAAACCCTTGAGAAGTTCACGGATTTTTTTAAAGCAAACACCATCTGTTTAAGCTGAAAAAGTTGGACATTGTTTCTTCAAATTTGACCCAACAATTCAATTTTTCATGAAAACTCGTATACGCTAGAAAATTAAAAAAAAACTCAAAATGTGTAACGTTGCCAATAATTCAGCAGAATGTTACACCATCTTTTGTACTACATTCAGACCTCTGTTTTAGATGATTTTGGTGGTACAATCTCCACTATAATCCCCTCTTTTAGTTTTCCTTCCCACGTTTGGGAAAAAACAAAAGTAAAAATAAATACTTTATGAATTTTAATTAAAATGGATAAATAAAATGCAGTCATTGGACAGTTAGACCAAACCTGTTTCTGAAACCGTTGTTTTTTTTTTTCTTTCTTTTATTGAATTCTTCGTTGGCGATCTTCATAGAAATCAAAATATTCTAATATGCATTGCTTGCTAGACTCCTCTTTGAATTTTTTAATACTTGCATAACTTGTTCTAACTTCACCTAAACAAATTGATTAACCTGCAATGAGCATTGATTATTGTATTATAAGTGACAGCATTAGGCAAGCAATCATGTTTTTGCATTTCAACAAACAACTCAAAATCCTTTCCTTAAGTAACATACCATGTTGTCGTCAACATTGAACTATTGATTTTCTATGTTCAAGAGCGAAATTCCAATGTGATTTTAGACGTCTCTCCAATGTGATTTAAAACGCCTGCAAGTACATTATTTGGTTAGACGCAAAAAAGAAGAAGAAGAATGAAACAGTCTGTTTTAGAATACTTAACTAATACATAAAAAGATAAAAGTCCAACTTAGGCATTTTATCAAACAATTGGCGAATGTAATTGTGTATGGTCACGTTATCATAGAAATTAACATCTAAATCGACCAATGATCAGAAGTGCAACGAATCTAAAAGATTAGGATCCATATACGAATCAATGGCTTCTGCAACGAAGGGATCTTAATCTCCATAAGGGATCGTTAAAGATTGCGATGCATATACCGTATCAACTAAATTGTGATACGGTACCAACTGCCAGTATAAAGAAACGGTTTGAGAGATCTCTATCGGACCTTTCATCTTCAACATCATCTTTAAAATTCATTGTTTATCAACAACTGATTTGTATTTGTAGAGAATCTGCTACCATCGGTGATCCAATCTGCCGAAACATTGAAAAGTAAAAAAATGGATAATAAGATCGAAGGAATGCCAAAACAAAACAGAAACAAATTAAATCAAAATCAATAGAATTGAAAGAAGATTTGGTATTAGAAGATTAAACATACCTCATGCTTGAAGCTTTGAACCAGAATGGAGAATGGAGATGGAGATGGAGATGGAGATGGAGATGAAGAAAAATGGAGATGGTTCTCTAGGGTGGAAGACAAACATAGTTGCGCATAAATATAGTCGGGTCATATAAATCCCACTTTTTACTCATAAAAAGAACACCTAACATAAACAATATAGATTATATATATGAAATAAGATCACCCTCTGAATGCAACTATCCATAGGTGCATATGATGGGTAAACTACGTCAGCAATAGAAAACACAAAACCAAATGTAGCAGCCTCACTTCATGATTATATGATTTAAAACTATTTTAGGGGTCATTGTCAATTCTTCTTATGGCTTCTTTTCTTTTGAGATCAACAGATATCGCATAAACCATTTAGAAATTAAAAACCAATTTTATTATTGATTTAAATACCTGGCGAATTGAGATTTTGAATGAAACCCGACTTCAAGTTTTGTAACTTGCCGCTTCAATTTTGGAATGAACCCAGGATTTCAGTTATGATATTGAATATGGAATGAACCCACGTTTGAGTTACAGAATTGATTATGAATGAATGGGAGATCAAAAAAGGGCCTGTCAGATGAGTAAAATACAGAATGGAATGAAAACCCTAGTTAGTTAAAAAACGAAATCGTACCTTTGGGACCCTAAACGATGAACCTGATCTAACAGTTGGATAACAATGGCTTCGCTTCCAAGATTATTCCATTGCTCGATTCGAAACATCCCCATCGATTAAGCTAAATTGTAATAACAACTAATTCCATTTCCATTTTCAAGAATTGAACATGGATTCATTTATAATATCAAAATTAACAGCAAAATTTTAATAACAAAAAGAAAATAAAAGAAAAAAAGGTGTGATAAATCAATGATTTTTTAGCAACCAATATCAAGAAATACTTAAAAAATTCATTCTCGGAATAATTGGGTTCATGTATCTGATTTGTAGTCACAAACCCTTCACCCCTTCAGCGACAATCTTAGAATGAAAGATATACATCCAAATCAATTCATAATCAAAATCAAGATCAAACATAATCATATTAAGATACTGAAATAATAATAATAATAATAATAATAATAAAGAGAAAAGATAAACCCTAAACTCTGGATCGAAAGCACCCAAGCCCGTAGAAAGATTGAACGTACATGTTGAATTCAAATGAATAATAAAATGGCTATAGATTTTTGGGTTTCCAGAGAGAAGAAACCGATTAGGAAGAATAAATAGAACTGAAAGAAGATTTGCTATTAGGAAGATTAAACATACCTGATGCTTGAATCGTTCGAATGCAGAAGCTTTGAACCAAAATGGAAATAGAGAATGGTGATAAAGGAAAATGGAGATGAATGGCTCTTTAGGGTTTTGGAAAAGAAATATAGATGCGTATAATATAGTCGGGTCATAACAGCACCGCGTCTTAACCCGTATACAAAATCTTTGATCCAAAAGTTTTCCCGCCCAAAGCATTCTGAGCTGCAATATCACGCTGACACGTGGCCCAAATTTTATTCGTTTATTATATATAATAGATTCTCCATTACCATCTTTATAATTATGCTAAAAATCACTACATTTTTTTTTTGGGTAAAGAAAATCACTACATTTTTCCTCTTATTTTCAATTAAATAATATTTTTATAATTTTATCATTGTCTTTTATCTCTCCTTCACTCATAACTACTTTCAAAAATATTAAAAAATTATAGATGATGAACAATATTTTCTCAAAATTTACTGATGAACACATCTCTACTCCACTCACAACCACTCTATATAATATAGAGAACCCGCTCACATAAATATATAGAATCGAATGTGAATACTCTAAGCTCTTATCTATAAGACACAAAACCTGAGGAGCCCCACAGTTGGATCATTGCATTAAAACATAGTTCTTAAACCGATCATATATAGTCATTAATAGCAACGGAAAATATCATAAGACATCAGGTACTGATTACATTGCCTTAAACAAACATCAATTAACATAGTAAGTTAACTAAAGTCGATATGATGCTAGTCCATTGGTAGCGGAGCCTTCAATACATGTTGTGGGCTTCCTATCAAGCATCAATCTGTTCAACTTAACATTTATACTAAAGTGTCAACTACACAACTACACTGAGTGAGTCCTAGTTTTTAATCAAACAAGGAGTTAATAGTTAAAAAACGTTTAGCAAACTCATCAATCACATTTTAACATCAAAACATGCACATCAACTACAATCGTAAGTAAATATCAATTTGTGAAGTTATCTTCATCATCAATTGCCTGAAACTTCATCAGACAAGCTTACACCAGTATAAGACTTCATGTCTGCTATGTCGTCGCGCTCACATGACCATCAATAGAGTTAGCACAATCATCAATCGTCAATCATTTAACATCAATCGTCAATAATTAAACATAAACTATCCATCAATCAAGGTTGTCATATAACATCAATTAGTGAATTGACAATCACGTAATAACAAGCAAGTACTTCCATAACCAGTGTCGGATCCGGGATTTTTTTCACTAGGTTCACTTTTTTAGGTGCTCTAATTTCCATCAACTTAACGTTAGAATTTCCGTTCGGTTGGGTCGGGCTTTATGACTAAAGTCACTTTTTTTGTATGATGCTTTAGAACATTCCCATCTCATTATTTATCTTCGTCTCTAAATAAACACATTTCTCTAACTTTATGACTAAATTAATTTGTGATAAACTTTTATCTAATGAATTCGAGTCAAGACGGGTCTGTGTCAAAACCTTATATCTAATGGTTATTTCAGTTTGGGTTTCGAAGAATCTAAAAACAAAACATTATTCTCAACTAATCACAAAACAAAACGACGCTCTGAACTTTTATAGATGAAAACAAATCCGCCATACATTTTTTAATCAATCTCAACCAATATATAGTTTTTCTGTAAATTCTTTCTTCTCGATTCCAATTAGTACGAGTCTACACGATGGCGTTATTGCATACAGGTAGTCGAAAATTCAAAATTGTTATTGTATGCTTTGTGATCTTAAATATTATGTGGTATTATATATGTATAGTTATATTATTTTTATCAAATAGTGAATATGACTGAATGTTACGAACCGAAGATGATGCACTGGAAAACCGAATGTAACTAACCTATCGAATGTGAACTACCGAATGTGATTATGTGAACTATCAAAGGTGACTAATTATCGTATGAACTACTGAATGTGGCTAACAGTGTATTATAATAATTGTATAATGTATAGTTTTATTTCACTCGAAAAATGTGCATTTGCCTTTTTGTGTAGGTTAAGTTATGGACATATCTAGGGGTGTTCAGAATTCGATTTAGATTCAAAATTTCGAAATTCGATTCAATTATCAAGAATTCAAATTCGAGTCCTATAAATCGAATACAAATTTATAATTTTAAATTCGTTTTGTTTCGAAATTCAAATTTAAATTTAAATTATACATATTTATTTATTATATTTATATATAATACACACATATAATTTTAACTTGGGGGCTGTTTGGCAACTTCTGAATAGTTAAGTGTTGATTATGCATAAATTGGAAAATTAGCATTCTGTTGACTTTTTAATAACAAGTTTGACCCGACATTTGACCTAGTTAGAGTGGGAATCAGAGGGTGCCCTTTTAAGGGTTTATTGCCCACATAATTACCAACTTATAACTACTTTCAATTCGACTAATCACTGGACCATCAATGATTAATCGCTAAGTCAACCGTTAATTACGACGGTTTGACTTTTAAGCTAAAACTAAGCAAAAACTTAACTAAGAAATGTTAAGCATACTTACTGAAGTCCTATGCACGATTAGGAAGGCTTAAGGTCTGCTCTTGAACTCCCAAAAGCTCCAGAAATGCAGAAGAAAGGTGTGATCACAATGTTGCAACCTTGTGGCCTTTTATAGTGTTCTTGATCCTCAAAGATGGTGACAACTAAGTCTATGGGGTGATTCAGATCAACAACAAGTGTTCCCAGGGTCTAAAAGTAATGTAGGGGTCATCCAAAGATGTGGAGAATAGTTTATAAGTCGGTTTAAAGCTCAAAACAGTCAACAGCCCGATTTATTGTAGCTGGGCAACCCTTACGGACCGTAAGGGGTTGTCTTACGGTCCGTAAGACCTTGATCAGAAGCAAAAACTCTTGATCTTTCGGGTTTTGAAGGGGCAACTAGTGTGTTTCGAATTTGGGACATGATTTAACAGTATGGGGCCTTTTATTATGGGTCTTGAACAGTTATGTACCCTACCATTTTGCCATGTTTCCTTGAATTCTCTTGAAAGTGCCGTTAAAGAAGGTTTACCGTGCATTTCTTCGTAGGAGTCCACCCTTGCAATTATGAATAAGTTATTGCTAGAAATCACCGGATTTGAATATATACCAGATGTTCATTTGTCTTGGGATTCATAATGAGGTCGTTCAGAGGTGTAAAATTAACATGACGGCATTTTTAAATCCTGTCACACATCTTTAATTATATCCGGGTTTATAACATTTTTTGTCTTACATGAAACATGTCGTTATTTCATTGAACACGAATTTTCGAGGTGTTACATCCTCACCCCCTTAAAAGAAATCTCGACCTCGAGATTTACTGAAACAAATGAGGGTACTTTTCTTTCATTGTGGACTCCACCTCCCACGTATACTCGGGGCCTCTACGGGCATCCCATTTTACCTTTACAAAAGGCACATGCTTCCTTCGAAGCTTCTTAACCTGTCGATCCTCGATCGACACAGGTTTTTCGACAAACTTCAAGCTCTCTTCTATGTGCACATCTGTATGTGGTATGACCAGTGATTCATTAGCGAAACACTTCTTCAGATTGCAGATGTGGAATACATTATGAATTCCACTGAGCTCTTCAGGCAAATTTAACTTATAAGCGACTGATCCGACACGTTCGATGACCTCGAACGGTCCTATGTATCTCGGGCTTAATTTGCCTTTCTTACCAAATCGCATCACTCCCTTCCAGGGTGATACTTTAAGCAACACCTTATCGCCTACCTCGAAGTTAAAAGGTTTACGCTTCAAATCTGCGTAGCTTTTCTGCCTATCTCGGGTAGCTTTCAGACGGTCACAAATCTGGACAATCTTGTCCATCGTTTCAAAGACTATTTCCGGTTCTGACAATTGGACATCTCCCACTTCCGCCCAACAAACGGGCGTTCTACACTTTCTACCGTATAATGCCTCAAAAGGCGCAGCCTTAATGCTGGTATGGTAGCTATTGTTATATGAGAACTCGATTAATGGCAGGTGGTTATCCCAACTACCACCTAAATCGATCACACATGCACGAAGCATGTCTTCCAACGTTTGGATTGTACGCTCACTCTGTCCGGCTGTCTGAGGATGGTAAGCCGTACTAAAATTCAAACGCGTGCCCAGAGATTGTTGGAAACTTTTCCAAAAATGTGACGTGTACCTAGTATCTCTGTCAGAGATAATAGCCACAGGCACGCCATGTAGAGCTACAATCTTATCTACGTACAATTGGGCTAACATGTCGGAGCTATAGGTCTCCTTGATGGGTAGGAAATGTGCTGACTTAGTCAGTCTATCAACTATCACCCATATCGTGTCATTTCCTTTCCTTGTCTTGGGCAACTTGGTGATGAAATCCATCGTCACCATTTCCCACTTCCAAGTGGGAAGTTCAGGTTGTTGTAGCAAACCTGACGGCTTTTGATGTTCAGCTTTGACTTGCGCGCACGTCAAACATTTTGCTACATAGGTAGCTATAGACTTCTTCAAGCCTATCCACCAAAAGTTTGCTTTCAAATCCTGGTACATCTTATCAACTCCAGGATGAACGGAGTATTTAGAACTGTGGGCTTCCTGGAGGATGACATCTCGAAGTCCTCCATAAATTGGAACCCATATTCGTCCATTCAATCTCAGAATTCCGTCCTTGCCAAGAGATAACTGCTCCTCAGTTACTCCTAGCTTTTTGTTAGGATAGTTAGCTTCCAACACAGCTTCCTTCTGTGCAGCTAACAACCTTTCATTCAAACTGTTCTTTATTTCAATGCTCTTGGCATTGATTCGGATGGGTTTCACCCTTTCCTTTCAACTCAAGGCATCGGCGACTACATTCGCCTTGCCCGGATGGTATCTGATTTCACAATCATAATCATTCAAAGTCTCCATCCATCGACGCTGCCTCATGTTTAAATCCTTCTGATTAAACAGGTGCTGGAGGCTCTTGTGATCAGAATAGATCACACACTTGATACCATATAAATAGTGCCTCCATAGCTTCAGTGCAAATACAACGGCACCCAACTCCAAGTCATGGGTGGTGTAATTCTTTTCATGCACCTTTAACTGCCGTGAAGCATAGGCAATAACCTTGCCTTTCTGCATAAGCACACACCCCATGCTAGTGTGTGATGCATCGCAGTAAACTACGAATTCTTCGGTACCTTCAGGCAATGTCAGTACAGGAGCATTGCTCAACTTTTGCTTAAGGATATCAAAGGATTCTTGCTGCTTCGGTCCCTAGTCAAACTTAATCTTCTTCCTAGTCAAAGAAGTTAAGGGTGCAGCAATCCTTGAAAAATTTTCGATAAAGCGTCTGTAGTATCCTGCCAATCCCAAGAAACTGCGAATTTCTGTGGGAGTCTTCGGCTCCTGCCAGTTCATAACTGCTTCCACCTTAGCGGGATCCACTTGGATACCACGCTCACTAACCACATGTCCAAGGAATTTGACTTCTCGAAGCTAAAATTCACACTTTGAAAATTTGGCATAGAGTTTCTCATGATATAGAAGTTTAAGAATACAGCGAAGGTGTTTCTCATGGTCAGCTTGGTTCTTTGAGTAGATGAGAATGTCGTCGATGAAAACGATGACGAATTTATCTAAGTAAGGCTTGCAGACGCGATTCATGAGATCCATGAATGCGGCAGGTGCATTAGTGAGCCCAAAAGGCATCACTAGGAACTCGTAGTGACCATAACGAGTCCTAAATGCAGTTTTGTGTACGTCTTCATCTCTAACCTTCAGTTGGTGATAGCCTGACCTCAAGTCAATCTTCGAGAAGTAATTTCCCCTTGTAATTGATCGAACAGATTGTCGATCCTGGGCAAAGGATACCTATTCTTTATAGTGACCTTGTTAAGCTCACGGTAATCGATGCACAGACGCATCGATCCATCCTTCTTTTTAACAAACAAGACTGGTGCTCCCCAAGGAGACGAACCAGGTCTAATGAAACCTTTAGCTAGCAATTCATCTAGTTGTGCTCTCAATTCCTTCATCTCTGTTGGTGCCAATCTATAAGGTGCTCTAGCAACAGGTGCTGCTCCAGGGATGATGTCAATTCTGAATTCCACTTGCCTATCTGGTGGTAAGCCAGGTAGTTCTTCAGGAAAAACTTCAGGGTATTCAGAAATGACGGGGATGTCTTCCATCTTGGGTTTCGGCTCATCAATAGTCACTTGTGCCATGTAGATGACACAACCCTTCTTTAAACACTTAGAGGCCTTGAGCATAGTCACTTGCTCAGGCAGTCCATACCGGGTATCTCCCTGAATGGTAAGTGATTCACCAGACGGAGTCTTGATCACCACTTGCTTCTTATTGCAGACAATCTGGGCCTGGTTATGAGATAACCAGTCCGTGCCTAAAACGATGTCAAAACCGGCTAACTTCAAAGGAAGTAGGGCCAAAGGAAAAGAGTGGTTCTTAATGGATATGAAACATCCATCTAATAAGGTTGAGGCGGTTTCTATGGTGCCATCTGCTAACTCCACCTCATATTTCACACTTAAGGTTTTAACAGGTAAATTCAGCAATTTGCAAAACTTATTATCTACAAATGATTTATCAGCGCCTGAATAAAAAAGTACTCTTGCATAGACATCATTTATGAGAAAGGTATCTGTGATCACGTTATCGTCTTTCCTTCATCAGCTTTCTTTGCGAGTTTTGGGCAGTTGGATTTGATATGCCCCTTTTCATTGCAACTGTAGCACGTTGCATCCTTCAGCTTTTTGCAATCCAAGGTCTTGTGTTCCTTGGACTTGCATATACCACAAGCAAAAGTTCTTGACTGAGTCTGCGAGTTCGATTCATATCTGCATTTGCCGAAGTGCTGTTTCTTGCAGATCTTACACTTGGGCTTTTCTCCGGATTGATGCCCATCCTTCTTAGACTCAGACCCTTTCTTGTGGTCATTGCTCCCTCGGTGCTTCTTGTTTGACCTACGTGAATTGTCATCTTCACGTTTCCTTTTATCGACATCTGTGTTCCTCAGCGATCTCTGTCTGACCGCATCCAGTGTGAGGGACAATGATATATCAGTTACAGATCTGAAAGTAGTTGGCCGAGAGGCCTTCACGCTTGCCTTTATTTCTGGGGATAAACCCTTGATGAAACGAGCTATTCTTTTTGGTTCCGGGGTCACCAGATACGGAACCAATCTGGACATTGTGTTGAAGCTCGTGAGGTAAGCTTGGCAGTTAAGGTTCTTCATAACCAACGATAGGAAATCAAACTCGATCTTCTCAACCTCATGCTGAGGGCAGTAGTTTTCCCTGATGAGGGCAACAAATTGCTCCCATGTCATGTTGTACAATGGGATCTTCCCAGTGGCTTGAATCAGCGATCTCCACCAGGCTAAGGCCTCACCTTTAAATGATTGGGACACAAACTTGACCACATCCCTCTCAGTGCATCCGCTGATATCAACAACTGTGTCCATCTCATCCAACCACGTCATACAATCTACAGCTCCTTTCTCCCCAGTGAAATCCCTGGGTTTGCATGAAACAAAATATTTGTAGGAGCAACCCTTGTCATGGGTCCCTTGTTTCGGTATGATCTTCAGAGATGGAACACTTTGCTGATTCGAGGACTAACGATCGTCATCAACTTTCTTAGGTCCTTCCTTCTTAGAGGGTGGTGGCTTGCTATGAGCCTCAGATTGAGTTTTAGGGACAGACTTAGAGCGGGGTACAGTTGAGGCTTTACTATGAGTCCCACTATACTCCTTAAATTGCTCCTCTACAGCTTTAGACACAGCTGTATCGATCAGTGTACGAAGCTCTCATCTGGTTATATTAATCCTAGCATTGTCATTATTCTCCAGAGGATGACTGTTAATCTCGTCCGAGTCAGCCATTTATCTTGAACTGTTACATAAAATATTGACAATAATTTATTTGAGAGTTTATTATGGAATTGTCTTTTATGGCAATTCATTAACCATGGTAAACATAGACCATATTTGGTTAATTTGTTACTCACGTTTATTTAGGATTTCTATTATAATTTATAAAAAAAAAATTAACAGTATTATTAGCACACAAGGCCTAGTCACAGGGACATTTTTAAATTATAAGCCATGATTTCAGAGAATCAAGGCATGAAGGTTTGAACATAGTTCTTTACCTTTTTCAGACAGGGTCGCAGACTACTACTCTCTTTTGTCTCATATGAAAATGAGCAGGGCCCGTAGGCACTATATTACAAATGGATGGTCAACATGTGATCATCTTAATTAATGATTTAAACTCATGATATATAAATCATTGATTTAAGTTAGGAATCTTTTGAAGAATTCTATTAAGAATGACGTGCGTGATTTTAATGAATCACTTCTGCCAGGAGCGTTAACATGTTTTCAGATGTAAACATGGATTTGAATCTTTTTAACCAGGACTCATCATCTTGGCCAGGTCTTATAATGACATGCAGGCTAGGTTATACCGTTAAGATTCTTAATTGATATTTATATAGGCAGATATATTTTTAAAAGGAATGATTTTTTTATTCATTTATTTCATATATAATTTATTTATGCATATAATGACAGAATGAAATTTATAAACTTATCATTCCATTAATCACAAAAGTACACACTGCCCTAAACGGGTCTTTCAACATAACAACTTGCCCACGCAGGGGTCAAACTAAAATACTAGTCCACGCAGGGACTTAAACAAACAACATACCCTCGTAGGGGTTAACAGAAAGATAGGCCCACGCAGGGGTCAAAACAAACAAACATACCCACACAGGGGTCAATACAGCAAGACAGGCCCACGCAGGGGCTCAACTGATACAAGGAAATTACAACAACAATGGAAGGATTCAGTGGTCCTTCTTGCTCTTCCCTTTTATTAAACTTGTCAATCCCTGGAAGAAACTTTGTCGCTCCCTGCGATCCCTGTGAAAATCTCGCTCGACTTGGTCCAATCTTTGAAGAATTTCTTCCCGTTCGGGTGGGGAAAACCGTGGCGGCTGCGATTGTTGCCGGATTATAGGTCTAGCAGGTATTTGGTACCCATGAGTTGGGTACCCTACTCCCCAAGGAGCTCCATACGGTCCTTCAGGATGAAGGGCCTTATAGTTGGCCGCTACTAAGTATGGGTCTGCTTCAGCGTAATTGTAATTGGTGTGAGCCGGCTGCTCAAACGGGTTGTACGCCATTGAACCAGTGTATGCAGGAATCGGGTTATCAAAACCCATCGGGTGGTGGCTGCGGTGCAACTGGGTTTGAAGGCCCACCCATTTGCGGATCTTCATGTAGTGGTGGATAATGACTGCCACTTGAGTGTCGAGGGGAGCTAAAGTGGAAATCCCCTGCTCGCGCAGACATACGTACGCCGGTTCTCCTACACCTTGGCGGTTCTGGAGGTGCCTGATGAACTGGCGGCGGTGGAGGCGGTGGCGTGACTGCCACGAATCGTGAATCCCCAGAGGGATCCTGTTGCTGCTGCTGCTGCTGCTGGTGAGGCGACGAATGACGCGAGGGTGTAAAATACCACTCGAACTGGTTAAACCATGCCTGATAACTGTCTGGACCATGGTAGGGTGATCCATGAAAAGACGAAACATCAGAGACCTCGATAGGATGGTTGGGGGTCCCGGTTGTAGGCTCGACGGGATCCGTGTCCTCGTCCATGTCCTCTGCATGATCGCCGGAGAAATGATCCTCTGGTCCCAATGGGTTAAAACCCACTGGTTCTTGTATGTAGTTTGCCGGGTTAAATCGGCCCTGAAAGACGGGAGTGGGGTCTCCAAAGGAATGGTGCGATAAGGATCGCTGTAGAGGTATATAAAAAGGTTGTGGGTTATTGGGCTCGTTTTCCGACTGTGGCCCATAGGAGTTATGATAGGGAGGCGTTGAACTGTGCGAAACCGACCTTCTAGCAGGCTCAAAAAGGTTCCTCCTGTTCTCTCGAGGATCGGCATTCGCGGTGGTAGAAGGAGCTTGTCTTTGCGAAGGCCCGGCTTCGTGATCATTGGGGGCGGTGATTGGCCCCTTGCCTCGTCCTCTTCGTCTGAAAAATCTTGGCGGCATATTTAGACCTGTCAATATCATAAGATAATAACAAAATATAAAGGACAAAGTTAAGATAGAAACAAAACATTTTGGATTATTCCTATGTTCTTTGTCTAGACTCGAAAATTTAGGAATGTGCAATTGTGTCATTGAGATTAAACACAAAATGCTAGTGTTTAATTCACTCAATGTTGGCTCTGATACCAACCTGTCACACCCCGATATTTCCACGTTTGACCGGTGGGCCCGGTGGGGGAGTATCGTGACGTGGTTGGCAACGTTACAGTCAAACAACACAATATTTAAATGCACAGCGGAAGCAAATGAAAGATATATTTCAACCGAATATAATATTGTAATATCAAGTATTACAACAGTCGAAAGTTTATCCACAGGTGGATTAAAATAAAATGGAAACAGTAGTTCAACAGACTTTAGGCATCTTAAGCTTGCGAGACTCTTTATTGATGCTAGGAGTAGCCAGCCTAGTTCGCGTAGTACCTGCACTTAATCTTTTTGGGAAAATACGTCAGTTTACACTGGTAAATACAATCAACTGACTCATTTTAAAAATGATTAAAAATTGATTTGGATGCACGTGGCATAAATGTTTTTATAACTTGGGATAATTATTTAAATATATAAACTTGTAAAAGGATTACATGTTCCTTATGCGTTCAGTAGTCCGGTTCGTGCCGGGTTAAAGATTAATAGACACACCACATTATTTATTTATGCACTGACGGGTGTACGCCTACACCCCGCGCTTAGGTCGTGGCCATTTCGTAAAATGAAGCCAAGGATATCCGGGACATGGTCATTAACCCCCCAAAGGCGTTAAGCAAACAAAACATAATTTAAATGGGTCATCTCGATAATACTTAACCACCAAACGATTAAGGTCGAATGCCCGACCAAGCGGTATTTTATATACCGTACCCCAAGCCCGTATAAGGGAAAATAAGTTAAAAGTATTTACCTTTGCAAGTATAATTCACAAACAGCAAATGCAAGTAGCTTTTACTGGTCCTCCTATTCTGGAACGAAGGTTTATGATAACCTATTAGAATCCTAACGGGTCTTTAATTAAGCTTAAGCTTAGACCGGTTAGTTTTAAAGATACGGTTCGTACGCACGATTAAGCGAAGACTGGGATAGAATGTGATTTAGACCCGACAAGTTTGAAGACTTGCTTAATATGGGTATATTATACACATTCTGGATTTTGAGATAAAAACGATAAGGTTTGACCCGTTTCGGTTAATTTATGCAAACTAGTTACATAACCAAACCGAATGCGCAAGAAGCGTAACGGGTAACCGTAAGAGCCATATACAGGTTTCCTAAGTTAATATGCCTCAATTATGTTGTGACATCAGTAAGATATCTTTTATTATGCCCGAAACGAATTTAAACACAAACTATGCCCCGTAGGGGCATTTTGGTCATTTTCAAGGTCATAAAAGAGTTTAAGTATTTTCCTGAGTTACAGGTCTGATATCATTAGTAAAAATACTTAATTTACTAAGTTATAACAGTAGGGTATTGTGTATATGTGAAATTTATTAATTATAACCAAACTATGCACCGTAGGGGCATTTTGGTAATTTCACATAAGCCGACAAGCTCAAAACTGATGTCTGAGTTAAACAACTTTTGATTACTGTTAAAATATTATAATTTACTTAAAATATCAGTAGGTATCAACCCTTGTATGTTTAAAATAGTTTTAGTACATACTATGCGTTAAAGACGCTTAAAAAGGCGGTTAGAAGCCGTTTCCGGGTTCTATATAGAAATCTGATATTTTTATTATCCCAGAAGGTTTAAAATAATTTATTTATCATATGAAATCAGTAGCAAAAGGTTTGGGGTCAAAAAGATATGTAAAACTCATTTTATAGCCCAAAAGGGCAAAACCGACATTTACCGAATCATGCTTATGACTCTAAGTTATGCTCAGCCTAAAATTAATTAAAAATCTTCAAAAATCCCAAAATAATATATTACATCAGTGGGTAAAGAGTTTGTTATCAAAAAGTAGGTTTAAGTAGGCTATATGCTAATTATGTCGCTAAAACACTAAAAAACTTTCTAATTACGCTAATGAGCATAACTCTCAATCTATACCTCAAACTGATGTCAAATTTTGGTTACAAGTTTATAATTCAGTAACTAAGGTTTCTACTCTTTTACATTTTTAAAAATCATGTTTTATAGTGAAAAGGGCATAATAGTCAACATATGAGCAATTAACGGAATCATGCATATTAATCGGATAACTAATGAACCATGGTGTATAATCACAGAGGGTTATACTAGCATGTAACCTATTCCAATTAAAGCTCTAATGCATTTCTAAAACATGCTTAAACGGGTCAAAACTGAAAGTTAAAGCAAAAGTCAAATTATGCGACTTTCGGTTCCGAACCGGGCCTCTACTGAAAATTGTCGGGTTGAACATGTTTAGACATGTTCTTATGTTAATTAACAAGTTATATTAATGATCAAACAGGTTGTATGAGTTCTACATTGCTAATTATGCATAAATTGGAAAATTAGCATTCTGTTGACTTTTTAATAACAAGTTTGACCCGACATTTGACCTAGTTAGAGTGGGAATCAGAGGGTGCCCTTTTAAGGGTTTATTGCCCACATAATTACCAACTTATAACTACTTTCAATTCGACTAATCACTGGACCATCAATGATTAATCGCTAAGTCAACCGTTAATTACGACGGTTTGACTTTTAAGCTAAAACTAAGCAAAAACTTAACTAAGAAAGGTTAAGCATACTTACTGAAGTCCTATGCACGATTAGGAAGGCTTAAGGTCTGCTCTTGAACTCCCAAAAGCTCCAGAAATGCAGAAGAAAGGTGTGATCACAATGTTGCAACCTTGTGGCCTTTTATAGTGTTCTTGATCCTCAAAGATGGTGACAACTAAGTCTATGGGGTGATTCAGATCAACAACAAGTGTTCCCAGGGTCTAAAAGTAATGTAGGGGTCGTCCAAAGATGTGGAGAATCGTTTATAAGTCGGTTTAAAGCTCAAAACAGTCAACAGCCCGATTTATTGTAGCTGGGCAACCCTTACGGACCGTAAGGGGTTGTCTTACGGTCCGTAAGACCTTGATCAGAAGCAAAAACTCTTGATCTTTCGGGTTTTGAAGGGGCAACTAGTGTGTTTCGAATTTGGGACATGATTTAACAGTGTGGGGCCTTTTATTATGGGTCTTGAACAGTTATGTACCCTACCATTTTGCCATGTTTCCTTGAATTCTCTTGAAAGTGCCGTTAAAGAAGGTTTACCGTGCATTTCTTCGTAGGAGTCCACCCTTGCAATTATGAATCAGTTATTGCTAGAAATCACCGGATTTGAATATATACCAGATGTTCATTTGTCTTGGGATTCATAATGAGGTCGTTCAGAGGTGTAAAATTAACATGACGGCATTTTTAAATCCTGTCACACATCTTTAATTATATCCGGGTTTATAACACTTTTTGTCTTACATGACACGTGTCGTTATTTCATTGAACACGAATTTTCGAGGTGTTACACCCAAACCACAAAATTAGACCCCATAAATACCACAAATCCACTAATATTATTATATGTTTGGGTTTCTCATTTAATCCATAACCCTTATTTTTTAAAAGTCCTAAATTTGTATAGAAGTCCACCCTTATTTTTTAAAAGTCCTAAATTCGTATGTGAATATGCGATTTATCATATAAGTACATGTCATGATTTCATGACTATTTTACAAGCACGTTCTCGAAGTAACATCATCCATTATGATGAGCTTTGGTACCGTGTATCGGTACCATATCGTACAGATCATTTTCGGTACCGGTAGGAATTTTTCCCATTTTTCAAGACCGCTACCAACCTGCCCCAAACTGTCACCTGTGTATCACCACTTATCAAGATTGCTTCTTTTTCACGAACATCAATTGCCGATTCAACCCTTTGTTCTTTTACAGTAATTCTGATCCAAACCATTGCTTGAGGACTAACCCAAATATCGATACTTTGACACTCAAAAGTTAAACATAGACTTTTTTGTGATAAAGTTGAATAATTTGACTTTGGTTGTGAAAAAAGTTGAAACAATAAAAAAGATTTAATAGATTTCAATGTCGTTATCAATAAATTAACTTCTTTGACTCACAAAAGTCATATAAGACACTTTACCAGATAGATACTGAAATACATACATTTGGTAGTGAAATATCTGGAAACAACACTACCTTTGGTGTCCCATATTTTTCATGCCTGGCAACAAAATCCAAATCTGTAATTAACATTAAATATTATTAGACTTTGTGAAAGTATATATTTTAAAAGTTCTTCACAGTAATTGTGATCTTTACAACTAAAGAGTTTAAAAGGCGACTATAGAAACAAAAAGACACACAATAACCCCCACCCACTCTTTTCCGAAGGTTCTTACAGTATACATTTTAGGTTATGGCCACATCTTATCCAAGTGAGATTAGTATACACAAAAGTTGGTTAATTCTTGTACATTGAAACTTGTTAGAATTTTTACATCGAACGAAGAATTTTCCAATGGAAGTGAAATTACAATCTTTGAGAAATAATAACAAACATATAATGGCATAATATAATTCAAATTTTCAACCAAAAGATTTAGAGATTTCATGCATAAGGACATATCATTGTTCATTATAAGATTTATAACAAATCTTATTAATAACCACTTGTAACTTAAAACCCGAGAGGTTTACAATCATTAGCCACTCGTAGGCCCTCGGTGAGTTTAACTGTACAAGCCCACTAATGTTAACAGAGATTCATTTTAAATAAAATATTAATAAGTTTGCCACTCCATTCTATTAGCCCCATGAAGCCTATGATTTGCTCTTCCAAGTTTCATTGTTTCAACTAACCTTATTCCCACAGGTGGCAGGGTATTTTAGTGTAATAATCACACTGTTTTTTTTTTTTTTTTGCATTCCAAACAAAAGAATCACAGAAAGAAATTGTACCTGGTGTGTAATACTTGGCGAATTTGTCCACATATCTTTGAGTTTTTGATTTATTACTCTGAGCTTCCTCGACAAGCTTCACCATCTTTGCTACCACACAAGCTTCAGCTAGAGTGGTAGTTTTAACAGTGATATAACCTAAAAGATATTTGAGTTAAAAATTGATTTTAGTTACTTTTAAACATAACACGTGCGGATTAAGCAGTACCATTTAGATTAACTGTGCCTACCCAAACATTGGAATCTACTTGTTTAGAAACTGGAAACGATTCACCAGTTAAAGCCTTCTCCACAACTTCACAATTCCCATCTACAACTACTCCGTCAATGGGGATCGTGGTCCCAGCCTTAACTGCAAGTCTTGTATTGACCATCACTTCCTTGGTGTTGACTTCTTCACCAGTGTTCGCTAATACAGCGGTTTGAGGAGCTATGCTCAACAATGATGACATCACAGCAGCGGCCTTGTGACTGGCCCTTGTCTCGAGCCATTTTGATATATTCAACAAAAACACAATCGTCCCGGCTTCCCAGTAATCCTTTAGGAAAACAGATCCTGCAGCTGCATATAAGAAGTGATTAGAACAATTGAATGCATTATGCAACTTAAATATCACATGTATGTGTAGTTTACCTGCAATTAGCATGAGAATGTTGATGTCGAATTCAAGGTTCCTTAGTGATGCAATTGCTTTCAAAACCAGTGGGATGATGTCAACAACGACAGCACCAAGAGCCAACCATTGAAATGGTGAATAAACATACTTGAAAAATGACAACAAAAGTAACAGACCACACACCACTGCAAAAGGACTTGGCCACTTATTTTGGTAGCTTTGCTCTCCTTTCATTCTCACATTTTCTTCTAACCATACTCAGTTTAGCAACTTAACTAATCATTCAAACTCAACAAACCATTTCTTGATACATATATATACTTGATCCAATTTTCACATGAACGTTAACAACTTTTCTTATTTTCAGGGAAGTAATTTCAAACTTATTCTTCAGGAAGATATATATTTAATTTTGAAAAAAAGACATGGAACGTTCCGTTCATACAGGTCAACGAAATTAAAAAAAAAAAAACTAACTGCTACATACTACAATATATTATAATTATAAATAAATAAATAAAACTATTATTTTAAACTTTTACTTTTATTCAATGTTTGTTCATCATCTCATTCAAATTGATTTAAACTGAGAAGTTGTTAATTCTAAACATATTGGTATCAAGAGGGTGACACACAGAGAGAGAGAGAGAGAGAGAGATTTAACGATTTGAAGCTGCGAAATGAGCGCGACATCGTGAACAGCAGTAACAGTTCTGGTGGGAACGATGACGGAGACATGATGAACGCCTTCGATAGGTTTAAGAATCATGTCGATCAGTTGCCCCTCAGATGAACAACATAGACCCAACACATCGAAATAGCTTCTCTCCAAGTCCTTTGATGAATCTCTAGCCATCTCTCCAAAATCTCCAATAGACTTACTTGCAGGTGTTATTGTTAATCAGTTAATGTATCTATTTGTAGTGGGTTGGATGGAGAAAAAGGTGTTGTTGTTGTTAATCAGAATATAATTTGTTAGCTCCAACAACCAGTGTCACAACGACTGAGGTATGACCTTGAAGTGATGCAGCTGGTTCAAAACAGTTGCTAGCATCATTATACTTCCACGCCAATATACTCCCGTCCTGATGCAAACACCAGTGAGTTATGAGTACAACCAGCAAACAAACCAATATCAAATCAGAACTCATCATCAGAAAAAAAAGATACCTGTGTACCAGCAAATAGTAAATCGTTTCCTACAACCGGTGAATAGACTTGCCCAACAGGTCCATTAAGACTCAGCTCGGCAGAAGTTTGCACATTCCACGCCTATGACGTTGCAGTAACAATAACAATAGTAAGATAATCAAAACATCAATTGATGCATAAACAACACCGAGGGACTTACTTTGACAAGGTTTGGTAGACCCACAAACATACATGGGCCTTCACTGAGCATGCAACCCACTTCACCACCCACTTTAATAACCCCTACACACTGCAACCAAACCAAAAGACCGCGATAAATAACAAAACTGAAATGGAACAAATCAAAATCATAAAAAAATGTAAACGTATAGCAACCTGTCCAGATTGGCAATCCCAAACCTGCATAGTCTCGTCTCTACTCCCTGTGTACAATTTATCAGACCCAACTGGTAGTGCAATACCACTAACAACCTGTCAAATTAATCAACAAAAAATTCATGATTTTAACGTAATAATAACTATTAAATACGGGAAACCAAACACAATATTTATGCAGTTCAACAATTAGAGACCACGGTCAGTCATTTGTAACCCGTTTTCTTACCACAGTTTCTTCATTATAAGTTATAAACTGGACTACCAACACATCTTCATTCTTCTTCTGCGTTCAAATCAACAAACAACAACACGAGCAATAAAAAAACCCTACCTTGATAAAAAAAAAATGCTTAATTGTAGTGTGACAAAGATGATACCTGAAAAAAGCACATAGAAGCTCGGTGACCTTCATCCAAAATTACATATTTCTAAATCAGTTACAATCCATAATAATAACACTAAATCTGTAAAAGCAAAAATGATACCTGAACTGAGTAGTATCCATATCTTTTATAGCATCGTGAGAAATAGGATAGATTTGAGATACACACTCCTTGCCAGCAAATAGGATAGATTTGAGATGGACCATTGGCTCTAGGGTGCCAGCAAATAGGAAACAATTCGTATTGTACAAAATGTCAGTTTTTATCAATCAACTTTTAATGTACCAAAAAATAATTGCTTAATGAACCAAAAACTGTTCCTTAAAAGATAAGGATTTAAAACCAAACCTGAATTGTTTTTTTCTAACTTGTAACTATGGTATTTTTAGGTTTATATCATTCAAATTAAGACAATCAAAGTTTAGCAATTAAAATTCTATACTTTACTAAATATTTAATAAAAAAGACTTGATTCAACAGAAAATTTTCAGAAAATCCTATACAACTTCAATTATAATACATGTTTATCAACTATAAATCTACATTTTCCTAAATATAATATTATAAAAAAACAGATTAAACATAACAATTTATATAAAATCAATCATACGGCTAAAATTAATCAAATTAAATACAGAAACATATAAAGAATACCATGAAGAAGGAATTAGGCGACTGCACAAGACGCTTGAGCTTATGCTTCCTCTTTTCCAATTCAGCTGGTGGATTCAACAGATCAACATCATTCGGTAGAACCTGCAATCAATCAATGTATTCATTCAACGAATCGATCATACATATACAAAAATATAAACGAAACAACATTAGATTGAAAGGACTGACCATCTTAAAATCATGTTTAGCTTCAAAGCTAGTGTATGTTATAAGGAACCGAGATAACCTAGGGTTTGAAAGAGAACTCATCTTGTGCTTTACCGATCCGGATCTTGGAAGTAGGTTGAAATTTGAATGGTTGCTAATGAGGTTTGAGAGAGAGAAAGAGAAAAAAGATATATGGTGTCTTGGGATGAGTTAAATGAATTCAAAATTTGAAATACCCGGTTTTTTTTGGAGATTAATAAAACTCAGATTTTGATATACATAATATTATATATATATATATTATATAAATCGGAATTATGACATAAGCGAAGGTGATGTGGCATGGCTGAGAGGCTGACACGTAAGCAAAGTGAGGTCAGCCTCTAAGCTCCTTTAATAGATGCTAATGATATTTTTGAATTAAACCACCTAAAAACAGATTTTTAGGAAATTTTAAAAGTTCAGTTAATTTTTTTTATTGTATAAATAAACAAATCAATACAACTTTTCTTATCATGCTTAGCAAATCATATACTTTATTATTCAACTAGTGTAATACACGGGACTATAACTTAACATTATAAAATCAATGACTCAATTTGTAAGACTCACGTTTTATTATAAAAAATGACTCTAAATATAGTTATTAGTAGATAAAAAAAGTGTATTAGAATACATAAGGGTGTAAGGAGTGGTTAAACACTTGAGCGTGACAAACTAAAAAATCAACTAATGAGAGTGTGCCATGTCAAAGTGGTAAACTATGCTCAAAAGTGTTGAAAGTGGTTTAGACACTTGGTGAAGTGGTAAACTATTTAAAAAAAAGTATGATTGGTTGAGATTGGAATAGACCCCACCCCACACTACTCTCTCTCTCTCTCTCTCTCTCATACACTCCCTCTCTCTCCTACAAACATCTCCCCGCATCGGCATTGTCTCACCGCCTGACCAAAGTCACTGCTTCGGCAAAGGGTCGGCGGCGGTGTTTGTCGCGCGGCAAAGCCCTTTGCCGAGCCCACACCGTATACCCTAAATAACTACTTTAAAGAAATAACGACCGTCAGGTTGGTACTTAAGAATACCTAATCTTAAATGAGAAGTTAGCTCCGGTCTAACATTTTATTTCTTTTTTTCTTTTCTTTTACAAGCAGTAAAACATCAATTCATATATGATAAAATCTAAAGTATATATATATGATAAAATCTAAAGTGAATGAACAGTGTTATGTGATTTACCTAATATTCATTTATTAGACTATGGGGTATGGACCGAGGGTTGGGGCGTGGGTTGGGTACAAATGCCCAAGTCACCACCCCGGGTGGGCTTTGGTTTCGGTGTGGCCTCTCGGGCGGGAGTTTCAGCCCGGACGTTGGGCATGCCTAGCGGTCCTCCGTGGCCGGCTCTCATTGGCTGGGTTGCCTAGGCCATAACGGCTAGGTTTAAATTTTAAAAAATAACCGTTTGGCTACAAATGCCCAAGTCACCACCCCGGGTGGGCTTTGGTTTCGGTGTGGCCTCTTGGGCGGGAGTTTCAGCCCGGGCGTTGGGCATGCCTAGCGGTCCTCAGTTGCCGGCTCTCATTGGCTGGGTTGGCCAGGCCATAGCGGCTAGGTTTAAATTTTAAAAAATAACCGTTTGGCCAAGCCAAACGGTTCACCCAAGTCATTATAAAACCCTCCAACCCCACCGCCTGTCCACATCGCTACCCCAAACCTTCACTCTACCTACCCGAACCCGCTACCCACACTTGATACCGGCACAACGCGATGAAGGGCCGCCAACCCGGTGAGACCTGTTACTGGCCGAAAGCTTTCGCTAGCTACCGGCACAACGTGGGAACGACCGACACAATTTAAACGCGTGCCAACACAAGTGGTGCGAGCTACGACCGAAGCTCGACCGTTTTAAAGCCTACTACGATAGCGTCCCGGGCGGTGATATAAGTCACGAAGACCGGGTGGCGGTGGCCAACATCCAGTTCCGGAGCAAGGAGCGGAAGCCGTTTGACAAGCTCGCCCTGTTCGAAATCTACCTAACGCTTTAGGCTTTTTTTTTTTTACTTTTGTAATCCTTTTTTTTGTAGACTTTTGTATTTTTTAGGAACTTTTAATAATAATTTTAGGTTTTTTTTTTAATTCTGTGTGTATTTTTTAATTTTAGGTTTTTTTTTTTAATTTTTATAAAACTGGCCAACCCACGCGGGCTAGCCACGCCCCGCCATACCGACTCAACACGTCACTTACCAGCGGGGGGCTCGAAGTCCACGTGTCAACCCATGCCCCAAACTCCCGCCCCACCATACCCCACGGTCGAAAACACGAATACCTTTCGCGCAACGCGCGTCATTTACAAACACTAGTTATAATTATATCATAATCACTAACAATAGTACACAAACATATCAAAGTTAGATCGTCCCTTCCTATATTATAAATGAAATTTTACTCTACCATTAATCTAAAGGAACACGCATGCCCTTATATCTTCTAATACCATTTCAAGATCAATGAAAACATTATTGAAGATTGTCATTTTTACTCTCTAGATAAGCCACAATGCAGACAACCCGACAACCCAATAGCTTGCATCATTTTCTTCAACTTTTTGTCTCCAATCAATTTTGAACTAACTTGTAAGGCTATGCGGTATGGTAAAGGCCCATCCTTAAAGGATGATCCGCCACGTAAGCATCACGTAGATCGGGGGGATGATGGGGCAAAGAGGATGGAGGTAAGGAAAAGGGAGATGGACCTAAAATATATATGTATATGTTGTATGTATAGGTGTGTGAGAGAGGGGGAGGCCCGTCCAAATTGTCGCACCCCCGATGATCTCGACGACGGAGGCACGGCGACGATGTGGGGGAAATGGAGAGGGGGCACGGCGACGGGGCAGGACGGTCCCCATACCGTCCAGCCTAATATCTCCTATACCGAACGTCGGACACATTCCACAATGTAGACAACCCAATAGCTTGCATCATTTTCCTGTACTTATTGTCTCCAATCGATGATGGACAAGCTTGTAATATCTCTTTCACCGAACTTCCGGACACATTCACGTTTTGCACATCTCCATGAGATCATCACAGAGCAGTAATTCATGCTTAGAACCAGCTCCATTCTTTTAACAAGTGCTTCTTAATGGCCATTTTATCTAATCTGGTTCTCCATAAAAATAAATAACTTTTAGTGGAACCCAATTATGTATAAATGAATCTGAGCTAAACATGAGTTTTTCTATCTTGTATTTAAGAAATTGAATCGAGAAGTTATTGCTACGATCTTCGAACCATCTCCATTTGTAACTATCATCCGACGTCTTGCAACTACTTATCATGAGTTTTATCCATGACCATTTCCTTTCTTGACCCGCAGGGGCGCAGCTTTAAGGGACGGGGGTGCACCCGCTCCAGCCAATGTTTCGGTTAAAAGTGTAATATTTCCGATTTTTCGTCCAAAAATTATATAGTTCCACCACCGCCGATTATGTGGAACCCAATTATGTATTGGGTAAATTACACTTTTCGTCCTTTATATTTGTACCGGATTGCAACGGATAGCCTTTAACTTCAATAATTACAATCATAGTCCTTTATTTACAAAACTCATTACATCTTTCGTCCTTTAATAATAACCAGGTTAAAATTTTAAGTTAAGTCTGTTCATGTGACTTGCACATGAGGGTATATAAGTAATTTTACTTGTTTATTTAAAAAGTAAAAAAAATATACCAACCCCACTACACCCACCTTCTGTCCTTTTTGGGCTACAACTCAGGTCATCTTCTCCGGCTGGTCCCCATGTCAACCACCACTAGATCAGAATATATTACCGGAAAAAGTTGTTGATATCCAAAAGGCCTTTTCTAGAGTTGACATGGGCTAACAATAAGCATGATTTCATTTTTACCATTGCCTTTTTTTTTTAACGACAAATTAGGATCACTGACGGACCACTGGAGTATCATCGTGCCACCAGCAGAACCACCCGATCATATCCATCTCCACTAGGCAATAATGCCTATACACCAATTCAGAAGGAAACCCAATAAATCTGGGAAAAACCCCCTTTGTGGGAATCGAACCCATGACCTAATGGTCATAAGCCTTATCCCACCACCAAGATACCACTAGGCTATAATGCCATGGGTTCATTTTTACCATTGCTAGACCCTTCAGGCCCATTATACCCATGATAGGTCCTTCCCGGCAGGATGAATTGTCAAATGTCAACTAAGAATTTTGATAATCATTAATTTATTAGTAATTGGGCATGGTGGATTCAGACAAGCTTACAAAGATATGTTTGTCATTGGATACAGTCTCATTGTGGCCACCAAAACAATGATAATAACAAAATTTTCCACCTTACTTTTTTACAAAATATCTTTCTCCACATTAAACAACAAATAATTAACTAGCTAAAAACAGAGTGTATAAGATTTTCAAACAAATCATTTAAGAGAGTTAACCATCGATAGAAAACCACCCACTGTCACCAAACTAACAACCATCACTACCATCTAAGGGTCGAAACATACCTACTCATCGGATTCGTTCCGGAACCGCCGCCATTGCTAGGGTTTAGACCCTTCTGTCGTTATCTTTACCGATGTTGAGACACGAATCAACAAGATCTCCGGCCAAAACAGAAGCCCACTCCTTCCGCCGTCGCCGCTTCTCCTTCCGCCGTCATACCGCTCGTCTTCGCCATACAACCATAGTGGTGTGCGATGAAGAACCAGATCTCCAGCCACAAAAAACGAACTCTGCCCTCATGTGCAAGGCATATGTTATGGCTTAACTTAAAATTTTAACCTGCTTAGTGTTAAAGGATGAAAGGTGTGCGATGAAGAACCAGATCTCCAGCCACAAAAACGAACTCTGCCCTCATGTGCAAGGCATATGTTATGGCTTAACTTAAAATTTTAACCTGCTTAGTGTTAAAGGATGAAAGGTGTAATGGGTTTTGCAAATAAAAGATTGTGACTGTAATTATTGAAGTTAAAAGGCTATCCATTGTAATCCGGTACAAACATAAATGATGAAAAGTGTAATTTACCCTTATGTATAAATGAATCTGAGCTAAACATGTGTTTTTCTATCTTGTATTTAAGAAATTGAATCAAGAAGTAAAAGATAATATAATAATTATCTTTTAAGAAGTTATTGCTACGATCTTCGAACTATCTCCATTTGTAACTATCATCCAACGTCTTGCAACTACTTATCATGAGTTTTTTCCATGACCATTTCCTTTCTTGACCCGCAGGGGCGCAGCTTTGAAGGGATGGGGGTGCACCCGCTCCCACCAATGTTTCGGTTAGAAGCGTAATATTTCCGATTTTGACCCCCCCCCCCCCCTCCGGAACTTTTGGTCAAGCTCCGCCATTGTTGACCCGACTGAAGATAAACCCAATCGGTCTTTCACCGACCATAATTTTTAAAGCTTCAAACTTGAATGAATTGGAGGTATGCAAAACTCACTTTTAAGATGTAACCAAGCCTTGTAATCAAATCCTATAATAATTTGAGGTGTGAAAAATTAAAGTCAAAATCATTCTGACTAGCAAACCAGATTGAAACTAAACTGTATGTACACATTTTATTGGTCCAAGATTTACTTCTGAGTAGAACTATAAGTAACAAAAGAATACATAAAATTCTTAGGTCTTTTAAACATCCTTGTAAGTCAGTCGCCTTCCTTCCCCGAACCGCACTGACCTTGTCGTACTAGGCCAGCGTCACATAGCTGTAGTGAAATGCAAAGTGCGGTCTTTGCCACCCATGCCACATGGAATTGAGGGTGTTAAACATCTTGGGGGCTCTAGTAGTTAATTTGTCTAAAGGTAACAATAACCAAGGAATGAGTCTACAAGTATACCACTCCATCATTTGTGGTAAATACAAGAAATTAGTGGCAGATTGATAACTGAATATACTTATAATTGAATTAAATCAAATCACACCCATGTAGTCAAAAGCCGCTATTCACATAACTGATTCAAAATTTTCAAACAAAGTAATAATTTGGGAAATAAACAAATCACTTCTTAGATTTTAACACCTGCGATAAAATCAAACACATACCCATTACAAACAAATCAAAATCCAAAAAAAAAAAAATTGTGAATCGTTGTTGGTCAATGAAAGGTCTACTCATGTTGCCCAGGTTTGGGAAGAAAAACTTCAACTAAAAGATCGATGAATGAAACGTAAGACTTGGGAGAGGGTTTAAAAATATGTTTTAATTTATATAAAATCCACCTAATATATATCTATATATATAATAACCACATAAGCATTAAAAGAAAATTAAAATAATAGAAAAAATATGATAACCGTGACCTGATAATTACACACTATTAAAACACTAAATTATAGTTTAATTACTTTAAAGATACAAAAGAAAGTAAGTTTGGGTTACTTAATTAAAGAGTTAATTGCCATTTTAGTCCATGAGATTTGTCTAAATTTGCCATTTTAGTCCAAATAGGGTTTTTTTCGCTTCTGAGTCCCTGACTTTTCCCTTTTGTTGTCATTTTGATCACATACCCTAACTCCATCTAAAAACCTCATTTTTAACCAGGGGTATTTTGGTGATTTTCATTTTAAATCTTTTCAATTGCCATTTTGATCCAATTCTAAAAAATCAAAAAAAAAATCTAAAAAATAAAAAAATCTAAAAAAAAACTCTAAAAAATCAAAAAAATTATAAAATAAAAAAAAATCCAAAAAACAAAAAAATTATAAAAAATCATAAAAATTCAAAAAAAAAATCAAAAAATTCTAAAAAAATAAAAAAAAATTCTAAAAAATCATAAAAATAAAAAAAATCTAAAAAAAGAATAAAAAAAATATAAAAACTCAAACAAACATATTTTAAAGTTTCAAATTCAAAAAATGACGATATATTCCTCGTCCAGACGAATATATTTTCAAGTTTTATCTATTTTGTTAAGTGAATGAGTGGTCATGATGAGATAGAACCACTAACTAACGAACATGCATGTTATGTTTTAGTTTATAAAATTTATATTTTATGATATTTATATTTAGTAATTTATATTAATTAAAACAAAACTAAAGATGAAAATATTATTGTAATAAATAGTTTTGCTATGAAAACATATATAAAATGGCCAAAAGGGTGATAACTAATATGGAAATGTAAGAATGTTTGTGAAAGATGTCAACTTAAAATGAAATTTGTTTTTTTAAATGGATAAATGTTTTTATCTCACCATAACCACTCATTCACTCAACAAAATAGATAAAACTTGAAAATATATTCGTCTGGACGAGGAATATATCGTCATTTTTTGGATTTGAAACTTTAAAATATGTTTGTTTGAGTTTTTAGATTTTTTAGAATTTTTATGATTTTTTTTTTTGATATTTTTTAGAATTTTTTTGATCTTTTAGAATTCTTTTATTTTTTATAATTTTTATGATTTTTTAGAATTTTTATGATTTTTTTAATTTTTTTTTTAATTTTTAGATACTTTTTTTATTTTTATGATTTTTTTTATTTTTTAGAATTTTTTTCATTTTTTAGCTTTTTTTCGAATTTGATCAAAATGGCAACTGAAAAGATTTAAAATGAAAATCCCCAAAATACCCCTGGTTAAAAATGAGGTTTTTGGATGGAGTTAGGGTACGTGATCAAAAGAGCAACAAAAGGGTAAAGTCAAGGACCCATAAGCGAAAAAAAAACTATTTGGACTAAAATGGTAAATTTGGACAAATCTCAGGGACTAAAATGACAATTAACTCCTTATTTAAAACACTTAATAAATTTGATTACAATTTATGTGATTGAAACACATGGTAAATTATTCAACGTATACAACTTCGATGTGCGGGAATAGTGGTTTTCACCTATTGGGTGAAATGGGTGGTGGTGGCCATCTATTGCTCACATGGACGGCAAAGAGAATAGTGTCAGGCAGCTGCCTGACACTCGCCTATTGGCCCAACAAATTTACGATTTTATCCCGCTTTAAATTTACGATTTTGCCATGATTTCAAAATTATGATTTTACCCCCGCTTAAAAATAAATTTATTCTTTTGCTCCCAGCTAAAAACTTCAATTTTGCCCGCTGTTCGATTTACCATTTTGACCAGTTGAAATTTACAGTTTTGCCATTAGTTTTTTCCCTTAAAAATACGATTTTGCCATCAGTTCAAAATTTTGTTTTTACCCCCACATAAAAATAAATTTACGCTTTTGCTCCCAGCTAAAAATTCCAAATTTGCCATCGGTTCAAATTTACGATTTTGCCCCGTTTAAATTTACAGTTTTGCCAATAGTTTTTTTTTTCTCACAGCCAAGTTACGATTTTGCCGTCAACTTAAATTTACATTTTCCCCATCGTTTTGTTGTTTTGCTGGTTAAATTACAATTTTGTCCCCAGTGAAAATTACAGTCATGCTGGCAGCTGCCTGCGACTCCCTCATTGGTCCATTTAATTTACGATTTTATCCCTGAATGAGAAATATGATTTCGCCCTCAGTTCAAAATTACATTTTTCCCATCGTTTTTATTTTTTTTTAGCAAAACTATAAAAGTTTTTTTTTATTTGGTTGACTCCGTTTAATTTTTTTCGGTGTCAAGGAGCTGCCTAACACTCGCTCATTAGTCCTGAAAAATTACAGTTTTGCCCTGAACTGAAAATTACGGTCTTATCATCGTTTTCGTTTTTTTCCTAGCAAAATTATCGTAGTGTTTTTTTAATTGATTGAGAATTATTCAGCAATCGCCCCACAACGCAGGCGAGACAACTACTAGTTTGGTTACAATTTATGTGGCATTTTTCCTAAACAATATATTCATGATAAACATTTAACACGTGACCAAGAATTGTTCTCATCAGTAGTGATCAGTCTTACTAATATTATAGAATAATAATAAAAAAGTTAACCCTCTTCCCTCAAGTTATTTAAGGCCACACAAAGTAACTAGCCTCCGCCATACGGGTCAAAATAGCAAACAGATATTCAAATGAGAACAGATATTCAAATTTATAAATAGATGTAATCTAATCTCAACCTTACGGGTCAAAATAGCAAACAGATATTCAAATGAGAACATATATTCAAATTTATAAATAGATGTAATCTAATCTCAACCTTCAATTTTGGTGAAATTAGACACGAAATTTTTTTATTCGTAGGTGTGTTTATACGTATATAACAACAGTGGCGGATCTAACAACTTTTTTCACTGGGTTCATTTTGATAGATTCTCACTATTTTTTTCCAAATCACAAGAGGTTCTCACTAATTTCTCCATTTTTTTCAAACCAAATGGGTTCCTGTGAACCCCCAAAAGTGGCCTAGATCCACCCCAGTATAAGAAGGATTAAATACAAAATAATTAAATATAGAAAACCAGGTCAAACGAACTTCGATTGACCTCATTCCAGTGGCGTTGAAACCGACTCATCGAACCATATTCAAATATATGTAGGGTTTAGCTTTTAGGGTTTAAAGTTTAACTTTTAGGGTTTGGTTTTAGATTTTAGCTTTAAGGTTTACCTTTGGGATTTAGTTTTAGGTTTTAGCCTTTAGAGTTTAGTTTTTAGGGTTTATAGTTTATATTATATGGTTTATTCTTAGGGTTTAGGGTTTAGCTTTAGGGGTTAGGTTTATAGTTAGGGTTCGACGAGCTGGTTCCAACGCTGTTGGAATGAGCTCAATCGGAGTTCGTTAAACCCGGTTTCTTACATTTCCTTGGTTAAGGACATTTAGTATCGGATCCTACATATATTTTTTCATTCGTTCTCACGGTTCCCACAATATTTAGCGTTCTCATTGATTTAAATGAGAACGCTAAATATTGTGAGAACCGTGAGAACAAATGAAAAAACCACGGGAACTTGGTCAAAAACAATTCAAATTCAGAAGAAAATTTTACACTTATCATTATTATTCGAATACAATGTTAGAAGTTTAATTTACACTTTTTAATTTACGTGAATTCGAAATAAGGAAAATTTACACATGTGTAAAAAATCGAATAAGCGAGATTTTGAGAGGATAAATGAATTATTTGATGTTGTAAATTCTTTTTTTTATGTTGTATCTTAATTATAATGAGATTTGTATTTTAAAAAATGGTTTTGATTGGTTTTTCCATTTATTTTCATTATGTACACATTTTATTGGTCCAAGATTTACTTCCGAGTAGAACTATAAGGCTAAAGGGTGTGGGATGGAGCCCCTTGGGGGTTATAAAGGACACATCAGCGCCACCTAGACGCCACGTCAGCCAGGGGGCTTTATAACCCCCCCCCCCCTTTAATTTGCAGGGTGTGGGATGGAGCCCCGTCATCATTACCTAATTATTTTTTATTTTTACATTTTACTTTTTTAAATTAAATGGCCATTTTATATACGTCGAGCCATGCTTTTGCCAACTCGAACTATTCCGTAGGCGTCCAATATTCGACCTTTTTGGTAGCACGTTTCTCGGACTCAATCTTCTTTTTATGGTTTCTTTTTTTTCTAGAAGAGGGTTCGACTTGAGTTTCGGGAACGAATTCGGTCTGGGTTGTGTTTTGGGTTTCGGGTATGGATTGGGTTTGGGGTATGTTTTGAGGAATGTGTTGGGGTATGTTTGAGGGGAAAAACTGGGGTTGAGAATAATACCAAAAAAACTGGCCATCGGTTGAGTGATGGGATGAGGATAAGTTGGGGTTGTTGGTGGCATTGTGTAATATCCAACCTCACCCGTACGCGAGTCTCGACGATACCGGTCCTCTTGCTCGTTGTTTTCCCAGTACGGATGGTTCGGGTCCCATGGGTTTGGGTTGTTGGGAAACATTGTAGAGAGGGGTTTAAAAAAAATTAGAGTATTGTATAAAAATTTGAGAGAAACTGGGTGAAATGAGATGGAAAAATGGAGAAAAAGAATGAGTATTTATAAACTTTGAATTTGAAAAGCAATTTTTTTTTTTAAAAACCTGACCGTTCAACGGTCAAAAAGATTAAGGCTGTGTTCCAGAGATCCACTTAATAGGGGGAGGGGAGGGAAAATAGGGTTTTTTTTTTGCCTGAAAATAGTCTTTCCAATTTGGAAAGACATGGAGGGGAGGGAAGGGGAGGGATTTTTAACTCGGGAACACACCGTAAATGTGCCTCAATCTGTGTGTTGTCCTCTCGTTACCATGTTCGCGAAACAACTATAGCGCCCCAAGTTAATTAGGTGGGTGTGGGTGTATAGCGCCCAGGGCGCCATAGATGGGTGACCTGGCGAGGGTGGCGCCCCCCACACCCTCCGGCCTAAGTAACAAAAGAATACATAAAATTCTTAGGTCTTTTAAACATCCTCGTAAGTCGCACTCCTTCCCAGAACCGCACTGACCTTGTCGTACTAGGGCAGCGTCACATAGCCGTAGTGAAATGCAAAGCCACATGGAACTGAGGGTGTTAAACATCTTTGGTGGGGGGGGGGGGGGGGGGGGGGGGGGGGGGGGGGGCTCTAATAGTTAATTTGTCTAAAGGTAACAATAACCAAGGAATGCGTCTACAAGTATACCAACACTCCATCATTTGTGGTAAATACAAGAAATTAGTGGACAGATTGATAACTGAATATACTTATAATTGAATTAAATCAAATCACACCCATGTATTCAAAAGCCGCTATTCACATAACTGATTCAAAATTTTCAAACAAAGTAATAATTTGGGAAAAAACAAATCACTTCTTAGATTTTAACACCTGCGATAAAATCAAAACACATCCATTACGAACAAATCAAAATCCAAAAATAAAAAAATTGTGAATCGTTGTTGGTAAATGAAAGGTCTACTCATGTTGCCCAGGTTTGGGAAGAAAAACTTCAAACAAAAGATCGATGAATGAAACGTGAGACTTGGGAGAGGGTTTAAAAATATGTTTTAATTTATATAAAATCCACCTAATATATATATCTATATATATAACAACCACATAAGCATTAAAAGAAAATTAAAATAATAAAAAAATATAATAACCTGGTGACCTGATAATTACACATTATTAGAACACTAAATTATAGTTTAATTACTTTAAATATACAAAAATAAGTTCGGGTTGCTTAATTGAAATACTTGGTAAACTTGGTTACAATTTATGTGGCATTTTCCCTAAATAATATATTCATGATAAACATTTAACACGTGATCAAGAATTGTTCTCATCAGTCTTAGGGGCTGTTTGGTAACCTCTTAATGATCATTCAGATGCTACCTATTAATGGTTTAAAACCTCTGAATGAATAAGAGGTAACCTCAAGTCTGAATGGTTAAGAGATAACCTTTGAATGGTAAATCATCACATGTCACATTCTTCTACCTTCTCATTGGTAAAATTCTTAATGGTTCCATTAAAAGGTAGCATCTTAATGACCATTCAGAGGCTACCAAACAGCCCCTTACACTTATATTATAAAAAATAATAATAAAAAAGTTAACCCTCTTCCCTCAAGTTATTTAAGGTCAAAATAGCAAACAGATATTTAAATGAGAACAGATATTCAAATAGGGAACAGTTATTCAAATGTAAATATATCTAATCTCAACCTTCAATTTTGGTGAAATTAGACATGAATTTTTTTTATTCGTAGGTGTGTTTATACGTATACAAGAAGGATTAAATACAAAATAATTAAGTGTAGGAAACCAGGTCAAACGAACTTCGATTGACCTCATTCCAGTGGCGTTGGAACTGACTCATCGAACCCCTATTCAAATATATATAGGGTGTAGCTTTTAGGGTTTAAAGTTTAACTTTTAGTGTTTGGTTTTAGATTTTAGCTTTAAGGTTTACCTTTAGGATTTAGTTTTAGGTTTTAGCCTTTAAAGTTTAGTTTTTAGGGTTTATAGTTTAGATTATATGGTTTATTCTTAGGGTTTAGCTTTAGGGGTTAGGTTTATAGTTAGGGTTCGACGAGCCGTTTTCAACGCTGCTGGAATGAGCTCAATCGGAGTTCGTTAGACCCGGTTTCCAAACGTAAAACGAAAAATTGTGAAATATGAAAAGAAGGAGACCAAAGTTTCAAGGTTAAATTGAAAAAGAATAAAAACTTTTGAGTTAAAAGTAGAATACAAATAGTTTTGGGTTAAAGGGAAAAGATCAATTAGGAAGTTTATTTTGGCTAGGAAGTGTAGGAAGCAATAGGATTAGGACATGTGACAACATTTAAAATAAAGAAAAATGGTATTTTAGTCAATCCAACCCTTTCTTCTTCCTTTTCAAAACCCAGTAACTTCAAAACCCATCATTTTCAAAACCCACCATCTTCAACCATTTCTTCACTTTCTATCTCAATAATCACTACATTATTGTGCGATTTTCATCACCAATCAATGATTCAAACACCCGATCAACGTGTTCTTCAGCTTTTTTGAAGAAAACCCAGTTTAATTTCATACAAAATCTCGTTTTTTCCGGTGATTTTGAAGATAATCACTCGATCCGTTCGATTCGAGCGCTGATAAGTGTTTCAATCATTCAAAATTCGTCAATTGTTGAAGAAATCACTTCGATCCACGTAAGAAATTCTTTAATTTCATTTTTACGATATGAGTTTTTGATTTAGTCATTGCGTTTTACGATCTTGGCGGGGGTCCGGGGGCAGCGCCCCTGGTAGCGGGGTCCCAGGGGCGGCAGCCCCTGGCGGGGTCCAAGGGGCAGAGCCCCTGGCTGGGGTTGAGCTACATTGGTTCAGACAGTTCACAGCACAGACAATTCACAACACAGACAAAACTATTGTCATGGTTCAATGCGTTTTAGAGAGAACACTTTCTTTGGTGTTTTTGGTGCATTGCGTTTTAGGTAAAACACCTTTTTAGGTGTTTTCAGTCCATTGCGTTTTACAGAGAACACTTTCTTTTGTTTTTTAGGCAATTGCGTTTTAGAATGAGTCATTTTTAAGTGTTTTCTGGCCATTGCGTTTTACAAATAAGACATTTCTTTGTGTTTTTGGTGCATTGCGTTTTAGGTAAAACACTTTTTATGTGTTTTCAGTCCATTGCGTTTTAGAAAACAGACATTTTAAGTGTTTTCTGGCCATTGCGTTTTAGAAATAAGACATTTGTATGTGTTTTTGGTGCATTGTGTTTTAGGTAAAACACTTTTTTATGTGTTTTTAGTCCATTGCGTTTTAGAAAGTACATTTTCTTTTGAGTTTTTAAGCTATTGCGTTTTACAAATAAGTCATTTCTTTGTGTTTTTTGTGCATTGCGTTTTAGAAAAATGTCATTTTTTAGGTTTTTTTTTTCATTGCGTTTTACGATACTGGGGGTTTTTCTATTGCGTTTTACGCAACTGGGTTTAATTTTTTTTTTCAAAATATAGCAATAGTATACTCGTTTTAAAGATAAAAAAACGCTCGTTTTTTGTGTGCAATTTTTATAAAAAAATAATGTCGTATGAAAGAGTTATTAACGTTTAAAAAATGGGGGGGAATTGGAGGAGAGAGAAACTATTGGCTTGGATTGACTAGAATGCCCCTGAAAAAAGTCACGCGCCTCTTTTCTTACTTTCAATTTCCCTGATTTAATCTTAACCCTTGATTAACTAAATGGATGGTCAAGATCACTTCCTAGCTTTCCTAACCAAATAAACTTCCTATTGTGTATCCACCCTTGGGTTAAAAGTATAACCCATCTATAAAAATGTTGCAAATTTATAGTATGATACAAAAATTTAAGTGGAAATTGGAAAACGTACATAATCAACCATACATATCCAATTTCAAAACAAATCCCAGGTAGATAATTTCTAAATATTTCATGTACATAACCGATCGACCATTCGTCTAGAAATCAAAATGCAGATTGACGGTTAATCGGTTTGTTTGCATGCCAACTCATACACGACTCATTTATTAAACAAGTTAAGAAGTAACATACCGAAAACCATTTAGGTCTCACCAATTATTTATTATTATGACAATCGACACATAAACGATAAATCACTACTGCAGAACTAAAAACATATATAAATTATGGCGGATCCAAAAATTATTTGCTGAGGGTGCGGATGAGGTGTTCATCCATATTTTCAAGGGGTGCGGTCGGGTTTTTTCCTAAAATATACACTAATTTTTTTTTAAAGGGGTGCGGCCACACACCCTGGCCAAAGGCTAGGTCCGCCATGAATTTATCTGGTCACAAGAAACTAAAAGAAGATATATAGTTGATACCACAAGAAATTAAGTAGACCACTTGGTCTTGGCTACTATGCTACATACATGATCATTGATCAGCCCTGCCATGCAATGCCATGGTTACCCTATCTTATTTTATTTATGCTACAATGCTACATACATGGTTAAACCACAAACAACTAGGTGTTCTTGTTTTCGCTACCACCACCACCACGGGTGACCATATCACTCACAATTTTCTTGATGAACGAGCCTCGTACTTAGAGGTGTACAAAAAAACTGATTACGGAATCGAAACCGGAAAAAAAACCGAAATCGGTTAATAAAAAAACCGGTTTTTTTTTGTAACCGGTTCGGTTACAAACCGGTTAGACCGGTTATACATCGGTTGGAGTTTTTTTTGGTCGGTCCGGTTATAAAACCGGTTTTTTTATAAACCGGTTAATAATCGAATATTGATAAAAACCGGTTAACTAGTAACGGTAAAAAAAAACCGGTTAAAACCGGTTTTTGTGCCCAGCTATATAAACGGTAATATGACCGTTTGGACAAAAATTATGACCGTTTTTTTTGTTTTTTTTTGCATAAAACTCATCTCCAACTAGTATAAAAGGGTTGTGGGTGTTTAGATTTCATTCACAACACTTTAGAACGTTCAAAAACTCTAAAAAAGTCCCTCATTCTTGTTCGATAACTCTCAAAAACGCTATGGCAACGTCTAGTGCCCATGATTCGGTCAATGTTGGCGAGTCTACAACCGAAACGGTGATTCGTGTTGTTCCAACGAAACGCAACCCCGAGGTTTGGTCACATTTTGATTTGTGCGAGATGGCAAACGGTAAAAAAAAGCGCGTTGTCATCATTGTCAAGGTTTTTACGCCGAAACCGCAAACTCCACGTTGAAGCAACACATCGAAAAACCGTTTTGCAAGGCGTTGAAACAACAACAAGTTGGTGGTCAAGCTTCCATGGCAAGTGATGGCGCTAATATTTTCAACTACAATTTCAATATGGTTAGGGATGAAATGGCGAAGTTTGTAATCCAAGAAAGTTTGCCGTTCAACCACTTCGACAACCAACGCTATACAAAGATGGTTCAACGAACTCTCCAACCACGATACACCCATGTAAGTCGTGCTACTCTTAGGAGAGATTGTTTAAAATTGTGGAAAAAAGCTAAACTAGAATTAATTTCTTATTTTGAAAAATTAGAAACCGGTGTTAACTTGACTAGCGACGTTTGGTCCGCACCGCACGGTTCACCCGATTCGTATATTTGTGTCACCGCCCATTGGATTGAACCGGCGACGTGGCAAATGATGAAACGCACGATTTTGTTTAAATTGTTCGATTACCCTCACACCGGTGAAGCTATATATAAAGTAATCGACAAATGTATTACAACATACAAATTGGAAAATAAAGTTTTTTCAATATCTTTTGATAACGCCTCAAACAACACGAGCGCGGTAATGCGTTTAAAATTAAAATACAATCCGATTTGTGAGGGTACTTTTTTCCATAGCCGATGCGTTGCACACATCATAAATTTGGCCGTTCAAGACGGTTTAAGGGTTATTGAAACACAAAAAGAAGCTTTCAAAAGAATGTTACGAAGTATATTTAGTAACACGCAAAGACATTCAAAATATATTAAAACTTGTAAGGAAGCGGGTCGAATATGCTTAGGACCCAATTGGGACGTTGCTCATAGGTGGAACTCGACTTGCATTATGTTTGAAAAAGCTATTTTGCAAAAGGAAAGTTTACAAGAATTTCATAACCTTTTGGCTAGTCGTGGAAAGTGTTCGCCTTACCACCCATCGGGTTGGGAAGCTATTGAAACTGTTACACAAGTGCTTCAAGTTTTCAAAACATCAACAAAGACTTTATCGGGGGTTTATTATCCAACAAGTTCATTGGTACTTCACAATTTGTTTAAAATGTGTTTGAAAGTAAACGAGTTGTCGGTTAGAGGTAGACCATATTGTGACATGGCGGATACAATGAAGGAAAAATTAAGAAAATATTTTAAAGAACTACCGGCGGTTTTCACTTGTGCCGCCGCTCTAAACCCTTGTTTTAATATTTTTGGAACCGGGTCTTTGATTGAAAAAATTGCACACCAATTGAATTTAAACACCACTCAAGAACCAAACTTTGGTGAAGTCGCAAAATCTCGTTTCAACGATCAACTTTCAAAATTGTTTGATGTTTATGTAACAAAATATGGTTCAATCTCGTCACACATTCACGCGTCAATGAGAAACGCCGCTTTCGGTGAAGGTTCAAGTCAAATGGAAGATACCGATTTGTATGTTTATAACCAATTGTATGATGAGTCGAGTCAAATGCATCGTGGTAACACTAGTAGTAGTGAACTCGGTCGGTATGGTGGGTCGAACTTTCTACAAATGATGAGTTCACAAGAGTTTAAAAATTTTGATTTGTTGGCTTGGTGGAAAAGTAACGAAAATCAATTTCCGATCTTAGCCACAATGGCCCGAGATTTACTAACGGTCCAAGCTTTCACGGTAGCTTCGGAAAGTGCTTTTTCTATTAGTGGTAGGGTGATTTCGATAAGGAGGACTCGACTAACACCTAAGACGGTTGAGATGTCGATTTGCTTAAAAGATTACTTGGATGCGGCGGAGAGAGTTCAAGACAAACGTTCACTCGAGGAAGAATTAGATTACGAAGAAGAAGTTTACGAGGACGAGGTGGAAGCCGAATTGACAACCCCAATGACCGACGAAGAAGCCGAATTAGATGAATTCCTACGCAATAGTTCGGGTTCGGGTTCGGCCGAAGAAGATTAAACGACGCTTCTCAAGATATATTTTAGTATTGTAGTTCCACTAAAAAAATATATATATTAGTGGACGTTCTTGCGGATTAATAGTTTAAGTTTACGCATTTCGTTTGTTATGTTTATCGTTCGTATTTCATTGTAATGTACAACCGTTTGTTCCAAGACTAATGATATTATTATGTGTTTAACTTTTTATGAGTTTATTGTTTAATTTTTGTATAAAAAAAAAACTGCATTTAGCTGAAAAAAACAGCCCAAATAGCTGAAAAATTGAAAAAATAACATTCTGTGAACTTCCTTCATTTTTCTGCAGAACCGGTTATTATTCCGGTTTTTGTTAACCGGTTTTTTTAACCAGTTTCAGTCAAATCAGTTAATAATCGTTAAAAAAACCGGTTTTTATTTAAACCGGTTACAACCGGTTAGGACCGGTTACACTTTTCCCCACTTAAAACCGGTTATTAACCGTAACCGGTTACTAAAAAACCGGTTTATTTTTTTGCTGAAAATAACCGAACCGGTTATTAACCGTAACCGGTTTTCCAAAAAAACCGATTTGTACACCTCTACTCGTACTGGAACTGGATCTTTACTTTCGTTAGCTAGCGTCTCACTTGAAGCCCACATTGTTCTTCGGGTCGGCTGCGCAACGAGCTTGGTTCCACTTCAAGGTGGGAGGATGTGGAGTGAGGGGTGTTGCAGCCACACTATTATATAGGCCAAAATGACTACATTTATGACATCATTAATGTGACACAATAAGTCAGCCTATTGTAAAGTTATAATTATATTAGCTAGTGGATTGGTGTAAATACTCATTGTACATGTTGTAATTTCTTTGCTCTTTGCCCGTTTGGGTTGGGGGTGTTTTTGTTTGTTTGGCCTTTTGTCCGTTTAGGTCGAATGTGTGTTTTTATGAAGTTTATTTAAAAAAAAAAACCCTTAGAAGTACATTGTTTTAGTGAAGAAATAAATACATTTGAATCACCAGTACCAAATTTTCCGATATTTTTGGGTACATTACACTTTTTGTCATTTAGGTATATACCAACTTGCACTTCTTGTTCTTAATTTTCACTAATTACAAAAATCGCCCTTTGAGTTTAAGTTTTTTTTTACCTTAGTTTAGAAAAAATAAAAGGAAGATAAACTCTCATAGAAGGTCTCAAACTACCACGCAACAACATGCCAGATATTTTGTCAAAAGTTTATTTTTCTTTGAACACGTTGATCACGGTAAATCCTACGGGTACACCCACACGCTGTGGGGATCCGGGCTCGAACTCGCGTCGATTGGTAGTGCATCGTTTGGTTCCACCGCTGAGACACTCGCCTTCCAAAAAAAAACCCAACAAGTTTAACCGATTCTTAACTGGGCTTCTGGGCTAAATCAAGTTTGGGCTTTTTGGTCCAAAATTAACTGAAATATCTTACCATATTTAGTTTTCCCTCACTTTTCTTTATCAAAACCCTTCCTTTTTCTTCCTTCTATTTTATTCTATTTTATAAGACAGAACACACTCTTTTTCTTCCTTCTATTTTATTAGACAACTAGTAGAATTCTAATGCTCGTTGCGACGAGAATTCGATCAGTATTTGCCCGGTTTCATTAGGGTATTGACATGGAACAGACACTTGTTATGTCAATCGAAAGAGAAAACTCAAAAAAGTTAAAGTTGTGATACGCCTTGGATATCAACACGTGTTTTTACGTTTATCGAAAACCGTAAAAACAAATATCAGGTAACGGTCCAATAGTACAGATACTGATACTGATGTTCAATTGGATCGGTTCGGTTCTCCGCTGCAACAATAGGCTGATGACACTTGCTATGGCTTACGATATAAAAAAAAGCACTCTACTTTGAGTACCACTCCATTTGTAATATTGTTCGGCCAGAATCGACATAAAATGTATACCGGAACCCATAATGTTGGTATCGCTATTGAAGTTGTTATGACAACTCAATTTGGTCCATACGTTAAAGAACAATAAAAATCAATCAAACCAATTCTCATAATACAAATATTGTACCGATGTTGTTCGATCGGAATAGGTTCGGTTCATCACAATGTTGTTCAGTATGGTACTGACACTCGTATAACTTACGATACCAAAAAAAAAAAAAAAAAAAATACCCTACTCTATTTTGAATAAAAATTTATTCCAAAATCATTTTGAGGAAAAAAAATTATACACAACTGGGTATTCAGTTTTTTTCTAAAAGAGTTAGCGAACACAATTGGTTAGAGAAAATTCAAAATAAATAAAAAAATTAAATGCGTTAAAAGTGCATATAACGAATACCGCTCCGACAATACATATACCAGCACCGATGTTGTTTAGTCGGAATCGGTTTGGTTCGTCATTGGCATGAATGCAAAGTTTTATACTTTATATGATGCAGTAGCGGACCCAGGAATTTTTCATGTAGTTGCTGAATATTTTTAAATATTATAAGCCACTAGGTATATAAATTTTTTTTTGGTCCATATCGGGTCGGTCTAGGTCGGGTCATGTAACAAAAGATTTTAGGCCCCTAGGTATATAAATCGATCCATAAGTTCAGAAAACAATACTAAAATATTAAACATATGAATCGCTCCATAAGTTCATCGCTCCATAATTTTCAATTTTACTTTTCAAGCCCTAGTAATTGTTGATGACTTTTGTCTTGTAAGTTGTAACAACCAAAAAATCATCTAAACAACAAAATCAACCTACTAAAGTCTAGAATAACCAAAAAAACATCAAAATGCATAAAATATCAAACTTTTTTATCATCTCTATAACCCTATTTCTTCTAAAAAAACAACAATATAACATTAAAAAACGAAGGTAGCTTGTATTGTTTGGATTCTGGTGAGTGTGGTGGCCGGATATTTACGATTTCCGACGAGAAATTGGAGCTTGGCTGGTTGCTGTTGGTTGTTGCCATCGCTGGGGATGATATCTCAGACGAGAGAGCGGGAGAAACAGAATAGAAAGGGGCGGTTTGGTTTGTGCTATTTTATTATAGGGGTAACTTTGTAGAATAATAACCAAGTTTCAAAAGTGTTCCAATTAGGCCACTCAAGTTTCAAAAGTGTTCCAATCAGGTCACTCAACATTCATTTTTCATTAAAATTAAGGGTTTTTTTCATCCATTTCATAGGTAACCGTAGTGATGTGGATTTTGTTTCTTTTTTCTCTTTTATTTGATGTTAACGTCGAGTGATGACGTAGATTGTAACTTGTTTTTTTTTATTTTTAATGTAATTAAATGGTTTTTATTTTTAATAAATATAATTTCATATATTAAAATAATTCGACCCCAGCATCTTATGCTCCATTTTTTTCTTGACACGTGGAAAAAAAAGACATGGCTCGATTTGAATGTTAAGTTAACTAATTGTGACAAAAACGACACCAGTGACCTAATTAGAACACTTTTAAAACTTGATTACTATTCTGTGAAATTTTCCCTTTATTTATACTTCAAATTTATTGGGTTGGGTTAAGTGGGCTAGGACTAAATTGTTTAATGAAATTGATTGGGTTACAAACTTATAAATGAGGTTATATTTTTTTTTTTTTATAAAAATCAGTGTTTAGGTTATATTTTTATACGCGGTTGAAATTTTCCAAAGGGTGAGGATGAAAATTTCCAAAAGGTGCAGTCGAGATTTTACCGGAAATTTAACACTAAATTTTTCTTTCATGGGGTGCGGCCGCCCACCCACCCACAAATGTGGATAGGTCCGCCCCTAATAAGATGCATGGCTTACAACTTGATAGTCACAACTTGACTCCCCTACAATCTAAAGCTGACTTGACCCATTTTGACTTTAATTGTCCCGCTAAAATAAGTGAGTTGGATTGAGTTGGTTGCTTGGTCGAGATGGATTTGAGTCTCAATAAGTTTGGATCAAGATGGGCCGATTAAAAAAAAGTGTCCCTATAAGTTTAACTAAGAAACACACAAAATAACTAGCCTTTGCATCAAATTAGAAATCCATGTCACATCCTCTCAAATTAGAAGAAATTTTCACATATAAGTAGATCTAATCTCAACCTTCGATTTTCTTAGGGGTGAATTTTTTTTCTTGTTCTTAGGTGTGTTTATATATACATAATAATAACTTAAAAACAAAATAATACTAATAACTTAAAAACAAAGAGCATGTGCAAATCAAACATGTGAACAATTCAGCCCTATTATTTATATCCCAACCTAAATACGACTCATTTATTAAGCAGATTATATACACCAACTTTTTACAACCCAAGTTAGCTCCAACCCATCATTGTTTATCAAGAGTCAAGACTCATATGTCAATACCATAAAACTAAAGATCATATATGTCACACCCCAAAAACGTCGCAGCGGAATATAAAACGTAGTGGTGACGGAAGTTGGTGCCCATTTATACCTTGTCGGACGATGCACTCTTTTGTTGGACATTTTGACATATTTTAAAACATAAATATTAAACATTACATTTTTAAAAGTCACGACACAACCACATAAGTTAAGTCGTTTTGATCCTCGCGGATCTTATTACAAACGTCCCAGATAGTTTAAAAGTTGTCCAACATAATTAAACATAACAACATGCATCATCATTCACAAGATACGCCATGATTTCCCGAAGCCGAACTCAGGTACCCGTAGAACACGTTAAAAATCAAGTGTCAACACAAAGGAATGTGAGTTCACTTATTTGTTTACTAACAAATTTTATTCCAAGAAAAACTTTCTGTTTAGGTGTTTGCTTAAAAACATCCATTTTACTTTCATAATAAAATCCATGGGCCTTTCGCCGGTTCATCGATCCGACAACTGTAATATGTATTGCCCAGGTTTTGTATATTAAATTATAGCGTCAACTTTCAGACTCGTATGTTAGCTAGACGATACGAACTATATATTAACCATGCAGGGATAATCAATACTAGACAATGAACAGAATATTAATTCGTCGTTTGACATTGACACGGGGCGACCGGTCACGACGGGGTTGTCAACCCGATAGATCTACCAACAATTCCTCGCGTACAATACTTATCTGATTAAACGACATCATGGGCGCAGGGTTCTTTCTTGAAGAACAATATGATGTCTGCCTCACGTACAATATATATATCCTACTAATATGACAATTTAATACACGTAGTTGCATGAATCCCCTGAATCTCCATCACTCGAAACTCAGGCCGGCATCCGTCCCAACCTTACGGTCTGTTTCGCCTCGGAAACACCGTACCATCCCAATGTCCCACATTTATTCATAAAAAACGTTTTACTTCGAAACGTATAACTTATCAAACCTCATATATTTTCAGCGAAAATATATATTTTATACTAAAATGTATGTTTTATTTCGAAAACATTATTAAATCCTTTTAACGACGTGTTCTACCCCCAAAATATATACAAAGCAGTAAAAAGTGGGGTTTAGTGACACTCACCTTTGGGTGCGTATTTTAATACCGCAATCCCAGAGATTGATTTTTATATATGTCCTAATATAGGAACAATTCTAAATCAATATATATTTAACACAGAAGTCCTAAGTTTCTCCGTTTCTTAAAATTATCACATAACTTTGAGATTTTCTCGAAAAGTTGTCATTTTTTGATTATGTTGGCGCGTTAATATATATATATGAGTCCATATACATATATATATTTATTATGATTTTTGCGACTTGAACTATTTTATTGATGACTATTATTATGTAAATCCATTAACTCTCCCGTTTATGCGCCATATATCTATGATTTGCGTGTCGTAATATATATATACACAATGTTCATAGAATTTAACACCGAACACACAAAATATTACTAACTTATCTATTTTGTCATTTTTAAAGCGATTATACATAAATAATCTCATATGTACCAATTTCATGCTCGACAAACAAATTACATGTTTAACGCAATCTTCACTGTTTCTACCGCACAAAACGTACAAGTATACTTGCATTGTCTAAGTTTCCCACCATCAAGTTAACACTTAACATTTTATCACATTTACATGTTTAAATCACCTAACACATTTTATCACATAAGATTCACTCAAAATTTACCCATACTAGTGTTCATTGAAAAATGCGTATTTTAGCCATTCGGTAATGTTTTAGGGCGTCGGAAGTCACGTAAGACCAACCAAACACCAAGTAAACTTAAAATTAGTTAAAATACTTGTTTTTAAACTAAAAACTTCAGTTTATTTACTGATCTAAATCAGTTTTACAAAAATCACTCAAAAAGCCGATTTTTGACCGTTTTAACGCATAGTTTTGCGTTAAACGTTACCATAACCATCCCAACTCGAAACGACTTGATATTTTAACATAATACATGCTATTTACTGATTAAAATAATAGTTATAATCAGATTAGTGCAGTTTTTGTCTAAGTCACATAAATCATGCGATTTCATGTGTTTTACAACTTTTAATGCACCAAGTACCACATGCAAAGCTAGCAAACATTATGACAAAATTATATATCATTAAACACTTCAAAATAACTTTATTTTAAGGTTTATAATCTGATCAAAATTAATTTTTATCAAATCATGCTCAAATGATCATTTCATGCTTTCATATTAACATGCATGCCCACATATGTGCATCTAATGGACTCATACAACATCATATACATTATTTATGATCTAATCATGCTCAAATCTTCACTAACATAATATTTTTACAAATATTACACATAACACAATAATCCTTCAAATCATTTATGTTCATTCATGCTTAGATCTTTCACTTTTATGATTGTATAACAATTTTCAATACATGCATACATATATATATACACATATACACGAAGTTTATACACACATATACTTCCAAAATTTCACTTTTCAACACATCACTTTAAAATTTTTAATCACTTTAGAACCTTCTTGCATGACATCTAAAAAATCCCTTTAATCATCATATATTTCAAGAAAGCACATAATCAAGAACTCTCCATAAAAATCAAAATACAACTTATACATATGTATATATACAAAATCGGCCATATACACATACATGCACACACTCATTTTCATTTTATTCAAAACTCATTTGTGTGTTAGTTTCAAGTTAATGTTTAGATTCAAGAATCAAGAGAAACTTTTTACTAACTTCTTTATCAATACGAATCAAGAACAATGTTTAGTGAAATATGTTATACCTTCAAGGATTTGGATGGGTTTTTACTAAAAGATAATGTTATGAGGCTTGATTTTGCTTGATACTTGCTTGAAATCACTTCCAAACCTTCTCACAAGCTTCAAATCATCATGTAAAGCCCTTGATTCTTCATGATTTGGATTGAGAAATGAAATGTTGGTGTGTTATGGGGGTGTTCGGCCGTGAGAATCAAGAGGAAGAGAGAGAGAGTGAATTTTGAAATGTGATCTTGGAATTTGGAAGCTTATGGTTCATGAATCAAGGTTAATCATCACCACCTCTCACCATATATGGACAAGTGTTTAAAATGAAAGAATCAAGGGAATGTGGCTGCCCTATATGCCGCCCACATGTCCCCCCTCTCACAATTATATATATACATACACATGTTATATGCAATTAGACTAAAAAACATGTGTTTTACTGAATACCGGGTATTTTATCTAGCGTTTTAGCCCCGTTCTAGTGCGTTTTAAATTATTTTTATCATTCTATAAAAATAATCATTCAAAATTATTACTGAAATAATTACCAGTTGCCTTGACTGGCTGCGTTGACAATATTTTGTTTAATTCGCGCAGTATCGCGCGGTATGCGCTCAAACTCGAAAAATAGAGTTTCTTAGTGTTTTAAATTATTTTTCCACACGGATATGATTAAAATTATTATTCTAATCATAACAGACTATTTTTAGGATTTTAACACTGATCGGGTGGTCACCGACGTTCGTTTCGCATTTTAAACGTTACGCGATAAACGTTAGTTTTATCATTGCCAACATAATTTTTATACATATCTAAATTTACCAACACATCAAATATCATATATTAACATCACATTCAGTCACAAATAGTCATGTTACATGTCTATTACACAGATTACTATTGTCCGGTACGGCCTGAGAGGCCGGGTGTCACAATATAAAGAACTCCGTGTAATCTAAGGATGACCGATTAATCCGTTTATAAGCGGTGCACTGAATTGAAAGGTCAAATCAGGATCATCGTTCGACAATGGATCAAACAGGTAGAAAGGTTTTTAACCAGTTTATATAAAGAACCCCGTGCAATCTAAGGATGACCGATTAACCAGTCAGACATTTGTTCGTGAAACAAACAGTCTGAACGATTAAATGCTGAACCAGTAAGAGGTCTGAACCATTAAGAGCCTCGTTAAGAGGTAAACAAACAGCCCCTAAGTCTAAAACGTATCCAAAGTCAAAAATAAAATTTCCATGAAGATAAATTCTAAATATAACCAACTATACATATGTGAATCAAACAGGTAGATAGGTTTTTAACCAGTTTATATATTTTCCAAGTCAAACACAAGTCGTTTAATAAACGAGTTAAGATGGTCAGCTTGTTTATGACCCAACCCCGTTCTACTCCAACCTATCATGTATTATCATCGCAATTGACACATATACCAATACTACAGAATTAATATATATATATATGTTGGATCGTCGTGTGACCCTAATGAGTCAATCTGAGTAGTTCATCATCAAATACAAAGGCGTAATCAATGTAAATGACGTAACACAGCTTGTTCCTTTCTAATTATCTTCTCTTATTGATATCCTGAGCTTTTTACAAACAATTCTCACAAAAATTCGGCAGCACCTCAGCTCTCACACACTAATTCCGTATCAAATGAATCAGAGACAACAGGTATATATATAGTGTTGTAATTCCACGTGAAACAAGCACAAGCGAAATTATGAGTTCATGCGGAATTAGATAATTCCGTGCGGAATTACTAATTCCGTTTGAATCCTTAATTCCGTTTGAAATCTCATTAAGCACATTTCAAGCGGAATTACCCATTAACATGTTTTCTCGATTTCCATGCCCTGATCTACTAGATACAATACAAGACTCTATAAAGACGAAGTTAACAGACATTAGTGCACCAACAGACTCCCCCTTGGATGTTGACGAAGTCTTTAGCATCCTGTCTTCAGTCTTTAGTCTTGATTGATCGTTCTCTTGCTCCAAATTGTTTTGACATTGTAAAGCTCCCTCCAATCTTCAATCTTCAAACTTTAATCTACAAACTCCCCTTTGAATGTTGTTCTAGAAATCTGACTCCCCATTTCGCAGACTCCCCCTCACGATAAGCTAGGGCTCGAATTCTGGTTCAAACTTTGACATTTTCATTGCCATGGGGAACTTAACTCCTGTTTTCTGCACAATCTCTACCCAAATATAAGATATATGACAATAACAGTTTCAATCCAAACTTACCATTCAAACTCATTTGTTGTTTTTGTCAGAATTAGAAATCCACTTAAGTATCCAAGTCCAAACTAATGACCCTGATTACTCAATTAGTCTACCAAGTCCAACTTAATGACCTTGGTTGATCTGATATAATTCACAGTGACATTTGTTCAACTTTTTCAAACAATTTTCTGAAATTTACAAGTTTCAAATTAATGAACTTGCTTTAACTTTACAACTTTCACAAATTTATCATGTTAAGCTCACAACTCATTCTCCAGTTCAGAAACTTCTTGCATCTGCTTCAATTCGAATCTGAAGATCAGCTTTCCACTTTGGTTTGTCAAAAAATAAAGCAGAAGTGTAAATTTTTTTTGGATTTTTAATAAAGCTTCTAAAATAGAAATGAATTGCAGAAATAAAATGCAGTAAAAGTAAACTATTTACAAACATATTTTTGGTAAGCGTGTTAGGGAATCATATCAGCTATTCGACAAGTCACAAGTACCGTTAAGCTTTAATTTCATACTCAGAATTAAACAATTCACTTAGATTGTCGATATACTGATCCACTTAAATTCTCACACAAATTTCAATCTGTTCAGGATACGAATTAGGTGTTTTAGAGACTTAAACTCATTCATGTGTCCCACCTCTTGAATATACTCCCGTATCCAAATCCCAATATTCAGTCTTACAGGTGAGTATACCACAGATGATATCTGTAAGGGGTTAAATTGCGAAGAACAGTGAGAGCTCAGGTCAGAACTTCCGTTCAGCAGAGAGATGACGGCTTCGACTTTGGTGTGTCCCCTTTAGAGGATCTTTTTTACAACATCACATGATTAGCATTTTTCAATGTTTCATCATTTTTTATGCTGAGGGCGGCGCTATATTTCAAGCAATGCATAAAGTATTATTCGGGGACTAGGCCATTGCTTCCGCAAAATCAGAAGTCCCGGGATAATACCCCAGATATCACTGAGTATAAAGACCTAGTATCTCAGAAAAAGGGATCTTTCAAACAAGATTTCAGGGGTTACCTATATATCCAAGTAGTGTTCCCCACGAAATAAGCAAGTAAGGATTTAGGTTTATATCCCGAACAAATCTACTAAATGTGCAAAAACCTATCGGCATATCATCAGCGAGACTGTTTAATCACTTTTAAACTTTACAAATCTTTAGCATACCGTAACTGTCAAGCCGATGTACTATCGTTTTCCCTTTTTACACAAGCTCTTTTCTAGTTTTCTATTGTTTTTGGATTTTGAAAATATCTCATGTTTTTGGATTTTTGAATTTTTTTTACTGTTTTTGTATTTTCAGAAAATATTACCCTACTCCCCCTAAATACCAAAACAAGTAAAAAATCGACAAACCATTGCAGATTGCTTCTCAACATCTTCATCTACAGTGGTAACTTCATCAACGCCAAGAATCTCCTCCAACACCGATAAAAGCTTCATACCGTTCAGTTTTAGCAAATATTGAAAACGAGTTTTGTCAAATGCTTTGGTATGTAAATCAGCTTTTTGTTCGTCAGTGTGGATTTTCTCAATTCGTATCAACTTCTTCTCGAAACAATCTCGGATGAAGTGATGACGAATTTCTATGTGTTTCGTTTTAGCGTGATGAACAGGATTTTTCGTAATGTTAATCGCTGCCTCATTATCAACAAAGATAGGAGTGTTTAGAAATTGCAAACCATAGTCGCGCATCTGTTGCTGGATCCACAAGATCTGAGAACAGCAGCTGCTCGCAGATACATATTCAGCTTCACATGTGGATAAAGCCACAGAGGTCTGCTTTTTGCATTGCCAGGTAACCAATCTTGGTCCAAAAAACTGGCATCCCGCTGTTGTTGATTTAGCGTTAACTTTGCAGCATCCGAAATCTGAATCGGAATAACCTTCGAGCATGAATTCGCCATCTTTTGGATACCACAACCCCAACGATGGAGTTCCTTTTAGGTAGCGTAATATCCTTTTAACAATTACCATGTGCGAAGCTCTCGGGTTAGATTGAAATCTTGTTGCGAGGCAGGTTGGATACATAATATCGGGTCTTGAAGCTGTCAAATACATCAGCGATCTGATCATGGAACGATACAATGTTTCATCTACCTTCTCTCCGGTAAGATCAGGGTTTATCCCATGATTCATCGCTAATGGGGTGGAAGCTGGAGTAGAACCTGACATCCCAAATTTCTCTAGAATATCATGAACGTACTTCGTTTGATGTATGAAAATTCCCTTAGGCAGTTGATCAACCTGAAGTCCCAAGAAGAATTTCATCTCACCCATCGATGACATTTCAAATTTTTGCTTCATAACTCTTTCAAAATCTTTGCACAGATTCTCATTTGTAGACCCAAATATAATGTCGTCCACGTATATCTAAACTATCAGAAGATGTCCGTCGACCTCTTTGGTGAAGAGAGTGGCATCCACTTTTCCACGAATGAAGCTGTTGGCTAGCAGGTGTTGAGACAATGTCTCGTACCAAGCTCTCGGTGCCTGGTCTAAACCATACAGTGCTTTATCCAGCAAATAAACCTTGTCTTTGTGGATTGGGTCGGTGAAGCCCGATGGCTGTCCGACATATACTTCCTCTTTTACCTTCCCGTAGAGAAATGCCGATTTCACATCTAGCTGATATACTTTGAAATTTTTCCAAGATGCAAATGCTAGGAAGATTCTGATCGCTTCTAGTCTAGCAACCGGAGCATATACTCCATTGAAATCTATCCCCTCTTGCTGACTGAAACCCTGGACTACGAGTCGAGCTTTGTTACGAATAATAACCCCTCTATCGTCTCTCTTGCACTTGAACACCCATTCGGTGTTTATCTTCCTCTGACCATCAGGCAAGTCTACTAACTTCCACACTCCTAACTTCTCAAACTGACTCCTCTTCTTGCATAGTATTGACCCAAGAATATTCAGTTAGCGCCTCTTTGTATGTTCGCAGTTCGATCTGCGAAATAAAACAACTCAGTGAAAACTCAGTTTGTAAAGGAGCTACTGTAGAATAAAAACAAGTAAGGCCTTGGTCAATTTGACGTCTAGTGCGAACGCCTGATTGCAATTCTCCAATGATCAACTCCTCTAGATGGTATGAAAGAGTTCTTGGCATCACCTCGCCTGGAACATCTACCTCGCCTTCCAGATTAGTAACATTCTGATTTGCACCTTCTTCATTGACTGGGTTTGTTTGACTTGAAATCTGGATTTGCTCCCCCTCAGAATCTGAATCGCTATGATCAAATACTGGCATGTTATCAGATTCTTGATTATCATTGTCTGTCGTCTGATTATCAGGAGCAACTTCATTTTGTTGAATATCATCATGTTCTCCAGCATTGCTCGGACTTGCTTCATTATCATTTGAAGTTTGTTGCGGTCGTCTTGAATACTCAGCTGGGAATCTTTCCTGTGAAGACTCATAATCTCTCAGAATATCCAACTCGTCAAAGAAAACTTCTTCTTCTTCTTCCTTTTCTTCTTCCACGTCAAACGAATCCCACAAAGTGTCATAATGAAAACGCCATGAATCGTCTGGATTCTGCGGAGGCATTGTATTACCTTGACACTCAACATTGTGTGCTTCAATAATCCACTTTAAGCTTGGAACAAAGACTCGTTTCAATGGACTTGAGTAACCCACGAAAATTCCTTCGATGCTCTTTGGACCAAATTTACCAAAAGGCTCTAGAACTGTGCAGGGAGACCCAAACGGTTCTAAATACTTCAGGTTCGGTTTGCGGTTATTGATCAGCTCGAAACACGTCTTGTTGAACTTCTTGACGTTGAGAACCCGATTGAGTGTATAGCATGCGGCGGATACTGCTTCTGCCCAAAAGTTAACAGGTAGTTTGGAATCAGCAAGCATCGTCCTGGCCGTTTCAATTAGCGTCCTGTTCTTTCTTTCAGCTACTCCATTCTGCTGTGGAGTGTAAGGCGCGCTAAATTCATGCAATATACCTCTTGCATCACAATATTCTTCCATCTTGTTGTTCTTGAACTCAGTACCATTATCACTTCTGATTCTTTTGATACGCCTTTGGTACAGGTTTTCAATTTTTCTGAACAACGCCATCAAACTATCAAACGTCTCATCTTTCATCTTTAGAAATGAAACCCATGAAAACCTTGAAAAATCATCGTGACAACCAAACAATAGTAATCACCAGTGATGCTTTTGACGTTCACTGGACCAAAAAGATCCATATGAAGTCTCTCTAAAGGTCTTGATACTGAGTTGACTTTCTTTTGAGTATGTGATTTCTTCTTTTGCTTGCCTTTGATGCAGCTAATGCACTCCCCCTCAAGATGAAAACCTTTGACATGAACACCCGTAACCAAATCATTGTGAACCAAGTGATTCATTTTTCTAAGATGTATATGACCCATCTTCCGGTGCCACAATTGCGATTCTTTCTCAGTTGCTCTTGACACAAAACAATGTGCTTGACCCGTGGTTATAGTAGCTACACTCATGTCCAACACGTACAGATCATTCACTCTGGGTGCTCTCATGATAACCCACTCTTCGGGAACAACAAATCCTGGTTTCAAGATCAAACATTCTTTGTCTGTAAAGTGCGTTGTATACAAACGATCACAGATCTGAGATATGCTCAGAAGATTGTTTTCAAGCTCGGCGATGTAGTTAACTCTTTCAAACGTAACAATCCCATTGGATAACGTTCCTTCACCAACTATTCTACCACCTTGATTGCCTGCAAAACCTACATAACCACCATTGAAATTTCTAACATCGTACAGTAGGGCTGTTTTCCCTGTCATGTGCCGAGAAGCTCCACTATCCATAATCCAACGTGAAACAGATCTTGGAAGCTCCTGCACATATCAAAAACATTTAGTGAGATTTTGATGCTACCCCAGCCTCTTTTGACTCGGGTAACTTGACATTAAGGTGACTATTTGCAATGTAAAGTGGCGGAAAATTCTTGTCATTCATCTTCAAGCTTTCCTTAGATCCAACCACAACCTTTTTGTATAAGAAAAACTCATCTTTCTTAGGTTGACCAGTTGGTTGATCTTTCTTTTGAACATTCTTCTTCTCTGGTGGAGTAGAAGATTGTTTCTCTAATTGTTAATAATAATCCAAAGGAACATTCATCTTTACCGTAGTGGTAGAAGACGATTGTTTTTCTGACTCTGAAACCTTTGGTTTTGAAACACTTGATTTCTTTTCAACCACTTTTGGCTTCCATGTTTGTTGAGACGATGCAACCCGTTTGTAAAACTTGTCATTTTTAGTTACCATATTCTTAACAAGTTCAGTTTTAATCTTGATGTTGTCATTTTTCAAAACCTTTTTCTCAACAACCAATGGAGCTTTTCCCTTCACATCATCTTTCTTTCTAGAATTCATCACAATTTCAGTCTTAGGCTTCAATTTGGTACACTTTCGTGCAATATGTCCAACTTGATTGCATTTGAAGCATGTTCGGGTGTCAACTACCCAACTTGTGCCTTTAGACTGAGGCTGTGATGCTTTCTTCTCAAAGAACTCTTTGTTTGATTTTAAAAAAATCTCAGATTCTTCATCAGAAAGTGAACTTGAACTGTTCACAAACACCTTTTTCTCAGCAAACTTCTTGTTTTGAACATTCTTTTTCTGATAATTCTTACCACCCTGATAACCACCCGACCATCTGTTTCGATTGTTGTTATAAAAACGCGGTGGAACAACAGGTTTCTTGTAGTAAGCTTTATCTTTTTCAAAATTCATTTGCCTCTTCGTCTGTTTTAGACCTTCAATCTCAGACATATCAATTTCAACCAATTTGAACACATTTGTCAATTTAGCAACATTAACATTCTCCAGTGGAAACTCGGAATCCGAATACAACTTATCCAATCCCGACATCTTGTACATGACAAGAGTAGGTTCTTCATTTAAGTTGTTTTTGGATTTTGTTTTCGGAATGTAATTGTTCAGAAAACACTCTTCATCCTCAACTGAATCACTATCAGACTTCAAAACACTTTCAGCCATGCCTTTCACAATATCAGTTTGAACACTATCATCAGATGAAGAAAATGTAACATCAATTGACCCTGGAAGTTTTATTTCATTTGTTTCATCTTCATCATTAACCAACCCGGACTTTTTCTTTGAGAAATTGTTTAACACTGGCTGTGGAACCTGATGATACCCAACCCCAGTTCCATCTGAGTAAACATCTTCGCCTGCTTTGTTTTTACCGATGGGTTTAGGAACAATGTGTTGTAAAACAAAGCTTGCGGAACTGTAACTGGTTAATTTCAGATTGATACGCTCATTCTCAATCTTAGCTTCTTCAAACTGAAGCTTCAACTTAGCAATCTCATCCAGTTGTTGGTTGATTTGCTCTTCTTTGTGTCTAAGAACTACAGTTAAATGTTCATTTTCTTTATTGGTTTTACCGTTTCTTTCATCAGAATCTTTTACCGTTCGTTTTAGTTTGTCAAAATTTTTTGAAAGTTTACGATTTTCAAGAACCAATTTTTCATTTTCTTTCTTAATTCTTTCTACTTCAATTTTATCATTTTCAATTTTCTCAGTTAAAATTTTAGCTCGATCATTTGAAGCTTTTAGCATTTTATCACGATCTAGAATCTGATCTTCAACCTTTCTGACTCTTGTTGTCAGTTCTTCAACCTTTGTATCACTAAGGTAAGTGAGTGTACTACAAAACTTGCAGTTTTTCATGCAACTTTTGCAGTCACTATCACCTTTGACTTTCTTACCTGACTCTCTTGTTGAAATGTTTGGACTGACCTTGCTTTTAGACTCAGTTTCAGACTTAGAGTCTACCTCAAGTTCCTTTGCAGCAAGCACTTTGTCAGCCATCTTTCCCAAGTTTTCAGCGGTGAATTCTTGTAAAGTATCAATAATCCCATCGTCAATATTCTTAGACTGCGACTCATTCTTTTTCACTTTTTCTTTTTCTTTTTCTTTCTCTTCTCCACCTCCCCACCATTCTCTCTGTAAGGCTTCTTCTTCTTCAGCAAATTCCTCAATAAAAGCTTCTAGACTAAGAGTTTTCGTATCAATAGCAATGTTTCCTTGAGGATCAAGGTAACATTCTCTATCAGCATCCCATCTCTTTGCTCTCTTGGCTTCACTGAACACCTTAGATAAACTGATCATCTTGAATTCTGCTTTACTCTTTCTACTGCGGTATTTTTCTTCTTCATTTCTGGTATCTTTGTAAGGAATAATCTTTTCTGCTACGAAAGCGTATCCTACTGCATCTTCCTCTGGTAGCAGTTCACTCCAATCAAAACCTTCATCATCATGAATAACAGCAAGAGCTCTTGATTTTTCTTTGGGGGCATCCTCAAGCTGCTTCATTCTGGGCGGTTCTGATTTATTCTGATGATATATAGCTCTTTTGTAGTAATCCTCGCGGAATGGATTTGCAGTATCATCAGCAGGAGCGTTACGCCATTCACGTTTGAAATGTCCTTTTTGTTTACACCTGAAACACGTGACTTTTGATTTGTCAAAGCCAAGTTTTGTGGACGGTCCGCCAATTGAATGTCTGCCCGTAATCTCCATGAACCTTTGGGCTCGTCTGACCGCACTAGCCATACACCACCTGATATCGATCAGTTCCATCTCTTCAGGATCTATTTGACCATATTCCTCCTTAGTCAGTGTAACAACCCTCATTAAAAGTCCTATTTATTTTATTATTTTATCCAATAGGAAACCCTAATTGTGACACCCAAGTGATTCTGCACAAACCCTAAAATTTTCAGAACAATCAGAATCAGGATCAGGGCCCCTAAAACTCAAGGGGGATATTCCCTACTTAACGATTATCCTTATAAGTTGCTATAAAAATCGAATTTAATCATTCCATCGACTCAGCTAGCCTACACACACACGCGGCAAGCCTATGACGATTTCGTATCCCTTACGGACCGTAAGGGATAAGGCTTACGGTCCGTAAGCGAGGTCAAAATTGTGTATAAATAGCAGGCATTGGGACTTGCATTCTGGAGTTGAAACGACGAAGAAATTCGCTACATGCACTGAGTTACGTTCTGTTCACTATTAAAACACACACGAATCACTAATTAGTATAGCGGGGTGCTGCTACGATACAGGGTATTAACTCGATCGCTGCTATGATTCAATGTCCGATTGATTAAAAATATCCAATGGATGTTTAATTGCTGCTCAAACTTGGGTTATGCTTTGTCATTAGTAGTGATTCCGACAGGATGTTTGAGTACCACCCAAACTTGGGGAATACTCTGTCATTCATTGTGAGGGTTTTAATCTCGTGAGTTATCGGAATTGCTGTATTAAGTTACCTATCTAGTTCGTGTGCACTAGGTTACAAGGATAAATCAATAGGCTAAGCTCTACCTGCATAAATCTGCAATATCAAGGCTAACCAGTAGACTAAACTCTGCCTGTATAAATCTGCATGCTTATAATGTGAGTCATTCTCTTTTTATCAAATCTATTTACAAAAGCACGTTTATTTTCAAAATTATAATTACAGGGATTAAGTCTTTGTAATCACCAATTTACAGCCGGTATGTGGGGTATTCTGCACAATATTAATTTCTCACGGGGTTAGGCTAATAAGCCCTAACACAGGTTAGGCAAATAAGCCCTAACAGTGAATTATCACAGGGTTAGGCTAATAAGCCCTAACACAGGTTAGGCAAATAAGCCCTAACAGTGATATACGTGATCATTGGGGCAGCCAATGGTGATATGACCATAGTCACAGATCCGGTCGAGTGACAAATACTGTGGGTAGTTGGTTTGATATCAGAAATATTGTAATCGCTCTTAATACTGTAAATTATAACAAACGTGTCGTTTTAGTAAAATGAATGAACTCACCAGTATTTCCTGCTGACAAAACCTTTTTAAAACGCGTTTCAGGTAATTACAGTAGATTGGAGTAAAAGATGCATACGGCACTGAAAGGCTTCAAGAAGTGGCTTATTTTATTAATTAAAGCAAATAAAGAAATATTGTTTTATGTAATCAAATTTATCTTTATTAAAGCTACCTTTGTAAAACATGGGTTTATCCCATCTATTTAATAAATAAAATCCGGTGTTTCTAAACTCTGATATTTTCCTAACTCACGGTCCTGATGAAATTTCCGCTGCAATATTTTTCAAAATAATCATCGGTACCACTTGGCTGTTCGCGGCTCCCGATTCCGTCCAGGGTGGGTCGGGGATCGTGACAGAAGGTGGTATCAGAGCCACTGATTTAAGCCTATAGGTGTTGTGATAATAATACCTAAAAGAGTTAGGAGATTGCTATTAACTGGTAGCACACATGATAGCATTTAAGACTTGAACTTAAGAAAAGATGCCTTAGTATAAGCTTCGAAATAAGCTAAGTAATTGTGTAAATAAAGTATGATGAATTTTGGTATGCCGTAAGAATGACGATTAGAACATTGCAGGTAATAGCACTTAATTGCTATTAATTCTTGCTTATTGATATTACTTGGGCTAGAATAAGATATGTTACGGGAATACAAATTTCCTTGATTCTGGATAAAATCCCTAATAAAAGAGGCACTTTTAAAAATACTATTTATGGGAAATTTTCTCCGGCAAGACTAGGTATGGTGTAGCAGACTCTCCAGTTTGTCCGGATATACTGAGGTTACCTCTCCGGCGCGAACCGGATAAGACAGGGTATATAATATGTCAAACAAGTGACAAGATTTCCCTAAATAGTATCATGATCTGATATCTGACTTGTTATTGGAATTATGAATCTGTTAAATACATTGACCTTACTACGGGTATGTATATTACAACATGTGAAATATGTGATTATATAGATATGTATATCTATTAGAAATTCCAAAAGTCAATTTGGAATAAAGCACTAGCATCTGTGTCTAGATTTCTTTATCAGGAATCTCTTTTCTGATATCAAACATTATTTCGTTTGATCATCTACCTTGTAACTCGTGCAATGGAAACCCTTTAAGTTGGTACGTCATCAAAAGTATAAGAATTACCAATGCGTTACCATAAACTATTAACGCAAGTAAGAAACATGTAAAGTTGTGATAATGCACAAGAAAACACATGAAACTTAAAATTTTACGACCATAGACTTTAAAGTATATCACACACGACTTCCAAGGCAAGACCTTTGGAAAATATAAATTTGGCACAATGACACCAATGCTAATTCCGTCAGTAAAAGAACTACTAATAAAAAGTGGCACTTTACCACGCGATCCTACAAACAACCTGAATCTCGTTGAGGTTCGTTGTAACAAGATTTCACAACCATCGGTGTACAGTCTAATCAGAGTCATAATTATTATCACTGCAAAAGGAGTTACATACCTTTGCAAATTCCCTATTTTATTTTATTCACATTCCCAGGTAATGTCACTTAACAATGGTTATCACAAAAAATTTCCAGATAAAGTTCTTATAATTCTTTTTCTGACTTCTGCATATAATGAGTTGACTTTCGTGTTTCTACTTCCCCTAATGGTCATCATACCATGAGGATTTCTTTCATAGTAGCAAATATTGATTTATTTCATTTCTTAGTAAATCCATACGTTACATATGCACTGTTTGTTGCGCATGTGATTCGTTTGATTTATGAAGACCACTGGAGGGCTTCATTCCGATTTGTTATTTTATCCAAACTCAAATATCATTCCGCTTTTTGCACAATGAACCACATTATTACAAAACTATAACTCTTTGATATCGAGTTAATAAATTTTGTTAAACCATTGAGGTGAAGAATTTATATTTTTATATATATATGTAAAAAAAATTATGTTGAGGTATACTCTCATTTTAAGTTTATGTTTAAGTTATTTATTATTAATAATTTTATTATTAGTAATAAATTAATAACAGTAGTATTAATTATTTCTTATATTTTTAAATACTAGGGTTATTATCAGAGGCAGATATTGAGTAGCCTAGCCTTAGTTAGGCATGGACTGGCCAATCTTGCCTGCCACGAGGCTCTCATACGATTCTAACACTGACGCTAAGAACACCATCTGTTGTTTTGCTGACTCTTCACTGAAATTTTGAGCGTTCTTCAGATCCACAGCAATGTTACATTGGAACAGATTCTTTGATGCAGATTGGCTTGAAGTTGTTGAAGAAGATCCACTATGAAAACCACTGTGAGGAGTTTCTTGATTCACATTATTTGAACTCTCTGCAGAAAATTCTGTTCTTGGAGAACCAGTCTTTGGTAGATTTCCTCTGTAGTACAACTCCACATTCTGCTGATAAGATGAGTTGTTGACTTTGCTAGATTTCTTGATCTCCAATTCGTGACTCTCCAGTCTTTCGATAAGCAGATCCACTGTCAACTCTTCAGACTTGATTGTATTCTTCAGCATTAATGCAAAGTACTGCCAATCTTGTTCATTCGGCAGCGAGTCGAATAGTTTGTCAACCAACTCTTCTTGAGTATATACAATTTTGTGCCTTGCCAGCTCCAATTTTAGATGCCCGAATCTTTCAATCATCTTGGAAACGGACTCGTTCTTTAAACAACCAAATAAATCAAACTCTTTTCTTAACAGTTTCTTTTTGTTTTTGACTATCTCAGCACTACCTACACATTTTACCCTCAGTTTCTCCCAAAGATCTTTTGAATTTTCATATTCAATCAACGAAATTATATCATCTCTCACAGACTGATGAATCAACGCGATGCACTTTTGTTCAGCAACATAATTTTCAATATCATCAGTATCTGTCAAACTTTCACCAAAACGTCCTCCTCTAACATAACCATTCTTTAAACTCTTCCAGCTTGGATATGCAAAAGCTTGAAGCCACTCATCAAACCTTGTAGCCCACCTATTGTAATATTCAATCGCCAACAGTTTTGGAGGTTTGTTGTATGTCCCATAGGCACTCTCTACACTCAAAGCATCATTGAGAGTTTTCTTTGCATTCGGTGTTGGTGTAGTTTCATTTGTGTTATTTGATGTAGCATCTCCAGAACCACCAGTAAAAGCAAACATATCACTGAAAGGATTCATGAAATCATCCATCTTTCAAGTACCTGAAACGATCAACAAAAATTTTTTGGAATTTTGAAAAAAGATTTTCAAACGGAATTAGTTCACACGAAATTGTGAACTTCAAACGAGATTACCCTTCAAACGGGATTACTTTCAAACGAGATTATAAGTTCACATGAAATTACCAAGAGAAATCTAATTTCGTGCGAAATTAGATTGATTTTAAACGAAATTATGTTCTTTTAAACGAAAATAGTAATTTCGTTTGAATGCTTTAAACGGAATCAGGAACTTTCAAGCGAAATTAAGTCCCATTTGAAATTTTCAAGCAAAATTAAGAACACTATGTCTAATTTCGTGCGGAATAAGAATCTGGTTCAAACGAGATTAAGATGACGTCAGCATTTTCGAACAACTTTTCAAGCGGAATTAGAATTTTTATCAGTTTTCAGTCGAATTTTAGTCCAATTCTTTCAAGGATTGGTTAGAACTATGTTTCGCTTGAAATATGTGAAAATCAGGTCATTTTGTCCGTTTAATCTAGTTCAAATCAGAAAAGAATGAGTAGAAGTGAGAGAATCCGGTAAAATCAAGCTGAATTGGTATGAACTCCTCGTCCTGAGCTCTGATACCACTTGTTGGATCGTCGTGTGACCCTAATGAGTCAATCTGAGTAGTTCATCATCAAATACAAAGGCGGAATCAATGTAAATGACGTAACACAGCTTGTTCCTTTCTAATTATCTTCTCTTATTGATATCCTGAGCTTTTTACAAACAATTCTGACAAAAATTCGGCAGCACCTCAGCTCTCACACACTAATTCCGTATAAAATGAATCAGAGACAACATGTATATATATAGTATTGTAATTCCGCGTGAAACAAGCACAAGCGAAATTATGAGTTCATGCGGAATTAGATAATTCCGTGCGGAATTACTAATTCCGTTTGAATCCTTAATTCCGTTTGAAATCTCATTAAGCACATTTCAAGCGGAATTACCCATTAACATGTTTTCTCGATTTCCGTGCCCTGATCTACTAGATACAATACAAGACTCTATAAAGACGAAGTTAACAGACATCAGTGCACCAACAATATATATATATATATATAGAAACGGGATCTGGAGAAAACGCTCAAAAGTGTGAGAACTATGAGAACGCTTCCTGACCTAACACGTGTCCCGCCGCTTAGAAAAGGGCGGAGGGGCTTTTTTGTCCTTTCATCTTCTGCTTTTACAGTTCTGCTTTTTCCCAATGTTGTTTTAATTTTTGGTTTTTAAGATTTTTGGCGTTAACCAAATTCAATAGTTAATGACGTTTTAATAGTTTCATTGTATCAACATTTTGGCGTTTATGGCGTTTATTCACATCGTATGCCATTGGAACACAGGGGGCAGGAAATCTATATGAATGGCGTTTTTCAAGGGGTTTTAATCAAGATGGCCCATTGTTCTATTATTTTTTTATAAACATTTTGGCGTTTGGGTTATCTTGGCGTTTGGGTTATCTTGGCGTTTTACAATTGTTGGATTATATTTCAGCCACAGTAAAAAAAAATACAAGCGAAGAAAATAAATTAAAAATCTTAATCGGATCTCTCTTTACAATATTCACTGTCATCAGTCTCTCTGTTCTTTAATACTACAAGAACTGACACCAAAATATGGCGTTTTATGTAAAACTTAACAAACCCATAGGTTTGAATATTTTGCCTGCGCGTCTGTTGAAGTGGCTTTTTTGTGGATGTTTGGGGACATAGATCTATGACGTGTGGGTGGGTTTTTCGCTTTTTCTTCATGTTGATCTTCATCTTTATCATCATCCCACTCTTCAGTGTCATTGATCTCTTCTCCTCATCCAAGCCTTCTTCAAGAACAAAAAATACAAAATGCCATATGACTTGCATTAGTATTTTTTTCTTGAATTTTTGTCCATCTCATGCAGCAAAATCTTATTGAGTTACTCGCCACCCCTAACAATTTTTTTGGCGTTTTACAATGAGTGGTATTTTAGTATTATTGGCGTTTGTTTTTTTTTTGTTTGATCAAATGGAAGTTGCTGAGATGTATCATTTTATAGGATCTCTTTTTGGCGCCTAAGTTAGGCGGTGCATTATTATAATAAAGTATTTGTCTTTTTAGTTACTGTTTGTAATTATTGTTTTTGACAAGCTTTATCTCTGAAGTCTGTAACACGTCTCATCTTTCAAGTTTGGCGTTTTAGATTCTAATATAATAAATTTCCCCTATCTTCAGTTTTTCTGATTTGAAGTTACTGTTTTCTAGTTACATTTTCAAGTTTGTTTTTTATTTTTTTATTTTTTTGTTTTGGGTTTTTTATAATACTTTTTTAAACTAATTTTATTATAGTTGGGAGTTTTTGGTGGCGTTTTACGGGATGATATCGTTTAAACAACAATTTTGGCTGTTTTGACGTTTTTATTATATATGGCGTTTTTATTAAATATGGCGTTTTTATTATTCAACGATCAACTGAAAAGGAAAAAAAAGAATACATAAAAAAAGTTTTTTTATAATACTTGTTCAAAGTAATTTTAAGATGGTTTGATAAACGCCAAAGGTGTAAGACATTTGCCTTTTGGCTTTTTTATTAGATATGACGTTTTTTATTAAACAACAATCAACTGAAAAAGAAAATTAAACAAAATAAATATTGATCTTCAAATCTTCACTGTCACCAGTCTCTTCTTCTTATGAAGTATCTTCACTGGCTGTTTCGACTATCGTTTGAAATCAACCTCTTTTTCTATAGTTTTTGTCCATATCATGCAGCAAAATGTTATTGAATTACACCCTTTCAGCGAAAATGTTATTTTTTTTGGCGTTTTTCCAAGAAAAAGAATGCCACAAAATAAACCATCTTAAAACTGTAAATTTGATCATGCTAAAATCAATAAAGTGTTGCTGTATGGTGTTGGATAACATTGTTAATCCTCAGTTAAGAAAGATAACTGACAATGTTATCCATACCATACAGCTACACTTTATTGAGAGCAATATATTTGATGTTTGGGTTTTTTGGCGTTTATCATTCAAATGTTATATATATTAAATATGGCGTTTGGGGTTTTTGTTTTGTGTTTTTTTAATTGAAGTTCTGAGTTGTTGTATATATAGGATTTTTTGGCGGTTTTTTTAGGCGGGATTTTACTATAATTAAGTTTGGCGTTTTATATCTAATGGCGTTTTTTAGCAGATGCTGTGTGATTTTTGTTTTGGCGTTTTATTTTCATGAGATGGCGTTTTGTTTGGAGTAGTCAAAAGACGCTTTTACCCTTAATGTAGCGCGTCCACGTAATAAAATTGATGTTATTTACGAAAATGCCACCGCGCCAATCTAGTCCATAGATTGTTTTGATCGGACGATCGTTAAGCGTTCTCACCGTTCTCACACTTTCTACCGTTTTCTCTAAATCCCGACCCTATATATATATATATATATATGTGTGTGTGTGTGTGTGTGTGTGTGCGTATAGGGATCGGTTCAAATGAAAACCATCCACAGTTGCGTGAACCGCGAGAACCACTCTCAACCAATCAGATAATGACACGTATGTACTATGCACTATTATTTTAAACCTGTAGGGTAATATAGTCATTTACTCAAACTATCAAATCATCTCTCTCTCTTTCTCTATTAAAGTCTGATTCACAGACATATCACACAACCCCAAAATTTAAAACCCCTAATCTCTCTCTCCCTCTCTCTCAAATTCGTTCAACACCATCTTCCCCTGTCTCTCTCTGTCTCATACCCAAATCAATAAACCAAAAGATGTTTGATCGGTGGTGAGGAGAATGAAGCTGAAGATGGTGGTTGGTCGGCGGCGGAAGACGGTGGTGGGAGGTGGTTGGTCGGAAGACGGGGGGTGGTGGGTGACTGTGGGGGGAGAAGGTAAATGGAGATTCACTCTCCCCCGACCCCTCCACCTCAAAAAACCCACACCCACACACCCCACCTGATCCACCGGTTAAGGGGGGCTCGGTGGATCATCGATGGCTCTGTTCGGAAGAGTTGGTGGTGGTATTTTATACGAAAGCCGCTGATGTAGTGATGGTGAGGGGCACAAATGGAAATTCATCGGCGATGGCGGAGTTGTCACAGATCCGACCATCGATAGTGATGTTGTGGGGCAGATCTAAAAACCCTATCTTGAAGGATAACGGTAACGTTTTGTGTTTTTTAGTCAAGAAACTCACAGAATCTCACATCTATCTCTCTTTAGTGAGTTCAAAACGTGTTGATAGTAGAGACAAAACTGTTGATTTTGTGTTTAATGGTGGCTCGGTGTGTAATCGGAGCTTAGGGGAAATTGCGAGTGGGTGGCGATGGTGAATATTTGGATGTTAATATGTTGAAATTTAATATGGTCAAGAGAAGAAGTCGAAAACTGTCACACCCCAATATTTCCACGTATTACCGGTGGGCCCGGTGGGGAGTATTGTGACGTAGTTGATATCATCATAGACAATTTATCACAATTTATATACACAGCGGAAGTCGAAAGATAAAATCATTACAAATCGAATGAAAGTAATATCATTTATTACAAAAACGGTTGTAAAGGATCCACAGGCGGATCAAAGTTAAAAGAAACATTGTTCCACAGATTTATAACATCTAAGCTTGCAAGGCTCTTTATTGATGTTAGGGGTAGCCAGCCTATTCCGTTTAGTACCTGCACTTAGCCTTTTTGGAAAATACGTCAGTTTACACTGGTAAATACAATTAACCGACTCATTTTGAAAATATTTAAGAAAATTGATTTGAATGCACAAGGCACAAAATATCTTTTATAACTTGGGATAATTATTTATATATAAACTTGTTAAAGAATTACATGTTTATTATGCGTTCAGTAGCCCGGGCTGAAAACCGAGTTAAAGATTAATAGACACACCACATGATATAGTCCCGCCGCGAGTTTATTCTCGAACAGGCGGTTATATCTTTTTTATATATGCACCGGCAGGTGTATGCCTACACCCCGTGCTTAAGTCGTGGCCATTTCAATGAATGAGCCGAGGATATCCAGGACACGGTCATTAACCCCCCAAAGGCTTAGAATAAACAAAACAGATCAAACGGGTCATCTCAATAAATTAACCTTCATATGATTAAAAATTCAATGCCCGACCAAGCGGTATTTTATATACCGTACCCCAAGCTCGTATAAGGGAAAATAAGTTAAAAGTATATACCTGAGCAAATTATATAAATTTATCCCAGCCGTATACCACAAGCAAGTACATATATCTTTTACTGGTCTCCTAAATCTGGAAATGAAGGTTTAATAACCTATTAGATTCCTAACGGGTCTTACTTAAGTTTTAAACTTAGACCGGTTAGTTTTAACATAAGGTTTACGGTACAAACGCACGATTAAGCGAAAACCGGATTAGAATGTGATTTAGACCCGACAAGTTTGAAGACTTGTATAATATGGGTAAACTAAACACATTATGGATTTTTGAGGTAAAAATGATAATGTTTGACCCGTTTCGGTTAATTTATGCAAACTAGTTACATAAACCGTACCGAATGCGATAAATGCGTAACGGGTAACCAAATGAGTCATGAACAGGTTTCCTAAGTTAATATGCCTTAAATATGTTGTGATATCAGTAGTATACATTACATTATGCCCAAAACGAATTTAAACTCAAATTAAGCCCCGTAGGGGTATTTTGGTCATTTTAAAGGTTAGACAAAATTGCAGAAAACAACCTTTATGTATACCCCAAACTGCACTTTATACCTTTCACTATGAAATCCGCCAAAACCAACCTTTACGTTCATGTTTTGTTACACATCACAACCTTTACACCAAACCTAGTCAAAAAAGTCAGTTAAGTTGCCCCATGTGCGATGCATGTGAGGGCATATATGTCATTTCATTTAATTTTTTTATGGTTAAAAATCAAACAATAAAAAACGTAAAAAGATCAGAAATATGGACCCATCCATCACATATGGACCCTACCTCAACCCATCTCCCTCTCTCTCTCTTTCTCACTCACTCAAACCACCTTTCACCTCAAACATCCACCGCTGCAACATCCACCCTCTACAACTCAACACCACCGTTAACTACATCCACCACAAACCGCCACTCATAACAACTCAACAGCCACCCATTATTTCCCCTTAAAGTCTTAAACTTCTTGACAACTATTTTAACTGCATAGTTCATCTATTTAATGTAACCAAATCGAACACAATGACCGATGACGATGAGATCATAAAGAAAACCCTTTTAGATGTAACGTTTAACATCAATTCACAATCAAACCAAATAAGAAACTACATTAATCACAAACAATTCTCTTTAATTTCAACTGAAAGTTCAGATTTTTATTAATCACAAAAGGGTTACCAACACATACACAAATCAACATAATAACATATTAAATCAAGCTTACTGCTTTATCACTTTGCAATGCACATAACAATATATTAATCATCAACAAAAACACCCAAATAAAAAATCATCAATCTTTTTAAATTGGGTATCAAAATTAACACAAAAAAAATGTATACCATAACTATCTAGGGTTTGATCATCCTTCAGGATTCTTCCTTTATAAATCAAGCGCTGTTGATTAGCCGGAACATCGCAGTTTTGGGCCAAAAGATCTTTAAATTCGACGATGGTTGATCGGAGGGTGGATCAAACGGAGAACTTGTTGCCATTGGAGCATCGGATGTTGAGGTTGATCTCTGCATCGGCACCGTCAACGGCCGTTTGAGTAGACTCACTTTCGACACCCATTAATCAGCACAAAAACCCTAACTGTAGAAGCAATTCAATTATACAATACACAAATGAAGCAGATTGTATATTAGTTTTTTAAAATATGGTTTCATTATTTATGGTGGGTTATTAATTTAAAAAGAAATTTGGTTTTAATTAAAAAGACGGGTGAAAAGACATTAATACCCTCACATGCAAAGCATGTGAGGTAACTTAACCAAGAAATCTAACGGTGTTAGTGGTAAAGGTTGAACTTGTAGCAAAACATGAACGTAAAGGTTGGTTTGGCGGATTTCATAGTGAAAGGTATAAAGTGCAGTTTGGGGTATACATAAAGGTTGTTTTCTGCAATTTTGTCTAAAGGTTATAAAAGAGATTAAATATAAATCTGAGGTTCAGGTCTGAAATAATCAGTAAAAATATTTAATTTAATAATTTATATCAGTAGGGTAATGCATATATGTGAAATTTATCATTTATAACCAAGTTATGCACCGTAGGGGAATTTTGGTAATTTCACATAAGCTTTAAAGGTCAAATTTGGAAATCTGAGTTTAAAAATTTTGCTTACTGTAAAAATATAAAATTTTACTTAAAACATCAGTAGGTATTAAGTCTTATATGCCAAAAATAGTTTTAACTCATACTATGCGTTTAAAACGCGTAAAAGTCGGCTTTAAGCGATTTTCGGGGAAAAATAGAAAATCTGAGTTTTTGATCAGTTTATAAAGTTCAAAATATTTCATTTATCATATAAAATCAGTAGCAAAAGTTTGGTATCAAAAAGTTATGTAAAACTCATTTTATTAGCAAAAAGGGTAAAACCGACAATTACCGAATCAAAGCAAGAACCCTATGTTATGCTCAGTTTAAAAATAAATAAAAATCTTCAAAAATCCCAAAATATTATATTACATCAGTGGGTAAAAGGTTTGGTGTCAAAAATTGAGTTTAAATAGGCTTTATGCTAGTTACGCCGTTTAATTAATAAAAAGCTTTAAATTTACGCTATTGAGCATAATTCCTAATCTAGACCTCAAACTGATGTCAAATTTTTAGGACAAGTTTATAAATCAGTAACAAAGGTTTTTGTCCTCTCACATTTTCAAAAATCTCGTTTTAAGGTCAAAAAGGCATAATGGTCAACATTTAAGCAATTAACGGAAACATGCATATGAATCGGATAATTAAGGACCTATGTTGTATAATCTCAGAGGGTTATACTAACATGTAATATGGTCCTAAAGGAACCTTAAGGCATTTCTAAAACAAGCTAAATCGGGTCAGAACTGAAAGTCAAAGCAAAAGTCAACTTTTGCGACTTTCGGTTGCGAACCGGGTCTTAAACTCAGAAGTGTCGGGTCGAACATGTCTAAACATGTTCTTACATTACTTTCTAAGTTATTTCAATGTTAAAACAAGTTCCATAGCTTCTACATTGCTAATTATGAATTTATTTGAAAAATAGCTTTCTGTTGAATTTTTATAATTAAGTTTGACCCGACAATTGACCTAGTTAGAGTGAAAATTAGAGGGTGCCCTTTTAAGGGTTTATTACTCACATAATTACCATCTCATAGCCACTTTCAATTCGAAAAAATGACTGGACCATTAGTGATTAATCACTAAGTCAAAGCTTAATTACGATAAGCTTGACTTTTCGGTTTTTAAGCTAATTAAAAGGACTAAGCTGGGATTAAAACTCTTACTTAAGGTCCTTGCTATCTTTTCTACACTTCTCAATCTTCTCCTAAGGCCAGCTACCTCCAGAGATGAGTGCTTGATTTGTTGCAAGTGAATGAGCACTTGAACAATTGAACTTATGGCCTTTATATAGGATTTCTAGAGCTCCAAGATCATTCCAAATGTACCTAGGAGGTAATTCAGATGATCCCAAGTGTCCCTAGGCCTATATAAACCATCAAACAAGCCCCTAGAATCGAAAACCATGCTTTAAAGTCGGTGTAACTTGCTATAACAGGCAGCTGTCAAGAAAATGGGAGCTGGCAGGTTTTAGGTGGCCCGCGTAAGAGACCAGAGAGGTCTTACGCAGCCGGTATGAGGCCCAGATCTGGTTAAAAAAACTTTCAGCAATTGCAACTTTAGTCCCTTGTCCTTCTAAACTTGTTTTTACTTTCATTTATTGCACTTTTAACCCTCAAACTTGACTTTTAAGGACTCCAAGTCATAAACAAACTTTGTTAAGTCCCCGGTTAGTTATACGATCACCGAAAAGTCCTGAATTTCAATGTTGACGATTTTAACCCCTTAATTACGAATGTTAGCATATCTTCTTCATACGATATCGAAACCTTGTGAAATTTTTATCACTTATTCTCGTGAGAATAATTAATCGTTACAAAGCTTCGGGTTCGTTAAAAGGTCACTCAGAGGTATAAATTAAACATGTTGACACATTCAACCCTTGCGGTTTGTAAACTTTCACTTTCTTCCACAAACGGCTTCGTATGATTCATAATTCATTCGTTTAAGGGTATAAACATCGTGTAAGGTTGTTGAAAGGTATAATTATCGAATGTTGACACTTTGAATCCTTTTACACTTATACTTTCTTTGTTTGTCAACTTTAGTCCCTCATATTTAATCCATTACACGTTTAAAGCTCATGACACGTGTCTTCATTATATTGGTCGTGATTTTACGAGGTGTTACAAAAAACGGAAGGTGTTATCGGTTCTGATTCGTCGGAGAAAGGAGATCCGATGGCGGTGGTGCCGATGGTGCCCGTTCATCCCTAATCTCAGTTTATTTTTAATATTCAGTTTTCATGTTTTAGTTGGGCTTTTCTGTGTTTGGTGCTATAAGAACAGGAAATGAGGATGTTTGCCTAATTTTGCTTAGGGATGATGAAGCTCACTGTTTGTTTTTGTTATTGATCTATTTGTGTTGAAATAAAGACATGGGTTGAGTTTTGATGAAGCTCACTGTTTTTTGTTTCTAGGATTTTGCTTCTATTTTGATAGTTTGAAATGTGTTTTTCGATAATTGATGAAGATGGCGTGGCAAGGATAGTGGAGGGTAGGTTTTTGAACCTTCAACCCCACTTTTGCAGCCTTGATTTTTGGAAACTTTGAGCCAAACCCCGTTTTTTCAAGATCCACACATGGTTTTGATTTTTGAAGTTGGTTTGTATATTTTTTTTTTTCAGTCGATGAGGATAAAGTTCAACCTATCTGAGACACCTATTGGGTCATGATTTTGGGGTGAGTTCGTTTGTTAAGATTCTCAAATTTCGTAAACCCGAAATTGGGGTCGGGGTGTAAAAAGATGGTTCGCGTAAAAAAATGTTTTTTTTTTGAAAAAAAATTGTAAAAAAGTTTTTGTAAAAAAAATATTTTTGTTTGGTGTAAAAAAATTTGTTTTTTGTTAAAAAATCTAAAAAAAATTGTTTTTTGTAAAAAAAATATGTTTTTTTTTTTGTAAAAAAAAATATGTTTTTTTTGTAAAAAAGTTTAAAACCGTAAAAAAAATTGGCGTAAAAAAATGTTTTAAAACCGAGTCGTAAAAAAAGTTTAAACCGGTAAAAAAATGTGTTTAAAACCGGGTTGTAAAACAATGTTTTAAAACCGTAAAAAAATGTTTTAAAACCGAGTCGCAAATAAACGTTTTAAAACCGTAAAAAAATGTTTTAAAACCGGGTTGTAAATAAAGTTTAAACGGGTTAAAAAAATTGTTTTTTTGTAAAAAAGTTTAAACCCGTAAAATGTTTGATCACTGTTAATCTCAACCATCCATCTCAAAAGATCAATGGTGGAAAAGTGGTTCTCACGGTTTTCGCAACTGAGTTAGTTTTCATTTTAAACTCATCCCTATATATATATATATAGGGTCGGGATTTAGAGAAAACGGTGAAAAGTGTGAGAACGGAGGGAACGCTTATGGATCGTCCGATCAAAAAAATCCATGGACTAGATTGCGCGGTGGCGTTTTCGTAAATAACATCAATATTATTATGTGGGACGCGCTTTATTAAGGGTAAAAGGGTCTTTTACCCCTCATATTCAAAACGTCATCAAATGATAAAACGCCATACAAAAAAATAAAACGCCATTAAAAACAAAACGCCAAAAATTAGTAATAAAACGTGTTGAATATTACAGGAAGATGAAACAACACAAATAACTGAATTTCAGTTATTAACATTTATTAGAAGAAATTCCCTCATATATACGCGCCAAAAACATCATTATATAAACAAACGTAAAATATAGCTTCCATAATCACTTCAATCTATCCATTTTCTGCAAAAAAAAATCGTTAACCAAAAACGCCAACTTAAACAAAACGCCAAAAATGGCAACAATCGTTTCGTGGAGATACACTCTGGGAATTTTGACAACAGAAGGAGGGTGTACGTTAAGACGGTCAGGGCAATTTTGAAGATGGAAGAAGAGATACAGAGGTAAATTTTATCCATTGGCATCGCTCTAGACAACGAATACCATGAAACGCATATGCTTATGAAAGCATTAACCAGCAAATTTGGACCAATCAAAGGAGATGTGAAGCCAGACCCTGTCATGACATCATGGCGTTTTGATGATGAAACATACATGATGACGGTTACATACGACAGCGGAGAGTAGGAAGTATACTGGCTAGAGAACATCATGACAAAGCAGCAACTGGGTTTCATGGAAGAATTGCATAACACCACTTGTACCAACACAGAAATAGACTCAAAATTGGAGTTAATGCAAGACATGTTCAGGCGGAGGCTTCAGAATCTTCAGGAACAAGAAGCTGATGAAGGTGAATGTGATGACATGGATGAAGATCAAGATGAAGACTCCGACGAGGAAGAAGATGACACAAGTGATGGATACTATTCGGATAAAGTACCTTCTGACGAAGGATGTTAATTTTTTTCCTCGTTTTTTTCTTCTATGTAATCTTTTTTTTTAAGATAATTGAATGATATATTTCTATCTTTATTAGCAAAACGCCAAAATAATACTAAAAATGGTTAACCCTAACAAAACGCCAAAAATAACAAAAAATATTTTTCCTGTTTAATATTTTATTTACTCCGTTATTGTATTTTGTCATGTTAGTCTGCATAAGGCCATTTAAAAAATACAAGCTTATCAAGATGGGACGTCTATAACCTATAAAACTGATAAAAGCTTATCAACACAGTAAATAAAAAAAACGGTAACTGAAAACATAGTTACTTTATTACTATCTTGTATTACAATAAAAAGTCACTCCTAAACTACGCGCCAAAAAACTCCTATAAGAGAAGGGTCTATACACAATGAAATAAATCACACCCAGAAAAACACAAAAAACGCCATATCCTCTAGAAACCACTCCCTTTAAAACGCCACATATGGCAAAGCTTTCACTAAAATGGATCCTTTTTCTGACGGGGTTAACTCAAGAATATTTTGCTGAATGAGATGGACAAATATTCAAGAAAAAAAGACTGATAACAGTGATATAACATCATGTGAGCTTTGTTCTTGATGATTATAGGCATGGAAGAAAGGGTTCAACACAACTGTAAAATGCTATTTTAGACTCCATTATTACAAATAGCATCAAGCAAGAGTTGATCTTTAATGACATCCCACCAAACAAGAATATCACACCAAAAAACAGGATGCCACTAAGCAGCTTCTTCTGAAAAAGACAAGGTTTATGAAGGAAAGTTGGCATCTAGCTAAATTATTCAAAAAAGGTTCAAAACGCCAAAAACAAATTCAAGAAGGAAGAGGCTGATGACATTGAAGATTGGAAAGAAAAATTAGATTACCATTTTTAATTATTTTTGTTTTCATTTTATATTGTATTGTATTGATATCAAGTTATATGTTGTTTTGTTATCTAATTCTCTATAAATAAAATACATTATTATATAAAACGCCAAAAACTACAAACACCAAAACGCTAGTAGAATGAAATCTGGGAGAACAGCTGCTGGCAAAGCACCTAGTAAAGGGTATTAAAACGCCAAAAAATTCAATAAACGCCAAAAAGAAAAATTGGACTTATTTTAATCTTATGCAAATATTAATTACTCGTAGTGAATTATTATACAAAACGCCACAAACGCCAAAAAAATTAACCAGCAAACGATATAACGCCAAAAAATTATATATGTGACACAAAAACATTTAATTAAACGCCAAAAAGTTTAATAAATACAATTAACGCCAAAAAAAAACTTAGACGCCAGAAAATATTATACCGCGCTGTGAAAATAAAAGAAAAATGAAAAGACAAAAAAGCCCCTCCGCCCTTCTCTATGTCGCGGGACACGTGTTGGGCCAGGATGCGTTCTCACCGTTCTCACACTTTTGAGCGTTTTCTCCCGAACCCGTTTCTCTCTCTCTCTCTATATATATAAGAGTTCAAATGAGAAGAAATTACAAATTAAGAATAAAAAGAATAAAGGGTACAAAGAGTTCAAAATGTATTTCCTACCCTTATTAATTAAAACATTAATTAAAAGTAGATAAAAATTATATTTTGATTCACAACCATTGATAAAAAAAAAATAGGGTCTAAAAATATATATATATGGGAGGGTTCATTAGGAAACACTAAAAAGCGGGGAACCGAGGAACACTCTTAAACATTCAACTAAACATGTTAAAAACCATTTTTCTCTAAATTTTTTTTTACGCTTTTCCTTATAAATACACGTAGAAACATTTTTAATACAAAAATCAAAAACTAAAAAATATAAAAAAAAACTGTTTAAAACTTGGTCAGTTTAGCTTTTAGCATTTAGGGCATGTTTGACTTAAGCTTTTTGAAACAACTTATTGACTTATTGGATTTTTGGAAAAATCAGTATGGAGTTACTTATTGACTTATTGGTTTTTTCCCCTCATATACATCTTCATTGCCAAACATCATTTTGGAGTTTATGACTTTTCAAAAAGCCAATAAATCAATAGGTTGTTTCAAAAAGCTTAGCCAAACATGCCCTTAGATTGGGTGGGGTTCAGGTTTTTTGGGGGTCAGGTAGGAGTTAGTTTTTTTTCGTTTTTGGAGGGTGGGGGTGGGGTTTAGGTTTTTGTTGGTGGGGGGTCAGGTTTTTTTACGTTTTTTTTTTTGGGGGGGGGGGGGGGGGGATGGTGGTGTGGGTGGGGCTTTAGGTTTTTTGGTGGTGGTCGGGTGGGGTGGGTGTTTAGGTTTTGGGTGGTGGTGGAGTGAGTTTATCTTGTTGTGTTCACATTGGTTCTCATGATTCTCGCAATAAAAGTGGTTCTCAAATGAACCCTACCATATATATATATATATATATATAGGGTAAGGTTCATGCGAGAACCACCTATATTGCGAGAACCGCGAGAACCAATGTGAACACAACAAAAAATACCTAAAAAAACCTAACCCCCACCCCCTCCCAAAAACCTAAACACCCCCCCGGCCTCCCCCAAAAAAACTAACCCCCCCACCCCCACCCAAAAACCTAAACCCCCCACCCCCCAAGCTAAAATGCTAAAATCTAAACCAGCAAAAAATCTAAAAAAATCAAAAAACAAAAAATCTAAAAAAAACACACAAAAAAATTTATTTTTTACATTAAAATCGCTACTTTTAGTAGCCCAAAAAATTTTTTTTGGCTACTAAAAGTAGCGATTTTTGTATAAAAAATATTAAAAAAAATTTTTGTGTGTTTTTTTGCTATTTTTAGGTATTTTTTGTTGTGTTCACATTGGTTCTCGCAATAAAGGGTGGTTCCTAACGGATCCTTGTCCTATATATATATAGGGTTGAGTTTATTTCAGAACTCTAAATAATTACAGAATTTTCAGAACTCCTAATAAACAATCATTTTATAAATATATTTTTATATTTAGGGCACTCTTATCATTTATTATCTGTACTTTTGTGATAACATACAAGTTAAGAGTAGTTTACATATGTGTAATTGTGAGTCCAGGATCCGGCCGGTTTGACGGAGCTTTGGTACCAAGATAACCGGTTCGGTGATAAGAAATTAGTAGAAGTAGAAATCGACACCGAGCAAGTCAATTTAATCAGGTTTCTATTCAATGTTTAAAGTTACATACCCGTGAAACCAGTTGGACAACAACTCCCCTCAGGGAACCAAAATCTTGTCCAACACAAGACCCAAACACCTCTATATATAGGACTAGCCCCTTCGTACGAATCAACATAGCCCCTTCGTACGAAGCTGGTGAGTGGTCTTGTGAATCCATACGAACTGATCAATGTGTCCGTTCGTACGAAGGTACTATTACATCATGTAATGACTCACAAAAACGTCCTAAAACACTCCGTAAGTGAAAAACCAAACCCGTATAACTTCATTTTTATGAAAAATCAAATAAAAACTGACTTTTTAATCTGTCGCGGGCCGCGACCCACAAAGAGGACGTCTCTCGCTGGGCGCGAGAGACTAATGATGATCCGGACATGTTGTTTGACACGTATCATCCACGTGTCAAACCTAGGGTATAACACGGAAACCCTAGCCGTAGCTAGGTGGGCGCTAGCGGGCCGCGAAGGCCTTACCTGAGCGAGTCGCGGGGCGTATAACAACCCTCCTAAATTTTTCCGACACCTCTAATATATTTATAATATCCCTATACTCCTTCAAATATACCCCGTATACGATAAACAACCCTTAATACCTTTATATAATTCAAATAAAAATAAAAACAAGTTTTATTAGTTTCTGGAGGGCTGCGAAAACTCTCTCCTAGTCTTACGCGGGCCGCGACAGGTCAATATCAGGGCGCACCCCTGAGCTGCCACGTGGCAGCATTGTGTCGAGACTAGTGGCCACGAAGCCCTTGTCTGAAGCCTACGCGGGGCGCGAGAAACCTTAAATCAGGCCCTATAAATAGATGGCATCGGCTGTCAGTTGAAGTCGCTCACAATTCACTTTCTCTCTCGAATTTCTATAGTATAGAAGTTATAATTAGGTGTTATACCCCCTAATTAATGAAGTTCTGCCCCGTGGTAAGTATTATAACCCCGGTTACGTATTAGATACGCTGCCCGATTGATCTAGTGCTCCGTAACGGCTGCCGGGGCTCTGTCCGACGTAGTCGTTGGAGTTCTATCTCGGGGAGGGTATTACTAATGTAAATATCGGGTTATGATACTAACGCATGTGCATTGTTTAAATTATTAGATTATAACCAGGAAACCATCAGGAAAAGTCTAAACTAGTAATGTGAGTAATCTCCTTTTTGTAAACCTTTTTGCAAACTATTTTACAAAATCTCAATTCTTTATATTATAATTTAACAGTGATTGAGTATTTGTAATTCTACAATTATCGTTGGTATGTTGTGTCACACCCCGACCACGTAAAACAACAAAACGTGGCGGAAACGTCGGGGAGTGTTGTAACAGAATCATTGTTTCACAACCATGGAATAAATAATTTTGTTTTATTGAATAAATGAACTCATTGTTTTAATACAATCAAATAAGTACAACTATTATCTTTCAAGTTTTAAAGTCGCTAAGGCACGAGTCCATCCTAAGTGTAGCATATATCATCAATCCTCACAAAGCAGCACCTGAAACATGTGTAAAAATAGGTACGTCAGCATAAATATGCCTGTGAGATACATAGGTTTTCTTTTATAAATTATTTATAAGAAATCGAATGATATAAAGTAATAAGACATAGGAATTTAATAAGTAAGTAGAATAAGTTTGTTATAAAAATATATTGTTTGAAAAACAATATTTTGATAAAAAGATTCATAGTATATATAAAAATATACTTTGGTTCTAAGAAAGTCGAATAAGTAATATATTAAAATATATTTCAGTTCCAAAACCGTTAACCCAAGTGAACTAAATAACGCCACGGTATGTAATGCAATGAAAACACTTATGTATAAGAAGTACCAGCGGCGTATCTACCATGTTTTCATCATATTACACCCGTCCCGTTATCTAAACACTAACCCTAAAACCCAATTGCAAAACAATAGTATATTAAATACACTTTAGTTGTTAAAGTAAATAAATTTTCAGTAGTATATCAAAAGTATACTTTGGATTTATAAATAACATATTAAACTATGTTTTGGATTACAAATAACATATCAAACTATGTTTTAATGATTAACAAAATACATGTTGGTTTTGTACATTGTCACATATAAGAGCATATCAAACTATACTTTTGGGAGTATAACTTAATATACAAAAATAATGAGACTTAAGAATTCATTCAGACCTAGTGCATCAAAATACACCTTTGAGACTATAGGGATACCACAAAGGCAATCCCTATTTGGATGGAGAAACAAATTGGTTTCAGACATTCCATGACAACAGGAATGGGGTGTCAAATCCTATAGCGCTATATCATACTACCAACCGGCCTGGTGAATCAAATAAGTACTATTCCAAACATTTATTTTATAATCTTTAAGAAAAATTAGAGTTTAAACCATAAATAATCATTCAGTTTGTAAAAAGATAAGCACAAATATGTATAATCAATTATACTTTTGAAAACATGAAAATAACAGGTAGGTACACATGCTTCACCCCAAAACAGTTTGAAAACAGTAAAAGAGGGGACTATGTACTCACTTGAGAGTGCTTAGAAGTCTTGAACAACTACCAAGCAAGCTAGAGGAGTCCCGGAAATCAAACGGTACCTAATATAGGTAACTACATAAATAACCGGACCTAAATCGGGGAAAAGGATAGTATGAGGTCTCGTGAACCAAATGAGCGTGGGAACTCATATGATATGGTTTAACAAGGCCTACATACTAAAGGAAACCTAACCTAAGTGCTTACGACCCGTTTAGGTAGCTTATGCTACTTTAACGCGTCGTTCGCGTATAACGCGTTCAGACTGCCTAACTAGTCCTATGACAAGTATTATATGCCCTAACATACTTAATTATGTTACATAATCAGTTAAATGACAAAAGTTTAGGTTACATATGCTTAATTACCAATTACACATGAAAAGGGTATTTTGGTAATTTACCTAAGGCATATAAACTACCTATCATACAACTACTTAAACTAGGTGACCATAAGGTATAACCTTGAAAGGTTATTCCCTATACAACTATGGTCACCTAATGTGTTTGGTCGGATCCTAAAGATCGACCAAACGGGTCTAGTTCGTAAGTCTAAGCGGTTGTTTAGACCGCTTGACTTACGACTCTACATAAGCACTTAATCTAAAAAGTGACAAGCTAAACATGTCGAAACATGTTTAGTTAAGTTAGAAAACAGGTTTGGTATCAAAACAAACGGTTTTGATACCCTAGAGTAGTTTGGTTACAAAATACGCAAGAACACGCATTTTGCCCGAAACTACGACTCGTCACTGAGCCTAGATAACGTGGTAATCAGTAGGTATAGCACTAGGGACTATGACCATCGTGATTACGCTCACGTTATGAAGTTCAAACGAACTTCGCATTGACCATAAACTGGTCAATGCAAAAAGTCAAATGCAGTTTGACTTTCAAGCCAAAAACGCATAAAAAGAACGAAGGAACACTTACAAAGGGTCCCCGCAAGATTTGAACCCGATTCACTCTCAGGTAGGAAGCATATAAACTTCCACTTAGAGAGCTTTGAATCAGATTTCAAATGTGAGGGAAAATGAGCAAGGCATGGGGGGTATTTATAGGAAATGTTGAGCCGTTAGGATCGTTTCTTGTTTCCCAAGCGTTAATCTCAGCCGTACAACACATACCCACTGATTTAAAAACCCATGGGAGCCCATAGGATTGCTAGAAACCAGTTGCAAGAGAGAAAATAGTGTATGACAGCTGAAAACAGGCTGTTTGCAACATTATGCTGTTCTGGGGACTGCTTGCGCACCGTAACACTCAGAGTGTTGAGGTGCGCAAGGTAGCAACTTTGGCAGAATTACAATTTTAGTCCCTGTCATGCATTTAAGTCATTTTTGACACGTTTAAGGCCCGTTAACCCCATTTCAAGGCTCTAAAATGAAGTTAAAGTATAGGGAACTTAAAATGTGCTCAAAATATCTCAGATGTCGGTTCGTTTGGCCGTACGGTTGCGATGTTCGGTTAATTACGACGGAATGCGCATAAGCGCGAAAAACGATCCAAATGGCGTGACGAATGGATTTTTCTCATGCCAAACACTAAAATAAAATATTTTAGTGCTTACATAAATTTTTGGATTTCCGGATGTATTCAGAACGTAAGTTATGCGCGAAAATGCAAACTTGTGCACTTTTTGACGCTTTTAGTCCCTATTGATCAATAAAGTTTATTTTAGCATACCGAACCCCTTAAATCCTATTTCCAAGCTATTTAAAGGATATTTAGGGTATGTTTAACTTATGATCAAGTTCCGGAATGTTTGTTACTATACAAATCGGTATAGTTTCGCAGTTTGACACAATTAGTCCCTGCGATCTAACAATCTTGATTTCAACACACCAAACCATCCAAAACTTATTTCTAAGGTATGTGGAGGTTATTTAAGGTATGTTAAGCCTATTTCACTATTCCGGAGTGTTTGTTGCATTAAACTGGTTATATTTATGCATCAGAGCGCGTATAACCTTCCAGAAAGCGATTTAAAGCTTGAAATCGATCGAGAGTTGATATGTGCAAACAATACACATATTTTTACAAATCCCAAGAATGAAATACAATATTTCAGTGGTTTGGCATTTGTTTGATGGTTGAAGTGACACATGTGTCACATGTTGGGGTTTTGTATACAAAATTTGTTACTACACTGTGAGTAGTAACATGACCACAAGTCGGGTCGACAGTACCGTGGGTGGTAATTAAGATAGAATAATAAACAAATGTAATTGCTGATTGCCCTCAATACTGTACAAGGATAAAACTTGTCTTGATTAAACTGGGATTCACTCACCAGTATTTCCTACTGACAAAATGTTTTTAAACGCGTTTCAGGTAACAAAATGTGAAAGCCAAAATAGAAGCCAACTGGAGAGCACTGAAGGCTTGGAAAATGTGGCTATAAAAGTTACCTAATAAAGAAAGATGTTTTATTCAATAAAATAGGGTTTATCCCTATAAACGTGTTGTAACAGAAACTTGGGTTTTACCCATGTGTTTATTAATATAAAAGTGTGGTGTTTTACTCTGATAAAATATTTTCTAACTACGGTCTTGATGAAAATTTCGCTGCCAAATATTGATAAACACCGATACCACCATCCCTGAGTAGGCCGCGGCCGCCCGCCTCCTGAGGCAGGGGTCGGGGGTTGCGACAGAAGGTGGTATCAGAGCTTAGCCACTGATTTCAGCCAAAGAGGTGTTCTGCTGACATTGAAATTATAAATTTTGTTAGGAAATAATCAATGAAACTATGTGCATACGTGTGGATTATTATTTTGTGTTATTTGACAATTTGTTAGTTTACAGTATGAGTGATCAAGGACCTTCGGACGCTTACTGTCAACTGTCCAACTCTCCTAGGAATGAACGAACCTCTTCGTAGTCTACCCCCTCGGGGTATTCGGCTGATACCGAAGAAGGGATTTTCGTGTTTAAAGCACAATTTGAAGAGCCATTCCCTCCCAAAAAGAGAGGATGGTTCAGCAGAGGAACTCATGAGCGTAGAAAGAGGATGAGGAAATTGCAACAACAAAGGGCCTTAGCAGCGGCCAATAGAGAAATGAATGTGCAAACCCAGGACATACCCAATAGGAGATTAGCTAATTTTCACATATTAGCTACCACCACTGCCGACCCTAATCTAGCCTAATCTAGAACAAATCATAGCACCCCAACCACTGCAGTTGTTCCCGACACAATCCATGGAAGTAGAGATTGACCCAGCTGATCAGAACCTACTACCAAACCTAGACCCAGCTGAAATCCCTAGAATACCAGCACCCCATCCTCCATACTATGACCCGTGGTTTGACGACCACAGGGATTACCAGCAACGCTACCCAATCCCAATAGAGGAGCCCATGCAAGATCTAGTTGGACCCTACCTAGACCTTGACCCTCTAGATCCCTATTATGATAATGACCAATATATCAGGGAGATTCTAAAGAACCCGTACCCTCAGGAAGAACCCATGCCTCAGTTTCCTGACCCAATACCAGCCCCAGCCCTACCCATGAACACTGAGAACATACAGCAACTCCGCACCTTTGGTGAGGAGATCCTAGAAGGAAGTGAGAGAATGAGACAGATAGGGGAACGACTCGTCTGGAAATATGACGAGCGTAACATGCAATACTAGATGAACCCCTATCAGTAGTAATAGTAATAATAATAATATATAAATATATATGTGTGTATGTTTGAAAAAAAACGTTTTTTCCAAACTAGGATAGATAATTTTATAATTACTGATGCATACTAGAATTGTATTTTTGTTTTCAGTTATGGTTTGTAATAGATATAGATGCATAATATAAAATAGAGTAAAGGTCGCAATGACGACGATTTTGGATCAATGTGCTGTTGTTTGATTATTCGCATTCAGTATTATTTTGTGATATTAATACTTTGTAAATGTTTAAAATCCAGATGGCCGACAATGCAAATCGGGAAAATCAGAATAATGAAAACCAGATAAATAACAGTGCTATTCGACATATAGTATCCCAAGGAATTAGAGATGTTATGCCAGATATCATTCAAAATGTTAGGGAAGCAAAAAATAATAACAGTAATAGTGGAAGTAAATGAACACATACTGAACCTGATCACAGCGTGAACAATGGACCGTTAATTCGATTGCCAATTCCAAAAAGAAGAAGAACCATGTCTTATGGTTGTTCTTATAAAGAATTCTGGTCTTGTAAACCAATGGAATTCTCTGGCAATGAAGGAGCCATTGCAGCTCTACGCTGGTTAGAAAAGACCGAAGCAGTCTTAAAAATAAGCAAGTGCGTTGAAGAAGATAAGATAATGTTTGCTTCCAATCTGTTTAAGAATGCAGCTCTAGAATGGTGGAACACTATCCTCCAGACTAGGGGAAGTGATAGAACTTATAATATGGAATGGATTGAGTTTAAGAATATGGTTGAAAGGAAATTATGTCCTCCTAATGAAAAGGAGCAAATAGCCAATAAATTCTTAAACCTTAGAATGACTGGAGTAGACAACAAGGGTTACACTGCTACATTTTTCGAATATGCTAGAATAGTGCCAACCCTAGCATCACCAGAACCAGTGTTAATCTCCCGTTACATCTGGGGATTAATTGGAGAGATTAGGCATGTAGTCAAGGCAGCTAGACCACCAACTATAGAAGAAGCTGTAGAACTAGCAAACACCTTGACTGATGAACTGGTACGTACGCAAGAAGAAAACCAGAGGAGGAACTTAGCCCAAAGGCTTACCCAGGAATTCCGCTACGGTAATTCCAACCGTGGGAAAAATATAGGTTCTATCTCTACACCTTATTGCAAAACCTGTAAGAAGAAACATTCTGGAAGATGCTCCACCTACTACAATTTCTGCAAAATAGCAGGACACAAGGAGGATGATTGCAGGAAGAAACCCAGTAACGGTGTATGCTTCAACTGTGAAGAAAAAGGACATATCAGGACGAATTGTCCGAAACTAGCTCTGGCCATGAACAACAAGACTACTAAAAATGCTAGAGAATTTGTTTTGACTGCAGAAGAAGCAAAGATGATCCTGGACGTGATTGCCAGTACGTTTTTAGTTAATGATGTTTTTGCTAAAGTATTATTTGACTCTGGTGCGAACCAAAGTTTTATTAACACTTCATTTTGCAAACTTCTCAACCAACAATTAACTAAACTCCAACAAGAATGTCTAGTAGAAATAGCAAATGGAGAAACTGTTGGTGCATGCGTCTGTCGACTTCGTCTTGTATCGAGTCTTATACTAGAATTGTTAGATCAGGGCACGTTATACGAGAAAATAGGATTTATGTGTTGAAGGGTTAATTTCGCTTGAAAGTGGCAAGTGCACTTTCAAACGAAATCAGCATTGTTAATTTCGCTTGAAATGGCAATTGCCACTTTCAAGCGAAATCAACAACACTATAAATAGCCAAGTTGTGTTATCATTTGTAACGTTCTTGTTTCCGGTACCGAAGTGCTGCCGACGTGTCGATTGATCTGTAAACTTGTTATAATCAATATACAAGACATTTAGAAGTGAATCAAGCTGTTTTCCAAGTCAATTAATCTTTTTCCGCCTCTTGAATTGATTAGAACTCTTCTGATCGAATCGTTTGGGTCACAGAACGATCCCACAAGTGGTATCAGAGCTCAGGAGGAAGAGTTCTTGCCAAAACAGCCATAATTTCTGATTTCTACACCTTCTTTTATAAAACTCACAAAATTTTACGGACAAAATGGTCTGAATTTCACACATGTCATGCAAAACAGTGTTTGAAAGAATCCTTGAAAGTATTGGACCTTAATTCAGTCTAAAATTGATAAAATATGTAATTCCGCTTGAAAATCAGATCGAAAAAGATGATGTCAGCAACATTTCACACGAAATTAGCACTTGATTCCGCTTGAATCAGCTATTTCGCTTGAAAAGTACATCTTATTCCGCTCGAAATAAGTAATTTCGTTTCAGTGCGTAATTCCGTTTGAAAAGTGCACTTGATTTCACACGAAATCACCTGATTTCGCTCCAAAGTGTAATCTCGTTTGAAAGTTCATCTGTTTTACATGAAATAAGGTATTTCGTGTGAGTCTGTATTCCGTGTGAAAGGTATTTCGCATCAAAAGTGTTATTCCGTGTGAAGGGGGTATTCCGCTTTAAAAGTGATTTCGGTTGAGACTTGATTTCATTTGAGTTTGGTATTTCGTGTGAAACTGAGTTTTTAAGACTTGTGTTTGCGAAAACAATTTGCCTAAATATGGAAGAGGAATTCTACAATGCATTTGCTACACCAGTTGCTCCTGTTACAGCTGCTGAAACATTGTACAATGAGAATGAGACATGAACTTATCAAAAACCGCCAAAGCTTATGTACATTGAAGATTTTCAAGGATGGAAAAATCGATTTGAAAACTGGGTGCAAGCTTATAAGTTTGATGCATGGTGTTCATTAGATAAAGACTATGAAAAACTGAAAAATGAACGTGCGCTTGAAAAAGCATTTTGTGACTTTTCAGAAAATGATAAATTGAAATATACAAGTGAAAAAATGATGATCAGTATTCTTCAACAAGCGATTAAAGAAGATATCTTTGTTTTGCTTCAACATGAGGATACTGCTAGATCAATTTGGAATGCATTGATTCAAAAGTTTAAAGGAAGTGCAGATATGATCAAGAACAAAAAGGCTTTATTGAAGAAATCATTTGACATGTTTGTAGCCTTTGATCATGAAACAACAAAAATGACCATTGATAGATATTGTCATCTTGTTTTGGAAATGGGAAGATTGGACATAAAGAAAGACGATGATGAATGGGTTGATAAACTAGCTGATGCATTACCACAGCAGAAATGGGGAACTTATTTGTTGATTCTTAAACACATGAGAAAATCTGAAAACATGAATCTGGCACAGTTTATTCAGAAGATTGAAGAACACGATTTGGATATTCAGAAAACAGCAATCATGAAGAATCCAAATGCTCAACAAGATGTCAGTTTATACTACAGAGGAAACAAATTTGAAGTTACTCCCAGCCCAAAGATTCAAACTGGTTTCAGTGCTGATAGTTCTTCTGGAACAAAGGGAAGTACTGTGACTCAAAGTGGTGGATCTTCATCTTCATATTCAAGCTTTGATCCAAATTTTACAACACCAAGTCCTCAACAGCAGAATTCTACAAATTTGCAGTGCAATGTTACTTTAAACATTCAAAATGGTCAAAACTTGTCTCCAGAAATAGCTAAGCAACACATGGCATCACTTGTTGCTATGTTGGAATCATATGAAAGTTTGATTGTTGGCAAAATAGGAAATCCAATGCTTACAAAAGAAGATTATGACCAAATTGATGCAGAGGAACTTGAGTTGATGGATGTCAAATGGTGTATGGCTAGTGCTGTTAGAAGGGCAGAAAAATTTCAACAAATCACAGGTAGAGATGAGTTTCGGGGATTGGCTAATTCTCCGTTAGGAGTTGACAAGTCAAAAGTTACCTGTTTTCGTTGCAAAGGAAAATGACACTTTAAACGAGAGTGTAAAAATCAAGAAGCGACAAGAGGATCAGAAAAGAATGATTATTATCAGAAATCCATTTTTCATCAGATTGCCCAACAACCATCATCATCTCATACTCTGGAAGATGGAAAGAAGAAAGCTTTACTTATTCATCAAGATGATGAAAAAGTTGCAGAGGGATTTAGTTGGGACAAATACATCCCACCTGGTTTAGGACTCGTTGCTAGAATTCTGGAAGAAAATGAAGGCAAATCTAGTTCGAAAAGAATATCGATTTTTCCATATTTAGGAAGTGATATTGATACTGATGATGAAGAAGAATATCTTAATAAAGCTAGAAAAGGTATAGATCCTGATAGTTTTAATTTGTTTTTTACAGATAAAGTTGAGATGCTGAACAAGAAAAAGATTGCCAAACTGAAGAGAGAGCTGGAAGCAAGAATAATAGCTGATGAGAAGACAAAGATAGAAGCTGGAGAAGCAAATGTTGAAACAGTGATTGAAAAAGTAATAGAAAAAATTGTTGAAGTGGAGAAAGTGGTAGAAAAACTTATCGAAGTCGAAAAGATAGTCGAAGTTGAAAAACTTGTCGAAGTTGAAAAACTTGTCGAAGTAGAAAAACTTGTCGAAGTTGAGAAAATTGTTGAGTTAGAAAAAATTGTTGAAGTCGAAAAGATTGTCGAGGTTGAAAAAATTGTTGAAGTCATTAAACCTTGTCAGAAATGTTTAGAATCTTGCAAAGATTGTGATGAGAAAGATAAGAAGATCATTGAATTAGAAAAGATGAAAGAAGATTTGTTGTCTGATGTGAAGTATGTGAAGGAATCTTATGACGTGCTAAACAGAACAGTTGATGGATTGAACAAAACAAATCGAGAAGTTGATGCTGCCATGACAATGATGAGTTCAACATTAATGACAAAGCAGAAAGTCTTCAATGAGTACATTGAGGATTGTGCAAAGCTAAAGCAGGATTTGGAACTTGAAAAGATTGAGAGTGAAAGAATCAAACGTTTGTTGTTGAGTTACACAACTTGTGATTATTTGATTGATAGAGTTTATCCTACTGTTGCAGGTCTTAAAGCTTTTCAAGATAAAAAGACAGAAGATACGGATGCTGGTAAGAAACCAAATGTCAAGTATAACAAGTGTCCGCCCCCGATTTGGAATTGTTATTCTCCCAGAAAACCAAATGAAGAACGTTTAGATAAGGCTCTCAACATCAAGTTAAAGTCTGAAATCATTGATGAATTACCAGATAATATTGATGTCACATTCACAGCATCTGACACTGATCATGAGTCTGAGTTGTTAAAGAAAGTGGTCGATCAGGTGTTGGATATGGATGATGAGTCAAAGTCGGAGTCAAAATCTGAAAGTTTAAGTTCGTCAGAAAAGAGTCTGAGTTCACCGGTTAAACGGGTTTACAATAAAGAATTTTTGTTATCAAAATCTAATTTGAATGACGAATTAATCAAAGTGGCATATACTTTGAATGATTCAGACAAATTATATTCTAATGAGGAATTTCCAATAAGAAGTGTCAAATCTGAAATGATCAAACAGGTTTTCAAATTAACAGAAATTAATATTTCTGAAATAAAAGATTTAAATCTTCATGAAAAATGTAAAAAGTACAATTCAAGAGTTCAACAGAGATTGAACAAGAAAAAGAGTTACAGTTCTGGTTCAGGTTATCAAAAGAAACCAAACCATAATGGTAATTTCAAAAAGCAGGGTTTAGGTTTCATTCCCCCGAAAAATTATAAAAATTAGAAAACTTATAAAACAAAAACTAAATTTGTTTCAGGTGATAGTTCAGTGGAAGAAGAGAAGAAATCTTTTTGGAAACAATCAAACCAGGAGTTTCTTGCTGAAAGAAAGAAGAATTTGGTTCAAAGAGTTGAGAGAAGAACATGTTTTAAATGTCACAAAGTTGGACACATAGCTTGGAATTGTTCCGAGTCCAATTATACAAAACAGGGAGTTTTTTTTTCTAACTCTGAATTGAGAAAGAAATTTGTTGATGAAAAGATACAATCAACTGAGAAATCTAAAGTGTTTGAAAATTCAACTTTCGAAATTGGTGATGTTTCACAACGTTTTTACAAAAGAAAAGTTGATTTGAACAGGCAGAAATGGGTTGTTAAGTCTGATAGTAGTTCTGACAATGAATCTGATTCCATAAAATCAGAGGAGTCATTTGTTGAGAAAAAGAATGTGAATTCCGTTCCTGAGTTGAACGAAGAAAATTTTCCACCTTTGCGGGTAGAAAATTTAAAATCAAAAGGTAGGTTTGAGATTTTAGATCAATTCTTCTCTGGTAAAGGAGAATTTGATGCTGAAAAGGCTTTCAATGGGAAAGTTAAACATATTTTTGGGAAGATGGTTGATGGAAAAGTGAAAAGTGCAAAAGATTTTTACAGGTCAAAAGGAGGATGGGATAATGTTGAATCAAAATCACCCAAGGCTGGTCAGGCTTGGGTGACTGCATTTTCAAACTAAAATTCTGACTTGCTGGAGCTTCCAGGTTGGTAAGAGTGGAGCAGGAATCGGCATTATTCTTGAAAAAGTTTGGTTGGTAAACCTTCAAGTGGTAGTTTGTCTTGATATTGTTATATTTTGATTTTACAAGTGGTTTTGGTTGATAAGTGAACCTATAAGTGGTTGGAGAAGGTTTTCACTTACAAATGGTAAGTCAGGGATATTAAGTTGTACTTGATTTTCTACAGGTGGTATTTGATATAAAAACAAAGTGATGATAACCCCGATCTTACAAGTGGTAAATTCAACAAAAAATTATTTTCCGGAAAAACCATTTGATTAAAACAAACTTAAGTGTTTTGAAATCATAATGGGAAAATAGTTTGTTGTGAGGGGGAGTTCTAATTGTTTATGTCAAGTGGATGGCGAATTGAAGTGATTTGATATCAGTTGTCATTTTACTTGTACAGTTTGTTTTCAAATTTCCTTTAAATGATTTTGAATTTTAGGGGGAGTAAGAATTTCAGAAAATCCAAAACATTAGAAAATTTTTAAAAAAGGCAAAAACATGACAAAAACATAAACAAAAACGAGTTTTGTTGTGAAAAAGAGGAAATGATAGTACATCAGTGGACTATCACAGCATGCTAAAGAATTGGAAAGAAAAATGTGATAAACGGTCTCACTGATGATATGCCAGTAGGTTTTTACACATTCAGTAGATTGTGTCGAGATATAAATATAAATTTCAAACTTGCTTATATCGTGGGGAACATTTCTCGGATATATGGGTAACCCCCGAAATCTTGTTTGAAAGTTCCCTCTTTCTGAGATACTAGGTCTTTATACTCAGTGATATCTGGGGTATTATCCCGGGACTTCTGATTTTGCGAAAGCAATGGCCTAGTCCCCGTATAATACTTTCTGCTTGCTTGAAATATAGCACCACCCTCAGTACAAAAAATGATGAAACATTGAAAAATGCTAATCATGTGCTGTTGAAACAAAAGTTCCTCTAAAGGGGACACACCAAAAGTCGAAGCCGTCATCTCTCTGATTTTGCGGAAGCAATAGCCTGAGCTCTCACGGCCCTCGCATTTTAACCCTTTACAGATATCATCTAGGTATACTCACCTGTAAGACTGAATATTGGGATCTGGATACGGGAGTATATTCTGAGGTGGGACACGTGAATAAGTTTAAGTATCTAAAACATTAATCTCGTATCTCGAAACAGTTGAACTTTGTGTGAGAATTTAAGTGGATCAATATACTGACAATCTAAGTGAATCGTTTAGATCTTAAAATGTTTAAAGCTTAATGGTGTTAGTGATTTGTCTCAAAAACTGATATGATCCTCTTACACAAACTCGCAAAAATATTGTTTGTATATATTTCTTTACTGCATTTCATTTTATATCAAAAATCCAAAAAGATTTTCAGAGTGTTTTAGCATAAATTTTTGAAAAATTAAAAAAAAAGATTTTTTGACAACTGATGTTGAAAAACTGATTTTCAAAATTCTAAGTGCTAAACTTGACGAATAGGTTTGGGAGTGTGTGATTAAAAAATGATATACATTCAAGTGGTGTTCAGAAATTAAAATTATTATATCAATAATTGATGTTTTGAATTGAATTCATTAAGTGTTTAGCTGAGTTTAAATTTGTCAAAATTTTATATTTGTGAAATTTATTGTTAGGTAGAGATGTGTGCAGGTTAGCTAGATTTCGATACCTGAGCAGGATGTGAGCCAGGTCATGATCTTGAAACCTGTGAAAGCCAGACTACGATCCCAGCACAACTCAAGGGGGAGTCTGTTAGTAGATCAACATCCGAGGAAGAGAAGAGTTGAAGATGTTAGAGCCAGTAGTTGATCTTGAATTTGATCAAGAGAAGATAAGAGCCAGATGGAGATTCTGGAAATAAGAGAAGAGAAGATAGAGGATACTTACTCTGTCAGATACTTTGAAGAAAGCCCGAAGACTGATCAAGACTGAAGACTGTGAAGACTCGATACTTAAGACTCGTCAACATTCGAGGGGGAGTTTGTTGGTGCATGCGTCTGTCGACTTCGTCTTGTATCGAGTCTTATACTAGAATTGTTAGATCAGGGCACATTATACGAGAAAATAGGATTTATGTGTTGAAGGGTTAATTTCGCTTGAAATGGCAATTGCCACTTTCAAGCGAAATCAGCAACACTATAAATACCCAAGTTGTGTTATCATTTGTAACGTTCTTGTTTCCGGTACCGAAGTGCTGCTGACGTGTCGATTGATCTGTAAACTTGTTATAATCAATATACAAGACATTTAGAAGTGAATCAAGCTGTTTTCCAAGTCAATTCATCTGTTTCCGCCTCTTGAATTGATTAGAACTCTTCTGATCGACTCGTTTGGGTCACAGAACGATCCTACAGAAACCATTAAGATTTCTGAAATCTTGCAGGGAGCAAGAATAGAAATTTTAAATCAAACGTTTATTGCAAATCTTTACCCAATGAATCTGGCAGGATTTGATATTGTGTTAGGAATGGATTGGTTAATAGCCAATAAAGCCAGTATTCTATGTGATCAAAAGTCAATACAAGTAAACTCACCAAAAGGTGAAAAGACACAATTAAAGGAAATAAGCCAACCAGACATACAAAATTCATCTCCATGATGAAAACTGCAAGTTGTGCAAAAAAGGGGTCAATAGTGTATATGATTTCCATAATCATTACACTAAAGGGAAAGAATTAAAAGATATCCTTGTAGTATCTCAATTTTCAGATGTATTCCCAGAAGAATTACCAGGACTACCGCCAGACAGGGAAGTCGAATTCAGAATTCATCTGCAACCAGGAACCGTGCCGATTGCTAAAGCACCTTACCATTTGGCACCTGCAGAAATGCAAGAATTAAAGAAACAGTTGGACGAACTGTTGGAGAAAGGATTCATACAGCCAAGCTCATCACCATGGGAGCACCGATCTTGTTTGTCAAAAAGAAAGACGGATCAATGCGTATGTGCATTGATTACCGTGAATTGAATAAGGTCACGATTAAAAATCGGTACCCATTATCGAGAATTGTGATCTGTTTGATCAACTGTAAGGAGCTCAATTTTTCTCAAAGATCGATTTACGCTCAGGATATCATCAATTAAAGGTACAGGAAGAGGATATTCCTAAGACCGCTTTCAGAACAAGGTATGGCCATTATGAATTTACTCTCATGCCATTTGGTTTAACCAATGCCCCAGCCGCATTTATGGACATGATGAACCGAACATGTAAGCTATATTTGGAAAAATTCATAATTGTCTATATAGATGATATTCTAATTTACTCTAAGAATCAAGAGGAACATGCAGTGCATCTGCATACACTTTTAAATTTACTGAGAAAAGAAAAGCTCTACGCTAAATTTTTGAAATGTGAATTTTGGTTAAAAGAAGTACAATTTCTTGGACTTTTAGTTAACCATGAAGGGATTCATGTGGATTCCACTAAGATTGGGGCACTTAGCAAATGGAAAATCCTTGGGTCGCCAACAGAGGTTAGAAGTTTTCTAGGATTGGCCGGTTATTATAGACGATTTATTCGAGATTTTTCTAGAATAGCCATTTCCTTGACTAAGCTAACCTGTAAATCTGTTAAGTTTGAATGGGGATCAAAATAAGAAGAAGCATCTAGAATTCTTAAGCAAAGATTAACCAACGCACCCATACTTGCGTTACCAGAAGAAACTGAAGACTTTGAAGTCTATTGTGACGCTTCTAAATTAGGTTATGGATGTGTGTTGATGCAACGTCAAAAGGTTATAGCATATGCTTCTAGACAACATATGAATCATGAAGAAAATTATACAACACATGATTTAGAATTAGGAGCTATAATTTTTGCCCTTAAGATTTGGAGACACTATTTATATGGAAATAAATTCGTTGTCTTCACTGATCATAAGAGTTTAAGGTACATTTTTTGGGCAAAAAGAACTGAATATGAGACAGAGACGCTGGATGGAATTTCTTAGTGATTATGATTGCAATATCCAGTATCATGAAGGAAGGCTAACGTAATTGCTGATGCTTTAAGTCGAAAGTACCACGAAAAGAGAAAAAGAGTACGTTCTCTTAAATTAAATCTACAAGTAGATTTAAATGACAAGATTAGAGAAGCACAGGAATCAGTTATCAAGGATGATACTGAGAAATTGAAAGGAATGATTAAAGAATTAAAACAAGGAACATATGGAATTTGGAGATTCCATAAGAAAAGGACGTGGATACCTAAATTAGGAAACCTACGCCACCGAATATTAGAAGAAGCCTATAAGTCTAAGTATACGATACATCCTGGAAGTGATAAGATGTATATAGATTTAAGAAAGAATTTCTGGTGGATAGGAATGAAAAAGGATATAGCAGTGATGCGTGTGTAGCGTTATATATTTTAGTTATATTTTAAGCCCTTTTTAACACTTTAGTCAAGTTTTAAATTTATAAAACATGATATTTTACTAACACTAAACACACATATGGGCAAGTGCACCCGTCGTGAGCGTAGTATAGCGTTGGTAAGATACCGAGGTCATCCAAGGACACAAGAGCTTTTAGTACCGGTTTATCCTCAACGTCTAATCAAATCAAAAGTTTAGGAAAAGTTTAAAAAACAAAAACTAAAAAATGCTGAAAAATAAAAATAAAATAAAACAGATAGACCAGATGAATCACTTGGATCCGACTCGCCTTTAGTGTAACCTTTGATGATTTCCGCACTTTTGCACTTTTTAAGAGATTATCTTAGTTATATTAGTAGGCCCCTCTTTTGAAGGTGACGTTACCCTCAACCCAGTAGTTTGAGTCAGCAAGGATACAATCCTAAAGGGTCGGAATATTGAAAGATAACTAATTAAGTTATTAATGCGTAATATGGTAGGCCCCTCTTTTGAAGGTGACGTTACCCTCGGCTAAGTGGTTTGAGTCAGCAGGGATACAATCCCAAGTAGTCGGGTTAATGTATTAATAGTAGTTTACAAATGAGAGGATCAAGCTATTCGCACCCCCGCCATCCAATACCAGTGGGTATTGAAGGGGGTCCTAGTAAGCTTGACCCAGGTCATTGCAGGATCTATACACTGAACAAGGCAAGAACCTTACCAAACCATTCCCTTAACCCCCGACCAGGTAGCCAACATATCTCTATATAGACCGTAGAGATATGAATGGTGTAAATCTTTTATTTTATATAGACACTAAAATAATGCCAATACACCACAGACAAATGATAAGGAAGTTTCACCTTCAACATAAGAAACTAGTTATTAAAGTCATTAATACAAAACCAAATAAAAAGTGCGAAAAGATTAAAAATCAAAAGTCTTACACTAAATGCTTGTCTTCACCAAGTGATGTAAGAGACTTAGGAAAACATGGCCTTTGATTGTCCAGAACTCTTACTATCAATCTTGGATCCCGAGACTACTACACACACTCTAAGATGGATGATGGATGATGGTGGTGGATGTGGGTTGTGATGGTGGTGGAGTGTGGGTGAAGTGTGAGAGAGGTGGTTTGCCAAGGGATGCCTTTGAAGTGAACCAAGCACCTCTATTTATAGCCTGCACAGAAGCCCGGACACAGCCCCGTGTTCATTGAACACGGCCTCGTGTCCACCCACTTTCTCTTTCTTCATTAATTGCAATTTGTCTACATTAGCTCCACACGCCACTGTTTCCGCTGGGCACGGCCCCGTGTGCAGAAGCGTATCTGTACTATCAAGATTTGCTTAGATTCGGCGAATCTTAGCGTTGACCACGGCCGTGTTGAGCTGGGCATGCCCCCGTGTCGGGAATAGAAGCTTCTATAGCTTTGTCTTTTCTGCAGACACCTGAACACGCCCCCATGTCCGCTGGGCACGGGGTCGTGTGCAGCTTTCTGTTTACTTGTTTTTGCTTGGGAATTGTCGAGGGGTCGGGCATGGCACGTTTATTCCTTTTCTTGTAATTATGTTAGATTTCGCTGTATTTTTGCTTCTTTTGTTCATTTATGCTCTTTTAATCCTGAAAATACAAAAGGAAGACAAAAGCACACTTTTTCCAACATTAGTACTAAAAAAGGGTTAGTTTTATGCCTTATTTGATGTAATTTATATGTTGCATTTTACACACATCAAATACCCCCACACTTGAATCTTTGCTTGTCCTCAAGCAAAACTCTTTATAATGTGGCTTACACTCACAAATGGAATGGGTAGAAGAGAAGATTTGGGCTTGTCTTGAGTGTCGGGAATCCAAGATCTTTATTCAGCTTTATTTTTATGTTATTTACAATCTTATTCGTTATGATTTATTTAGCACATTTCATAAGAGAAATTACTTATTTGGGCATAACATGCCTTTTTAAAATTCCATTTATATACAAGTTCACATACCTCACGGGAGATCCCTCAACACTCGGCCGAAAATGTATTTTTGTGAAACACTCGAGACCGGCATGGAACTTACTTCTACCATATGCTTTCCAAGCAATCAATCATCCTCCTTTTTAACTATACACCTTTGTAAATATCAAGAGGACTTGGGGAAGGGTTAGGCTTGGGTTAAAGGTAGGTGGTTTTGGGGTTAGTGGTTAGTAAAAGGGCTAAAAGCGTAAAAAGCGTCGGTCGTCGTAAAACTTTTTGTTTTTGTGACTTTTATTCAAACAAAGTTTCTTTTGAGGAACTTGTTTGTTTATTGCTATACTTTATATATATATATATATATATATATTTTGATAAGGAATGTCACATGAAGACCGAGCTTTTTACTAAAATAAAGGGTTAAAAATAAAAAGGTTTTGGTGGGTAAAGGGTGTTTATTTTGTGGGTATAGAAACGAAAAGGTTTAGGCTCAAAGGGGTTAACTAGGGGGATTTTGGGTAGGTGGTAAAAAAAAAAGAAAAATAATGGTGTTGAAAAGAAAAAAAGGGTTAGTCCTAATGCCTCTATCATTTACTTACTTGGGTTTAAGTTGGTAAGGACCGGGAATGTATCGTCATGGCAAGTTCTAGAGTCGTAAGAAACCAAGCGGCTATTCACACAAGAAACGAAGAATAAGCATTTAATCTAAAGATGTGTATTTGTATGCTCAATAAAGGCTCAAAACTCACTTTTTGTGGGAATGGGTTTATAATGTGATCAAGTATACATAATCAAATTTTAACTAAATTTATCATGCCGTTTCATAATTTTCTTATGTTGGTTCTTTTTATCACGACGCTATTGGTTGTAAATTTGTAAAAATATAACCATTTTTAGAACTTGTTATTCCCAAATTAAACCAAGACAAGTAAAAAAAATGAAAAGTTTTTTGAAAAAAATTTGGGGTGATTAGCGGTTCCAATAGAGTTTTGTGTAAGGCTTGTTATTAGGACTTGCAAAATTCAAGGTTTTAGCATCCCCGCCCCACACTTAAATTACACATTGTCCTCAATGTGTCCCAAAAATAAGTTTTTAGGTTGATTGAATGTGTAAAAATGTGTTTAAAAACAAAAATTTATGTTACTGGGTGTCTGGACACGGCCTCATGTCGAATGAGCACGACCCCGTGGTCTGAGTGCCAGTAACGAAAACTTACAGAAGGTGGACACGGGGGCGTGTCTGGTGAACACGACCCCGTGTTGGGCAGAAATTAAACAAACAGCAGGTTTGGGCGGTGAGTACGGGACGTGCCGGCTGGGCACGGCCCCGTGTGGACAAACTGCAATTATTGAAAACAGGTTTCGGCTTTCGGTTCTGCTTTCCCGGCTTTTGTAGCACTAATATTTAGTGCTTCAAGCCTCGTAGGTACCTGTTTTACTAATAAATACCACACCAAACAAAATAGCAAACATCCTAATTTACCATAGTTTCATCATCCACAACACAAACTAAAAAAAATGCAGGAAATTAAAAGTGTTAAGAAAAGTAAATTGTTCAACAATGGCACGCAGGCCATGAAATTGTTTGTGAGAGATAAAGGGTTAACCTGTTACGACCTCCAACCATGTTACATTACCTCCAACGCCTCCAGCTTAATCCATGTCGTCATCCTCGTCATCATCCCCTCCTTGGCCCGCCATGTTTTCCCGGATGTTGCTGATATCGTCCTGCATGTTGGAGATGTTCCTTTCTATAACTCCGACCAGGGTGTACGTGTTGCTGGCCATATTGTAGGTGTTTCGGGTGCACATGATATTTTCCTGCAACAAATCATGTAAACTTTGAAAGTTAGGAAAACCACCTCCTTGAGAGTAGGATTGGCCCGGATCACCATTATGCTGATATTGGTACTGGGGAGGAGGACGAATTTGTGGAGCGTGAAGGACAAGAGTTGCTTGAGGGTTCCACGTATGCCCTTGAACCATCTAAAATCTGATCATCCCGTCATCTGCTTCGTTGATTAGGTTCATGGAGCGACATATGACAAGGTCCACTTTTCCCGACCATGGGCCTTCTTGAAGGACCTTGGAAACCTTTGTACAAAATGCTTGAAGAGGCGGTAGATACACCCTCCAAAAAGGATAGGAGTCGGGGGAGTAGCAAGTTGGTTCAAGTGCATGTTGCGAAGTAGTAGGTGTGGAACATCTGGGTTTATGCGGTTGTGAATGCAGTGGAGGACTATCAGATCACGCAAACCTACAACACCACCACTGTCATGCCTCTGGCAGAGGGATTAGCTGAGGACCCTATGGATGTAGCGGTAGAGAGGTTCCCTCAATTGTGTGCTCTTGGTCTGGCTCGGGTTATAGTGTCCCTCCCCAATCTGAGCCCATGCATCTTGGCGTTGTTCTTGTGGAAGTTCGCGGAGACCACCAGTGTTCTCTTCTTCTCCAGCATCCTCTTCCGAATACAACCCGACGATTGCCCCAAACTGTGCAATTGAGATTGAGTAAGTATCTCCTCCACAATGGAATTCCACCTCCTCATTGTCAAACGGCTCCGCTCTTGCCTTGAAGTCAAATGTGCTATAAAATTCCATGTTATACTCGTGCACAGAGTGAAGCCGAGTGCAAAGAGCTGCTCGTAGCGGACCGGTAACAAGGTTGTTGAAGCGGTTGATTTGGCCTACTGCTTCTAGAGTATCCAAGCAAACTTTTCGAGGATTTTCTTCGGGTCTTGTCTTGAGAACTTCAAACCGTGCTTGAGCCACATACTCATTCGGGTTGAACCTAGTAAACTTCTTGGCAATCTGAAAGAAAACACCAAACAATTAGCATTACACAGTAAAATTTTCGAAGAAAACTGAAAACAGTCAGCTGAACACGACCCCGTGTTCAGTGGACATGCCCCATGTTCCCTGAAAAATAGCTGGACACGCCCCCGTGTTCGTCGAGCACGACCCCGTGCTCAGGCGTCTGTTTCCCAAAAAAATTATTTTTCGACCCGGTTTCAAAAACTTGAAAATTTTTGGTCCAGTAGGGGCGGTTTTCCCTGAAAATGAAACCCCAAGGGCCGTTTTTCCCAAAACAAACAGTTTACCCTTTTAATTTCATCTTTTTCGGTTCAAAACAAGGGTTTTGAGGTTTCTGTGAGAAATCAGGCAAATCCACAAACAATTCAAGTTGATTTACTTCCTATAACATGTATCTACACTAATACTAACAGATCTAAGCAAAAATTTGAGGTTTGATTTGGTTCAAGTTGAAGAACCCTAGATTTTTCCCCAAATTTTTGATGTTAAACTACATGCAAGTGATTAAAGTAACTAATTATAATGATAGAATCATACCTTGACGTTGTTAGGAGTGGGGGAACGTGAAAATCTGCAGAAATTTCCGGTGGAACCAGAGAGTTTTCGGGGAAACGGGGCGCGTTGAAATGAAAAAGTGAAAGAAAAAGGGGTTTTATCCCCGACAGTTGCGCGGACACGGCCCCGTGGGCGGGCAATTTCAAAAAAAATAAAATTTAAGTGCTCGTGTGAGTGCCCTTGTTTCCCGAAGCTTGGTTCTAGAAATCTTACCGATTTAGATGCTTTCCCAATGTTCGTAACTTATAAGGTATGATGTTGATGCTCAAACCTTTGTTTTATTCTTCGGCCGCTTGTAGCGGGATCTCTTCCTTTTCATCCTCAATAAATCCTTGATAAAGCTTTAGCCGTTGGCCATTGACTTTGAATGGAATTCCATTCCGAGATTTAATTTCAATTGCACCGTGTGGAAAAATGTGGGTGATGGAAAAAGGTCCTGACCACCTAGACTTTAATTTACCAGGAAATAATCGAAGTCGTGAATTAAACAATAGAACTTGATCTCCTACCCGAAATTCATTAGGCTTAATGTGTTTATCATGCAAACTTTTCATTCTTTCCTTATAAATTTCAGAGTTAGAGTATGCGTGATTTCTTAATTCGTCTAATTCATTTAATTGACAAAATCGATTTTTACCGGCAATTTCTAAGTCTAAGTTTACGTTTTTTAATTGCCCAGTAGGCTTTGTGTGCTATTTCTACCAGCAAATGACAACTTTTTCCATAGACAAGCTTATATGGGGTTGTACCTATTGTTGTTTTATATGCTGTTCAAAAAGCCCATAAAGCGTCGTCTAATTTATCAACCCATGCCTTTTTATTTAATCCTACGATTTTTTAAAGTATTCTTTTTAAACCTCGATTAGTCACTTCGGCTTGTCCATTTGTTTGAGGGTGATATGCTGTTGAGACCTGGTGGTAGACCCCATACCTTGTTAAAAAAAAATTCAAGTTGATGGTTACAGAAATGGGTACCTCTATCACTTATTAATGCTTTTGGAGTCCCAAAATGTGAGAATAAGCATTTCAGAAATCTGACCACAACCCTTCCATTGTTTGTTGGAAGTGCCTCGGCCTCGGCCCATTTAGACAAGTATTCTACTGCCACAAGTATATATTTGTTTCCTTTTGACGGTGGGAAAGGTCCCATAAAGTCGAGTCCCCACACATATAAAATTTCACAAACAAGAATGCCAGTCTGTGGCAGTTTTTTTTTTTGAAGAAATATTAGCTGATTTTTGGCAGGCTTCACATGTCTTGATAAGACTTTGAGCGTCTTGGTAAATGGTTGGCCAATAAAATCCTTAATCAAATACCTTTCGTGCGGTACTAGCGGCACCATGATTTCCTCCGTATGGACCTTCATGACAATGGCGGAGAATTCTTCTTGCTTCACTTCCATGTACGCATCGACGGATGAGTTGATCGGCACACATTTTGAAAAGATAAGGATCTTCCCAAAAATAATGCGTTACATCAGCAAAGAATTTGTTTCTTTGATGATGTGGCAATCCTTTTGCGACTATACCGCTAGCTAAGTAGTTAGCATAGTCGGCGTACCATGGCTCTTCTCGATATTCCACCATTTCTAGGGACTCCGTTGAAAAATTTTCATTGATTTGCTCGTCCCTACTTGCCTCCAAAGTTGGATATTCCAAGCGGGAAAGATGATCTACTGCAGTGTTTTCTACTACTCTTTTGTCTTTTATTTCAATGTCGAATTCTTGGAGGAGTAGAATCCACCGAATCAAACGTGGTTTAGCATCCTGTTTCTTAAAGAGATATCGAATGGCTGCATGGTCTGTATAAAATATCGTTTTAGAAAGGACAAGATAAGAACAAAATTTATCAAAAGGAAATACCACGGCTAGTAATTCTTTTTCTGTTGTTGTGTAATTTTCTTGTGCATCATTAATTGTTTTACTAGCGTAATAAATTGGGTGAAAATGCTTATCTTTTCGTTGTCCCAAGACAGCTCCAACTGCGAAGTCACTTGCATCACACATGATTTCGAATGGTAATTTCCAATCGGGTGCTATCATGATAGGTGCATTGACTAGCATTTCTTTTAGTGTTAGAAATGCTTGGTTGCTATCCTTGTCAAAGATGAAAGGGGCATCTTTTTCAAGTAATTTTGTTAGAGGTCTTGAGATTTTTGAAAAGTCTTTGATAAATCGCCTATAAAATCCGGCATGCCCTAGGAAACTTCTGATAGCTCTAACGGAGGATGGGGGTGGTAATCGAGAAATAGTGTCTATTTTTTGCTCGATCTACCTCCATTCCTTCGCTTGAGATTTTATGACCGAGTACTATTCCCTCCGTTACCATAAAATGGCATTTTTCCCAGTTAAGGGCGAGGTTAGTTTCCTCACATCGGGATAGCATTCGTTTAAGGTTATCGAGGCATTGGTCGTATGAATTCCCAAAGATAGAAAAGTCGTCCATGAAGACTTCCATTGTCTTTTCTATCATGTCATGGAAGATGGCCACCATGCACCGTTGAAAGGTTGCGGGGGCATTACATAGACCAAAAGGCATGCGTCGATAAGCAAAAGTTCCGTAGGGACATGTAAATGTTGTCTTTTCTTGGTCTTCGGGTGCTATCGGTATTTGAAAGTAACCTGAAAAACTATCTAAGAAACAATAAAATTTGTGACCGGATAATCTTTCTAACATTTGATCAATAAAAGGTAAAGGAAAGTGATCTTTCCTTGTTGCCTCATTTAATCGACGATAGTCTATACATACCCTCCATCCTGTGACGGTTCTTGTTGGTATTAATCCATTTTTCTCGTTAGTTATCACCGTCATACCTCCTTTCTTCGGAACTAGTTGGACGGGACTTACCCAAGGACTATCGGAGATTGGGTAAATGAGTCCGGCGTCAAGTAATTTGATGACTTCGTTTTTAACCACTTCTTGGACATTTGGATTTACTCTACGTTGTGGTTGTATTACCGATTTATAGTCATCATTCATTAAAATTTTGTGCATGCACATGGAAGGACTTATTCCTTTAATATCTACAAGCTTCCAAGCGATCGCGTTTTTGTGTTTTTTGAAAAGCGTAATTAATTTTTCTTTTTCTAAACTAGTTAACTATGACGAAATAATTACAGGTGATTTATCATCTTTGTCGAGAAAAGCGTATTCCAAACCTTTTGGAAGTTCTTTGAGCTCAAGAGGTGGGTCTTTAGGAGACTCCTTATTTGGTTGCTCGTTTCGGTCAAGAACCACAAAGGTTTGCTCTATGGCGACCTCTTCTTCAACAAAGTGGTCAATTTCTTCTCTTGTATCGGGTGGTTCAGCTTCATCTTCAATTAGGGGGTCATCATTGCCGAATGGATATTTCATTGAATGTTCAAGATCGACACTTTTTTTGAATGCCCCTAATTGAATGGGTAGATGGTTATACTTCCGATTTTTCAAAGCTTCATGGATCTTTACAAAAGGTCATCCCAACACTAGTGGAGCGTCGTCAAGGATGACAAAGTCGGTTGGGATTACCAATTGATTGGACTGGACCAACACATCCTCAACTATCCCTATTGATTTTATTGTTTTCCGATTAGATAGAAAAATGGGTATTTGAAGTGGAGAAAAATCACCAATACTTAATTTTTTGAAAATGTAATTTGGCATTATATTAACACAAAGATCTTTATCAATTGTAATATTACTAATAAAGGAATTTTGAAAAAAAACATGGAACCGGTGTAATGTTAATTTCAAATGGATCTTCTTTTATTAGCGTAGTTTGATCATTTGTTAACTTAATGCTTACCGTTTCGTCAATTTTAGTGTTAGTGTTTAATTCTTTTAAAACTTTGCATGAGTGGGTACTAAATAATGATTTTCGAAAGAAGGTGACAAGAGATTAATATCTTTAAAATTAGACTCTTCTTGAATTTTAACATTGTCGGACTCACCTTTTTCGTTGTTTAACTCATGTGTCGGTTTTTCACTTACTTGTTCTTCCATTTTTACCTTTTCAACTATCTCTTCTTTATTACGAGTTAATTCTTCCCTTGCGCGGGATTCCTCTTCCCTTGCGCGGGCTTCTTTTATATAGCGCTCGATAGTTTTAAGGTGTTCTATTATCTTTTCGGCTACAGGTGAAATAGTTGGTGGTTCGTTAAATTGAGTTGAATAAGTATCTTCAAAGCTTGAAGTCGGAAGTTTGATCCTTGGTTCCTCATAATACTCATATGAGGTAGATGGTTCACACCATTGTTCCTCATTGTAAGTATATGATGAATAAGGGTCATAATTTTGTTCTTCATAATACTCATACGAGGTAGGTTGTTCACGCCATGGTTCCTCATAGTAAGCATATGAAGGTGAAGGCTCATATCTTGGTTCCTCAAAGTATGAGTATGACGGCTCATACCTTGGTTCATCAAAATATGAGTATGAGGGAGAATGTTCATACCTTGGGTCTTCATAGGATGAATATGAAGTTGATGGCTCGTACCTGGGCTCCTCATAGTAGGTGTATGAAGTGGATGGTTCAAAGAGGTCACAATATTGTACCGAATGAGGGTTACCACAAATGGTGTAATAGTCTTCCCTATAATCATCCTCCTCATAGTGGTAGTTGTAATCTCCTGAGTATTGATCCATAAGAATCACTCAGCAGATCACAACAGAGTCTCGAGACCAGAAAACAAGAATAAAAACGGAAACAGAGGTTGGACACGGCCCCGTGTTCAGTGAGCACGGCCCCGTGTTCAGGTTCTGTATCTAGGTGTTTTAATAAAAGTGACTGGTTTTGTGCAGCACGGGGGCGTGTTCAGTGAGCACGACCCCGTATTCAGTCTCTGTATCTGGGAGTTTTGAAAAAAATATGCAGCACGACCCCGTATTCAGTGAACACGGCCCCGTGTTCAGCCTACTGTAAATGCAAAAACTAACTAAAATGCAGAAAATGTGCACGCGATTTAAAAAGGTTTTGGAAAACTGATTAGGCTATCGATTTTAAGCTTTCTTAAAATCCTTGTGTCCCCGGCAACGGCGCCAAAAACTTGATGCGTGTGTAGCGTTATATATTTTTAGTTATATTTTAAGCCCTTTTTAACACTTTAGTCAAGTTTTAAATTTATAAAAGACGATATTTTACTAGCACTAAACACACATATGGGCAAGTGCACTCGTCGTGAGCGTAGTATAGCGTTGGTAAGATACCGAGGTTGTCCAAGAACACAAGAGCTTTTAGTACCGGTTTATCCTCAACGTCTAATCAAATCAAAAGTTTAGGAAAAGTTTTAAAAATTAAACTAAAAAATGCTGGAAAAAATTTAAAAAAAAAAACAAGATGAATCACTTGGATCCGACTCGCTTTAGTGTAACCTTTGATAATTTCCGCACTTTTGCACTTTTTAAGAGATTATCTTAGTTATAGTAGTAGGCTCCTCTTTTGAATGTGACGTTACCCTCAACCCAGTAGTTTGAGTCAGCAAGGATACAATCCTAAAGGGTCTGAATATTGAAAGGTAATTAATTAAGTTATTAATGCGTAATGTGGTAGGCCCCTTTTTTGAAGGTGACGTTACCCTCGGCTAAGTGGTTTGAGTAAGCAGGGATACAATCCCAAGTAGCCGGGTTAATGTATTAATAGTAGTTTACATATGAGGGGATCAAGTTATTCGCACCCCCGCCATCCAATACCAGTGGGTATTGAAGGAGGTCCTAGTAAGCTTGACCCAGGTCCTTGCAGTATCTATACACTGAACAAGGCAAGAACCTTACCAAACCATTCCCTTAACCCCTGACCCGGTAGCCAACATATCTCTATATAGACCGTAGAGATATGAATGGTGTAAATATTTTATTTTATATAGACAGTAAAATAATGCCAAGACACCACGGACAAATGATAAGGAAGTTTCACCTTCAACATAAGAAACTAGTTATTAAAGTCATTAATACAAAACCAAATAAAAAGTGCGAAAAGATAAAAATCAAAAGTATTACACTAAATGCTTGTCTTCACCAAGTGATGTAAGAGACTTAGGCAAACATGGCCTTTGATTGTTAAGAACTCTTACTATTTATCTTGGATCCCGAGACTACTACACACACTCTAAGATGGATGATGGATGATGGTGGTGGATGTGGGTTGTGATGGTGGTGGAGTGTGGGTGAAGTGTGAGAGAGGTGGTTTGCCAAGGGATGCCTTTGAAGTGAACCAAGCACCTCTATTTATAGCCTGCACAGAATCCCGGACATGGCCCCGTGTTCAATGACTACGGCCTCGTGTCCACCCACTTTCTCTTGCTTCATTAATTTCAACTTGTCTGCATTAGCTCCACTCGCCCCCGTGTCTGCTGGGAACGGCCCAGTGTGTAGAAGCGTATCTGTACTATCAAGATTTGCTTAGATTCTGCGAATCTTAGCATTGAACACGGCCGTGTTAAGCTGGGCACGCCCCGTGTCAGGAATAGAAGCTTCTATAGCTTGGTCATTTCTGCAGACACCTGAACACGCCCCCGTGTCCGCTGGGCACGGGGCCGTGTACAGCCTTCTGTTTACTTGTTTTTGCTTGGGAAGATGTTGTCGAGGGCTCGGGCATGCCACATTTATTCCTTTTCTTGTAATTATGTTAGATTTCGCTGTATTTTTGCTTCTTTTGTTCACTTATGCTCTTTTAATCCTGAAAATACAAAAGGAAGACAAAAGCATACTTTTTCCAACATTAGTACTAAAAAAGGGTTAGTTTTATGCCTTATTTGATGTAATTTATATGTTGCATTTTACACACATCAAGCAGCTTATGTTGCTAAGTGTCTAACATGTTCACAGGTCAAAGCTGAACATCAGAAACCCTCAGGTTTGTTGCAGCACTTGGAAATGCCTGTATGGAAATGGGAATTGATAACAATGGACTTTGTTACTAAATTACCTAAGACACGAAAAGGTAATGATACAATTTGGGTGATTGTAGATAGGCTAACCAAATCTGCTCATTTCTTACCAATGAAAGAAACATTCGGTATGGAACAATTACCCAAGTTATATGTAAATGAAATAGCTTCATTACATGGTATTCCTTTATCTATTGTTTCGGATAGAGATAGGTGTTTTACTTCTCATTTTTGGACAAGTTTCCAAAAAGCAATGGGAACCAAGCTAAATCTAAGCACCGCTTATCATCCACAAACGGATGGACAAAGTGAAAGGACAATTCAGACAATGGAGGATATGCTTAGAGCTTGTGTAATTGATTTTGTAGGAAGTTGGGACGATCACTTACCATTAATAGAATTTTCTTACAATAACAGCTATCATACCAGCATCAATGCTGCACCATTCGAAGCACTTTATGGACTATAGTGCCGAACTCTAGTCTGTTGGGCAAAAATTGGAGAAAAGCAACTATCTGGACCCGAACGAGTCGATCAGAAGAGTTTTTCTCAATACGAATGGCGGAAACAGACGTATCGAGTTCAATTCAGCAAGAATATCTCTTTAAACTGTCTTTATATTGATATGACAAAGATATACAGTGAGTAGACACTTCGGCAGCACTTCGTTGCTTAAACCGGAACCTTCGAACTCTCTCAAACGAAATCAGGCAACACATATATATAGGCTTGTAATTCCGTTTGAAACCGTCTCAAGCGAAATCACATTCAAACGGTATTACTGATTTCGTTTGAACTACCATGATGCGATTTCAAACGAAATTACCTTTTCTAATTCCGTTTGAAATGACCTCTCACCCTAAATTTGACATTTTCCTCGTACAACGTACCTAGATCTATCTAATACAATACAAGACTCGATACAAGACGAAGTCGACAAACGCATGCACCAACAGACTCCCCCTCGAATGTTGACGAGTCTTCAGTGTCGAGTCTTCGCATCTTCAATCTTTATCAGTCTTCTCGACCTCTTCCGAAGTATCTAACAATATAAGTATTCTCCATCTCTCTCTTCTCTTTATCAACTTATCTCCACCTCAAATGTTGATCTAATCTTCAATTCCAGAATCACAATCTGGCTCTTGAATCTTCTAATTCTCTTGATCAGATCTCTTGATTCCTTAAGTTCATCAACATCAACAGTTCCAGGATCATAACCTGGTCTACCTGCACAAACTCTACCTCACAATAAATTTCACAAATTTATAATTTGACAAATTTATTCTCTGCTTTCCACATGTAAACACAAAACAATACAAGTTTTTACAATATCAATCACTGATGAACCACTTGAAAAAATAACATTTTCATTAAAAAAACATTTTTTTTTATCTCAAACAAACTTTCCCAAACCTTTTGTTCATCATGCTTAGCACTCAGAATTTTGAAAATCAGCTTTCCAATATCAATTGTCGAAAATCTTTTTGGATTTTTCAAAATTTATGCTAAAACACACTTAAATCTTTTTGGAATTTTGAATGAAATGAAATACAGTAAAGAAATATTTACAGACAATATTTTTGTGAGTTTGTGTAAGAGGATCATATCAGTTTTTGAGACAAATCACTAACACCGTTAAGCTTTAAACATTTTAAGTTCTAAACGATTCACTTAGATTGTCAGTATACTGATCCACTTAAATTCTCACACAAATTTCAATTGTTTCGAGATACGAGATTAATGTTTTAAGCACTTAAACTTATTCGCGTGTCCCATCTCAGAATATACTCCCGTATCCAGATCCCAATATTCAGTCTTACAGGTGAGTATACCTAGACGATATCTGAAAGGGGTTAAATTGCGAGGGCCATGAGAGCTCAGGTCAGAACTTCCGTTCAGCAGAGAGATGACGGCTTTGACTTTTGGTGTGTTCCCTTTAGAGAATCTTTTCTTCAACAGAACATGATTAGCATTTTTCAATGTTTCATCATTTTTTGTACTGAGGGCGATGCTATATTTCAAGCAAGCAGAAAATATTATACAGGGACTAGGCCATTGCTTCCGCAAAATCAGAAGTCCCGGGATAATACCCCAGATATCACTGAGTATAAAGACCTAGTATCTCAGAAAGAGGGACCTTTCAAACAAGATTTCAGGGATTACCCATATATCCGAGAGATGTTCCCCACGATATAAGTAAGTTTGAAATTTAGATTTATATCTCGTCACAATCTACTAAATGTGTAAAAACCTACTGGCGCATCATTAGTGAGACCGTTTATCACATTTTGACTTTTCATTTCTTTAGCATGCTGTGATTGTCCACTGATGTACTATCATTTCCTCTTTTTTACAACAAAACTCATTTTTGATTTTATCTTGTTTTTGGCTTTTTCAAATTTTCAAATGTTTTTGGATTTTCTGAAATACTTACTCCCCCTAAAATTCAAACACATTTAAAGGAAATTTGAAAACAAACTGTACAACTAAAGTGACAACTGATATGAAATCACTTCATTTCGCCGTCCACTTGGCATAAACAATCAGAACTCCCCCTCACAACAAACTATTTTCCCATTGTGATTTCAAAACACTTAAGATTGTTTTAATCAAATGGTTTTTCCAGAAAATAAGTTTTGTTGATTTCATAAAACCACTTGTAGGTTAGGGGATTCGTTCATCACCTTGTTCATTTTCAATCTCTAAAAAAATGTAACAATTTAAATTCAAACACCAAATATCACTTGTAGAAAATCAAGTACAACTTAATGTCCCTGATTTACCACTTGTATGATAAAACCCTTCTTCAATCACTTATAGGTCGAAATCACTTTCGTGAATTTCTCAAGAAAGATGTTGATTCCTGCTCCACACTTACCAACCTGGGAGCTCCGGCAAGTCACACTTATCACTCATCATAATATGTTCCATCCCAGTCACAAACTTGAGATGTCACAGTTTTACCTGGTTTCTTTAATTTTTTCTCATAAAAACTCCTTTTACCTTCCCATCAATCATTTTACCAAAAATATGTTTCACTTTGGGGTTAAAGGCCTTTTCAACATCAAAATCCTTTTTATCAGAATAAAATTGGTTTGAAATTTCAACTTTACCAATTTTCTTCTTAAAATTTTCAGCCCGAAGTGGTGGAAAGTTCACATCATCCACTATTGGCACTGATTTTTCACCTTTTTCCATAACCTGTGGCTCATTTGACTTTGTGGAATCAGATTCATCGCCTGAAAATAGCTCCTCTGATTTTGATGAATCAGAATCATTGCTAGAACTATCAACATATTTCTTAACAACCCATTTTTGGTTGTCAAGATTTGCACTTTTCTTGTAAAACCTCTTTGAACATTCACCAATTTCAAATTTTGAATTTTTTAAAAGTTTAGTTCTCTTAATTGGTGGTTCAAACTCAACCATTTTTTCTTTTAGTTTAGAAACTCTCTATTTGGTTTGAATTGCTTGTGAACATTTCACAGCTAGATGTCCAATTCTACCACATTTAAAACAGGTTCGAGTCTCCTTTTTCTTTTGATCAACCATCTTCTCCATTTCTTCTTGCTTCTTCGCAAGGAATTCTTTGTTCGACTGCTTTCTGAACAAATTTTCTTTTTCCTCTTCAGAAGATGTACCTGAAACAAATATCATTTTTGATTTAAAATCTCGAACATATTTTTCATTTTTATAATTTTCTGGTGGAATAAAACCAAGTCCTTTCTTTTTGAAATTACCGTTATGGTTTGGTTTCTTTCGATAACCAGAACCAGAACTGTAACTCTTTTTCTTGTTTTCTCTTTGTTGAACTCTTGAGGTGTATTTTTTAGATTTTTCAGAAAGATTTTCATCTTTTATTTCAGAAATATTAATTTCTGTTAGTTTGAAAACCTTTTTGATCAATTCAGTTTTAACACCTCTTATTGGAAATTCCTCATCAGAATATAATTTGTCAGAATCATTCAATGTATATGCAACTTTGAATGTTTTGTCATTCAAATTAGATTTTGATAGAAGAAATTCTTTATTGTAAACCCGTTTCTCCCTTTTGACTGAAGTACTTGACATGTCGGACTTAGACTTTGACTCTGATTTAGACTCTGACTTTGACTCCTCCATTTCATCGTTATCTAACACATGATCCACCACTTTCTTCATCAATTGAGATTGTTGATCAGTGTTAGACGATGTAAAAGTGACATCAATATTTTCTGGCAAGTTAACTGAAGACTCCGACTCCCACTGTAAATTAGTTGCCTTTTCGACTCTTTCTGAATTTGGATTTCTAGGAGGCGGGGGTGGACACTTGTTGTAACTGACACCTTGTTTCTTACCAGATTTTTCCTTTTTCTTTTTAGAAGTCTTTTCTTCAGATACTATATGTTCTTCAGTTACTTCATCATCCTCAAATGCCTTTATGCCTTCAACAGTTGGATAAATCCTGTCAATGACATAAGAAGTACATGAGTAACTTTTTAACAACCTATTTACTCTTTCTGTTTCAATTCTTTGAGTTTCCAGTTTTTGTTCCAGAATAGCACACTTTTCAATATAATTGTTAACAACTTTTTGCTTTGTCATGAAAGCTCCTTGAAGTGTTTTCATGGCTGTTGCTTGTTCGCTACTTGACTCATTGTACTGATTCATGGCCTTGTTCAGAACATCGTAAGATTCCTTCAACCTGTTCATGTTGTTAATCAATCCGCTGTTTTTCTTTTTCATGATCTCACAGGTTTCACAATTCACATGAATCTTTCTTGCATCAACTTCTTCATCAACTTTGAACTTTGGAACTTCCTTTACCTTTCTCTTTATCACTTGAACTTCCTCATCATCACTGCTGACAGGTGTTTTAACTTTCTTCTTTTTTTTAGCTTTATCTTCATCACTATCACTCTCTTCCATCATTTTCAAGTGTTTCTGCATTCGTTTTGCATAATAATCATTATCATCATCACTATCTTCTTCAATTCGAGCAACAAAAGCTTTTGCTTTTAAAATATCTTTATCCGGACAGTAATCATCCCAACTAAAACCTTCCTAGCTAAACCCTTCAGGTAACTTTTCATCATCTTGATCTATCAGTCATGCTTTACCATCAGCTGAAATATATTTGTCCCAACTGAAACCGTTAGACGATTTTTTATCATTTTGATTCACCAAACATGCTCTCTTTGAAGACTCCTCTATTGTTTTTCTACCATGTGCCACTTGTGGTTCTTGTTGTTGTTGAGCAACTTGATGATAGATGGCCTTCCGGTAGTAATCATTGTTGTTGAACGGATTTTGAGCTCCACTTGCTTCGCGATTAGTACACTCCCTCTTAAAGTGTCCTTTTTCCCTGCAACGAAAACAAATAACTTTAGATTTATCAAAACCCAAATTAGAAACACATGCATCACGGAAATCATCTCTTCCTGTGATCTGTTTGAACTTCTCAGCTCTCCTCAACACACTTGCCAAACACCACTTAATGTCCAACAATTCCATTTCTTCAGCATCAATCTGATCGTAATCCTCTTTTGTAAGCATTGGATTCCCGATCCGACCTGCAACTAAACTACCATATGACTCTAAAACAGTCCCCAACAAAGACATGTGACTTTTTGCAACTTCTTCAGAATACTCTTGATCATTCTCAAGATTCAATACAATGTTGCATTGTAACTTTCTGCCATTCTTGGTTGCTGACACGTTTGGATCAAATGACGGATATGACGAAAAACTCATTTTGCTGTTTGATCCTTTAGAAGAACCTCCCGATGAACTCTTTGCATTGAAAGCTGTTTCAACCTTTGGTGACATGTTGGTCTTGTCATTAATACCAACTTTGTAATAAAGACCGATATCTTGTTCACCATCAAAATCTTTCATTCTTGAAATCTTTCTTTGTTCCATCTCCTGTGCTTCAATTTTTTCAATGAACCTACTCAAAGTTAAGTTGTTGAACCCTTTCTTGTTTCTTAGCATCATAAGGTATGTTCCCCAAGTCTCATGTGGTAATGCATCAGCCAACTTCTCAATCAATTCTTCATTATCCTTGGTGATGCTTACTCTCTTCATGTTGACTAACAAATTGCAGTATCTTTCAATGATCTGCTTTGTGCTTTCATTTTTCAAACCATGAAATAAATCAAACTCTTTCTTCAAAAGCGATTTTTTGTTCTTTATAATTTCTTGACTTCCAACAAACTTGGATCTTAATGCCTTCCATATTGAATATGCACTTCTAGTGTGTTGCAATAAGACCAAAATATCCTCTTTAACAGCTTGTTGCAGTAAACTGATCATCATCTTTTCGTTTTTATATTTCTTTTTCTCATTCTCATCCACACTAAGATCTTTGATAGCAATCTCCTCTTCGTCATCATTCGTTGGTCTAACATATTTCGTCTCAATACATTCCCAAGCATCCAAATAATTTGCTTGCACCCAATTTTCAAATCGTTCCTCTCATCCTTTATACTCTTCAATGTTCATAAGCTTAGGCGGTTTTTGCATAGTGCCTGTTTCATTTTCCATGTTTAAGTTCTGAGTAACAGATGCTGGAGTAGTCGGGGTAGTAGCAAATGTATTGTAAAATTCTTCTTCCATGTTTCGGTTTTACAATTTTCACAAACTGTCAAGTTTAAACGAAATTACACTCTCAAACGAAATATCTCTTTCAAACAGAATCAACTACAAGACAACTTCAAGCGAAATTCCAACTTCAAACGAAATCCCTTTGGAGCGGAATACCCTTTCAAACGGAATCACTAATTCCGTGTGAAATGCCCAAACGGAATACCAACTTGAAACGGAGAGCGGAATAAGCCAATTTCAAGCGGAATCAGGATGCTATTTCAAACGGAATACTGCTGATGTCATCATTCTCGAACTGAATTTGAAACGAAATTACAGATTTTACTGATTTTAAATCGAATTAAGGTCCAAAACTTTCAAGGATTTGTTAAAACACAGTTTCGCATAATATATGAGAAATTTAGCCGACTTTAACCGTGAAAAGTTGTTAATTTTGAAAAAAGAAGGTGTAGAAATCAGAATTTGCAGCTGAATTGGTAAGAACTCTTCCTCCTGAGCTCTGATACCACTTGTAGGATCGTTTTCAGACCCGAACGAGTCGATCAGAAGAGTTTTGCTCAATACGAATGGCGTAAACAGACGTATCGAGTTCAATTCAGCAAGAATATCACTTTAAACTGTCTTTATATTGATATGACAAAGATATACAGTGAGTAGACACTTCGGCAGCACTTCGTTGCTTAAACCGGAACCTTCGAACTCTCTCAAACGAAATCAGGCAACACATATATATAGGCGTGTAATTCCGTTTGAAACTGTCTCAAGCTAAATCACATTCAAACGGTATTACTGATTTCGTTTGAACTGCCATGATGTGATTTCAAACGAAATTACCTTTACTAATTCCGTTTGAAATGACCTCTCACCCTAAATTTGACATTTTCCTCGTACAACGCATGCACCAACAAAAAGTCTCTCCTTGGAAGGGAGTTATAGGATCGTTTTGTGACCCAAACGAGTCGTTCAGAAGAGGTCTTCACCAATACAAAAGACGGAAACAGATGTATCGGTGTTATTTCAGCTAATATGCATGAGAAATCACTTTAAACTGTCTTTTGATTGATATCAGATCGATTACAATGCTGTAGACACTTCGGCAGAGCTTCGCTACCGGAATCAGAATCGTTACAAATGACTAGGCATGACAGGAATTTATAGGCATGCTAATTCCGCTTGAAACTGCTCAAACGGAATCTAATTCCGCACGGAATTACACAAGCGAAATCATCAACTCATTTCAAGCGGAATTAACCACTTGATTTCGTTTGAAATGACACTGTTTCATTTCAAGCGAAATTACCTGAAAACACATTTTCTAGTTTTTCGTGCCCAGATCTATCTATTATAATACAAGACTAGATATAAGATGAAGTCGACAGACGGATGCACCAACAGACTCCCCTTCGGATGTTGACGAAGTCTTCGGTGTCGAGTCTTCGGTTGTCAAATCTTCAGTCTTCTTGCTCTCTCCAAAGATTCTCCATTGTAAGTATCATCAATCATTCTCTTTCTCTTTCTCCCAGAATCTCAACCTTGCTCTATACTCTTCTTGATCAGGTCTCTTGATTCTTTAAGATCATCATCATCAGCAGCTAACGTCTTCAATTCCAGGATTAGAACTTGTCTCTCAGAATCGTAACTCTGGCTCTTATCCTGTTTCAGCATCAGCATCTTCAAACTCCCCTTTCGATAAGCTGGGATCGCAGTCTGGAATTCACTGGTTCTAAGATCGTAACCTGGCTCAAATCCTGCTCTGGATCGAAACCTGGTTAACCTGCACAATCTCTACCACAAACATAAGTTTCTCAAATTTTAAAATTTTGATAAAAACATATCATTTGCAGGTATGTTTCAGAATGATTTATCATATAACAACTTCTGATGATCACTTGTAAACAAACATTCTTCATTTTAAAAACACTTCTCCCAAACCTGTTGTTCATCATGCTTAGCACTCAGAATTTTGAAAATCAGCTCTTCAACATCAGTTGTCGAAAATCTTTTTGAATTTTTCAAAATTTATGCTAAAACACACTAAAATCTTTTTGGATTTTTGATTTTAACGAAATGCAATAAAGAAATATTTACAAACAATATTTTTGTGAGTTTGTGTAAGAGGATCATATCAGTTTATGTGACCAATCACCAACACCGTTAAGCTTTAAACATTTTAAGTTTTAAACGATTCACGTAGATTGTCAGTATACTGATCCACTTAAATTCTCACACAAAGTTCAACTGTTTCGAGATACGAGATTAATGTTTTAAGCACTTAAACTTATTCGCGTGTTCCACCTCAGAATATACTCCCGTATCCAGATCCCAATATTCAGTCTTACAGGTGAGTATACCTAGATGATATCTGTAAGGGGTTAAATTGCGAGGGCCGTGAGAGCTCTGTCTATTGCTTCCGCAAAATTAGAGAGATGACGGCTTCGACTTTTGGTGTGTTCCCTTTAGAGAATCTTTTCTTCAACAGCACATGATTAGCATTTTTCAATGTTTCATTATTTTTTATGCTGAGGGCGGTGCTATATTTCAAGCAAGCAGAAAGTATTATACGGGGACTAGGCCATTGCTTCCGCAAAATCAGAAGTCCCGGGATAATACCCCAGATATCACTGAGTATAAAGACCTAGTATCTCAGAAAGAAGGACCTTTCAAACAAGATTTCGGGGGTTACCCATATATCCGAGAGATGTTCCCCACGATATAAGTAAGTTTGAAATTTAGGTTTATATCTAGTCACAATCTACTAAATGTGCAAAAACCTACTGGCACATCATCAGTGAGACCGTTTATCACATTTTAACTTTCCATTTCTTTAGCATGCTGTGATAGTCTACTGATGTACTATCATTTTTGATTTTATCATGTTTTTGTCTTTTTCAAATTTTCAAATGTTTTTGGATTTTCTGAAATTTCTTACTCCCCCTAAAATTCAAAATCATTTAAAGGAAATTTGAAAACAAACTGTACAAGTAAAGTAACAACTGATATCAAATCACTTCAATTCGCCATCCACTTTGGCATAAACAATCAGAACTCCCCCTTACAACAAACTATTTTCCCATTATGATTTCAAAACACTTAAGTTTGTTTTAATCAAATGGTTTTTCCGGAAAATTAGTTTTGTTGAATTTACCACTTGTAAAATGGGGATTCATTCATCACTTTTTTTTTGAAACATTTGAATAAGAGTTAAATCAAGTTCAACTTAATGACCTTGACTAACCACTTGAAAGATCACAACCCTTATTTCAACCAAATACCACTTGTAAGTAAAACCTCTTTTACAACCACTTGTCGGTTTGCTTACCAACTATTACCATTTGTAGGTTGAAATCTCAAAATGCTGATTCCTACTCCACACTTACCAACCTGGGAGTTCCGGCAAGTCATACTAGTGAAAATTTTCAATTTTCAAAAACAATTTAAGAATGATGCCGATTCATGCTCCGCGATTACCAACTTGGGAGCTCCGGCAAGTCAGGTTTTTTCAGTTAGAGAGATTCTCCCAAGCCTGACGGTCCTTGGGAGATTCCGAGTTATCAACACTCGGTTGCTTACCTGCCATCTTCTTCTCATAAAATTCTTTAACCCCCTTTACCTTTCCATCAATCATTTTACCAAAAATGTTTTGCACTGTGGGGTTAAAAGCTTTTTCAACATCAAAATTTTTCTTTTCAGGAAAAAATTGATTTGAAATTTCAACTTTACCAATTTTAGATTTCAAATTCTCAGCCCGCAATGGTGGAAATTTTGCATCATCCAAAGGCAGAACTGACTTCTCTTCTTTTTTATGGAATCAGATTCATCACCAGAATTATCACTTGAATTCTTAACAACCCATTTTTTATTGTTAAGTTTCTCCATTCTTTTGTAAACACTTTTTGAACATTCACCAACCTCAAAAGTTGAATTTTCAAAAATTTTAAATCTATTTGTTGGTGGTTCGGTTTTCTCAACTATCTTTTCTTTCAGTTTACCAGAGACTCCCTGTTTTGTTTGCATTGCCTTTGGACAATTCCTGGCAATGTGACCTACTATTTTACATTGAAAACAGGTTCTCGTCTCTATCTTCTTCTGAGCAACATTTTTCTTCATTTCTTCTTGCTTCTTGGCAAGGAATTCTTTGTTTGTCTGGTTTCTGAATACTTGCTCTTTTTCTTCTTCTGATGATTTTCCTGTAACAAACACAGTTTTTGATTTATAAGTTTTTCCATTTTTATGTTTTTTCGATGGAATAAAACCAAGACCTTTCTTTTTGAAATTACCGTTATGGTTTGGTTTCTTTTGAAAACCCGAACCAGAACTGTAACCTTTTTTCTTGTTTAAACGTTGTTGAACTCTTGAGGTGTAAGGTTTAGGTTTTTCAGAAAGATTTACATCTTTTATTTCAGAAATATTAATTTCTGTTAGTTTAAAAACCTTTTTGATCATTTCAGTTTTAACACCTCTTATTGGAAATACCTCATCAAAATATAATTTGTCAGAATCTTTCAAAGTATATGCTACTTTGATCTGTTCATCATTCAAATTAGATTTTAATAACAAAATTTCTTTATCATAAACCCGTTTGTCCTTTTTGACTGTTGACTTTGACGTTTTGGACTCAGACTTTGACTCTGATTTGGGCTCCTCCGTTTCATCCTTATCTAACACCTGATCGACCACTTTCTTTATTAACTCAGACTCATGATCAGTGTCAGACGATGTGAACGTGACATCAATATTTTCTGGCAAGTTATCTGAAGACTCAGACTCCCACTGTAAGTTTGTTGCCTTTTTTACTCTTTCTGAATTTGGATTTCGAGGTAAATATCCATTTTCGACCGGGGGTGGACATTTGTTATAGACAACACTTGGTTTCTTACCAGAAATCTTCACTTCATTATCTTCTTCTTTTGTTTCTGAATTTTTCTCTTCAGAAGTCTTTTCTTCTTTAAACGTGTTCAATCCTTCCACTATCGGGTAAATCCTGTCAACCACAAAAGTAGAACATGAGTAACTTTTTAACAATCTATTAACTCTCTCAGTTTCAATTCTCTGTGTTTCTAGCTTCAATTCAAGCTCAGCACACTTCTCAGTGAAATAATTGACATCTTTAAGTTGTCTCATGTATGCTCCTTTAAGTGTATTCATTGCTATGGCTTGTTCACTGCTTGTCTCATTGTATTGATTCATGGCTTTGTTCAAGACATCATATGATTCTTTTAACCTTTTTATGTTGTGTAGCAATTCATTGTTTTGCTTTATCAGAGAGTCACAATTCATACACTTCTCAGAAACCTTGACTGCATCAGCATCTGTTTTAATTTCAAATGCTGGAACTTCTTTGACTTTTCTTATTTGAATCTCTTCTTCACCCTTTTTCTTTTTCTCAGCTTCAGCTTGTTTCATTTGCCTTTCTTCTTCATATCTCTTCTTTTTATCAGCTTCAGCTTGTAAATGTTTTCTGATTTTTTCTGCCCAATAGTCATCAGTATAATCATTAATAACCTGAGCAACAAAACCTTTGGCTTTTAATATCTCTTTGTCTGGACAATAATTATCCCAGCTAAAGTTTTCCCAACTAAATCCTTCTGGTAATTTTTCATCATCTTGATTTATCAGACATGCTTTATTATCAGCTGGAATATATTTATCCCAACTAAAATCTTTTGATGAACTTCCATCATTTTGATTGACCAGACATGCTTTCTTTGAATCTTCAATCACCTTCCTAGCATGTGCAGTTTGCTGTTCTTGTTGATACGGCTGTTGAACAACTTGATGATAAATCGCCTTTCGATAGTAGTCATTGTTTCCGAAAGGATTTTGAGCTCCACTTGCTTCGCGATTTGTGCACTCTCTCTTGAAATGCCCCTTTTCCCTGCAACGAAAACAAGTAACTTTAGATTTATCAAATCTTAAAGTTGAAACATTTGCATCACGGAAATCATCTCTTCCCGTAATTTGTTTAAACTTTTCAGCTCGTCTCAACACACTTGCCAAGCACCACTTTATATCCATCAACTCCATCTCCTCAGCATCAACTTGATCGTAATCCTCTTTTGTAAGCATTGGATTCCCGATCCTCCCTGCAACTAAACTACCATAAGATTCAAGCACAGTTACTAACAAAGACATGTGACTTTTTGCAACTTCCTCTTAGTAGTTCTGATCATTCTCAAGATTTAAAGCAATGTTGCATTGAAGAACTTTGCCACTCTTTGTTGCTGTAAAATGTGGATCAAATGATGGAAATGAAGTAAATCCTGTTTTGCTGCTTGATCCTTGAGATGAACTTTCAGAAGAACTTTTTGCATTGAAAGTTGTTTCAATATTTGGTGAAATGTTGGTCTTCTCACTAACTCCACCTTTGTAATACAACCCAATGTCTTGTTCTCCATCATAGTTCTTCATCCTAGCAATTTTCCTTTGTTGCATCTCTTGAGCTTCAAGATGTTTAATAAACTCACTTAGCGTGATATTGTTAAAATCTGGTTTATTTTTCAACATCATCAAATACGTTCCCCAAATATCATGTGGCAACGCATCAGCTAGCTTCTCAATCAACTCATCTTTATCTTTGTTGATACCCAATCTGTTCATGTTTTTCACCAAGTTGCAATATCTTTCGATAATCTGCTTGGTGTTCTCCGTTCTCAAACCACGAAGTAGATCAAATTCCTTTTTCAGAAGTGACTTTTTGTTCTTGAGCATATCATCACTTCCAAGAAACTTAGCTTCTAACTCTGTCCAAATCGAATATGCACTTCCATTGTGTTGAAGTAAGATCAAGATGTCTTCCTTAATCGCTTGCTGCAACAAACTAACCATCAATTTCTCATCTTTGTATTTCTTTTTCTCCTCAGCACTCAATTCTCTAATCGGTGTTTTCACATTATTGTTTCCGATTGGTTTAGCATATTGAACTTCAGTATGTTCCCATGCATCTAAGTGATATGCTTCAACCCAGTTACCATAACGTTCAGCCCATCCACTAAAATCATCAATATCCATAAGCTTAGGTGGTTTTTGTGTTGTTCCTGTCTCATTTTCAAGTAACGTACTCTGAGCAATAGTCATCGGACTAGCAAATGCATTGTAAAACTCGTTCTCCATGATTAATTCTCAAAAATTCACAATCTGTCAGTTTCAAAAGAAATACCCACTTCAAACGAAATCACTTTTCACACGGAATTATGTTTCAAACGAAATTAATCCTCTTTCAAATGAAATCACTTTTGGTTCGAAATCACCTGCACAACAATCTCAAGTGAAATACCAACACACACGGAATCAGGCTTTCAAGCGGAATCACCCTGCTGAATTACGATCTGATTTCAAGCGAAATCACACTTACGGACAGTTTTTTCAAAAATTGATCATGTTATACTTCAAATAAGAGTCTGATTCTTTCTAGGGTTTGTTAAAACACTGTTTCGCATATAATGTGAGAAAATCAAGTCATTTTAACCGTGAAAAGTTATTTAATTTTGAAAAGAAGGTGTAGAAAACAGATTTTGCAGCTGAAATGGTAAGAACTCTTCCTCCTGAGCTCTGATACCACTTGTAGGATCGTTTTGTGACCCAAACGAGTCGTTCAGAAGAGGTCTTCACCAATACAAAAGGCGGAAACAGATGTATCCGTGTTATTTCAGCTAATATGCACGAGAAATCACTTTAAACTGTCTTTTGATTGATATCAGATCGATTACAATGCTGTAGACACTTCGGCAGAGCTTCGCTACCGGAATCAGAATCGTTACAAATGACTAGGCACGACATGAATTTATAGGCATGCTAATTCCGCTTGAAACTGCTCAAACGGAATCTAATTCCGCACGGAATTACACAAGCAAAATCATCAACTCATTTCAAGCGAAATTACCTGAAAACACATTTTCTAGTTTTTCGTGCCCAGATCTATCTATTATAATACAAGACTCGATACAAGACGAAGTCGACAGACGAATGCACCAACAGGAGTTGTCAGATTCATCAAAAGGGGAAAGCTAAGCCCCAGCTATGTTGGACCTTTTAAGATTATCAGAAGAATAGGACCAGTAGCTTATCAGGTACAACAGCCAGAGGAAATGGCAGGAATACATGATGTATTTCATGTATGCAATCTCAAAAAGTGCTTAACTGATGAATCACTGGTAATACCTCTTAAGGATATAGAGGTAAATGAAAAGCTTAAATTTATAAAAAAAGCCTCTACAGACTGAAGACAGGAAAGTTAAGAATCTCAAGCACAAAAGACTAGTTCTAGTCAAAGTGAAGTGGGATTCCAAGAGTGGACCAGACTACACTTGGGAGCTTGAATCATGGATGCAAAGGAAATATCCACACCTATTCCAGTAGACCTCGAGGACGAGTTCTAAATTAAGGTGGGGAGGATATAACAACCCTCCTAAATTTTTCCGACACCTCTAATATATTTATAATATCCCTATACTCCTTAAAATATACCCCGTATACGATAAACAACCCTTAATACCTTTATATAATTATAATAAAAACAAGTTTTATTAGTTTCTGGCGGGCCCCGAAGACTCTCTCCTAGTCTTACGTGGGCCGCGACAGGTCAATATCAGGGCGCACCCTTAGGCTGCCACGTGGCAACATCGTGTCGAGACAAGTGGCCAAATCAGTCAAGCTAGGGCCTACCCTAGCTAGCCTCGCGAGCCGCGAAGCCCTTGGCTAAAGCCTACGCGGGGCGGGAGAAACCTAAAATCAGGCCCTATAAATAGATGGCATCGGCTGTCAGTTGAAGTCGCTCACAATTCACCCTCTCTCGAATTTCTATAGTGTAGATGTTATAATCAGGTGTTATACCCCCTAATTAATGAAGTTCTGCCCCGTTGTAAGTATTATAACCCCGGTTACGTATTAGATAAGCTGCCCGATTGATCTAGTGCTCCGTAATGGCTGTCGGGGCTTTGCCCGACGTAGTCGTTGGAGTTCTGTCTCGGGGAGGGTATTACTAATGTAAATATTGGGTTATGATACTAACGCTTGTACATTGTTTAAATTATTAGATTATAAACAGGAAACCATCAGGAAAAGTCTAAACTAGCAATGTGAGTAATCTCCTGTTTGTAAACCTTTTTGCAAACTATTTTACAAAACCTCAATGCTTTATATTATAATTAAACAGTGATTGAGTATTTGTAATTCTACAATTATCGTCGGTATGTTGGGGTTTTGTATACAAAATTTGTTACTACACTATGAGTAGTAACATGACCACAAGTCGAGTCGATAGTACCGTGGGTGGTAATTAAGGTAGAATAATAAACAAATGTAATTGTTGATTGCCCTCAATACTGTACAAGGATAAAACTTGTCTTGATTAAACTGGGATTCACTCACCAGTATTTCCCACTGACAAAATGTTTTTAAACGCGTTTCAGGTAACAAAATGTGAAAGCCAAAATAGAAGCCAGCTGTAAAGCACTGAAGGCTTGGAAAATGTGGCTATAAAAGTTACCTAATAAACAAAGATGTTTTATTCAATAAAATAGGGTTTATCCCTATAAACATGTTGTAACAGAAACTTGGGTTTTACCCATGTGTTTATTAATATAAAAGTGTGGTATTTTACTCTGATAAAATATTTCCTAACTACGATCCTAATGAAAATTCCGCTGCCAAATTATGATAAACACCGATACCACCATCTCTGAGTAGGCCGCGGCCGCCCGCCTCCCGAGGCAGGGGTCGGGGGTTGCCACAGAGCGCGAGGAAGCTGCGAAACAACTATAAATTGAGCAGTCAGTGGCCTTTCAACATTGCTCGAAATCCTCTTCTGTCTCTTATAGTTCTGCTCAAATTAATATACCAAAGTACCAACACTCTGCTGCGATAACGGGGTAATAACTCGATCACTGCTACGGTTCTGTATCCGATAGATTAAAACCGATCAGATGGATGTTTAAGTGCTGCCTATATCTGGCTATAGTTTGTCATTCGTCGTGAGGGTTTAGATCTCGTGATTATCGTAAACGTTGTATTAAGTTACTAACCTAGTTTCGTTTGCATTGTATATTTAACTAGGTTTACCAGCTTAACCATTAGGCAGGCTTTGTGTAACACCTGTGCCTCCACGGCCATCAAACAAATACCGAACCAATGAAATATTATATTTCATACTTGGGATTTGTAAAAATATGTGTATCATTTGCACATATCAATTCTTGTTCAATTTCAAACTCTAAATCGCTTTCTGGAAGGTTATACGCGCACCGATGCGTAAATATAACCAGTTTAATGCAACAAACACTCTGGAATAGTGACATAGGCTTAACATACCTTAAATAACCTTTACATAACTTAGAAATAAGTTTTGAAGGCTTTGGTATGGCAAAATCAAGTTAAATCGCTTACAGGGACTAAATTTGACAAACTGCGAAAGTATGCCAATTTGAACTGTAACAGACATTCCGGAACATGACCATAAGTTAAACATACCATAAATATCCTTTACATGGCTTAGAAATAGGCTTTGAGGTGTTTGGTGTGCTAAAATAAACTTTTGGGTCATTCAGGGACTAAAAGTGTCAAAAAGTGCACAAGTTTGCATTTTTACGCATAACCCACGTTCTGAATACATCCGGACATCCAAAAATTTATGTAAGCATGACTATATTATGCTTTAGTGTTTGGCTTGTCAAAAATCCATTCGTCGCGTCATTTGGATCGTTTTTCGCGCTTATGCGCATTCCGTCGTAATTAAGCGAACATCACGTTCGTACGACCAAACGAACCAACACCCGGCATATTTTTGAGCATGTTTCATGTCCACAATGTTTAGGAATCATTTTAGGGCCTTAAATTTGGCTTTACGGGCCTTAGAAGTGTCGGAAATGGCCTTAAACACGTGCAGGGACTGAAACTGTAATTTCTGAAACTTGTTTTCTGATCAGAAGGGCTAGGCGGCCCGCCTCAGTTTTTGAACATCCTCAGGCGGCCCGCGTCCCACTATCAGACCAGATTAACTGCATTTAACAGCAGATTGCAGCTGTTTGATCCTCACCCACACATTCTCAATTGCTTAGTCAGATGATAAGGACCATTTTTAGTCACCACAACTTTGCAACACATGTACGGATGGGATTAAGGCACGTTTTCCATGAAACGATCCTAACGGTTACCCGAAAACTATAAATACCCCATCACCCCAATGCAAAACTTACAAGAACTTTGATTTGAGAAACTCTAAGTTGAAACTATTGTTTCATACCTGAGATTTTTGAATCGAGGTTAGCATTCGGGGACCCTTCGTAAGTATTCTTTCGTTCTTTTCCTTATTTTATTGCTTTTCGAGTCAGAAAGTCAAACTTTGTTTGACTTTCAGCGTTGACCAGTAATGGTCAATGCGAAGTTCATTTGAACTTCGCAACGTGAGTGTAATCACGTTGGTCATAGTCCCTTGGGACTATGCCCACTGATTACCACGTTGTCTAGGGTCGTAGGGTAGGCGATCTAATAAATCACCTATACTCTCGAACCCGACCCAGTTTGGTCGATCATTAGGATCCGACCAAATACATTAGGTGACCATAGTAGGTAGGGAATAACCTTCCGAGGTTATACCCTATGGTCACATCGTTTAAGTAGTTGTATGATAGGTAGTTTATATGCCTTAGGTAAATTACCAGAATACCCTTTTCATGTATAATTGGTAATTAAGCATATGTAACCTAAACTTTTGTCACATAACTGATTATGTAACATGTTTAGGCATATAACACTTGTCGTAGAACTAGTTAGGCGGTCCGAACGCGTTTCACGCGAACGACGCGTCAAAGTAGCATAAGCTACCTAAACGGGTCGTAATGGGTCGTAAGCTATTAGGTTGGGTTTCATTTAGCATGTAGGCTTTGATAAACCATATGACACGAGTCTCTATACTCGTTTGGTTTACGAAACCTCATTCTATCCGATCTTCCGATTTAGGTCCGGTTTATTAATGTAGTTACCTATATTAGGTGCCGTTTGATTTCCGTGATCTCTAGCATTGTTTGGTTGTCACTCAAGGACTACTGAGCATTCTCAAGTGAGTACATAGACCCCTCTTTTACTGTTTTCCAAACTATTTTGGGGTGAAACACATGTGCCTACTTGTTACTTTCGTGCTTTCCTGTTTTCACATCATATACTTGCTATGTTCATTAGTACATTTATAGTACATGATTTCATGGTGTTCTATGCTTTGTATGATGACTTTGCATACTTAGTACATTGTTTTACATGACTTTTCTACTTTGTATGATGACTTTGCATACTTAGTACATTGTTTTATACTGCATCTCTGTTGCATATGTTCCAGTAACATATGGACACATTGTTTTACAGCTCTACCCTGTATGTTTACTCTAGCATACTAGGTACATTATCTTCATAAAACATGCTTACATTTTGGTATGACATTTGGTTTGTTTAAACTATACTATACATTCATTAACACCGATCATGCCGTTCGTTAGTAGGTAGTGGTACCATAGGACTTGACAAATCCCGTTCCGGACATCCCAGGGAAAGGGGATGAAAGGAATGACCGAATCCGAATACATATTCTCTTGATAACTCACTTTTACATAGTTATCCGTCTGTCTCAAGGCTTGGATGTATGAATTTTCACAATACCGCATAAATGTTCATATTCAGTATAGCATGCATATATCTTACAAAACATAACTTTGATTTAAACCAAGTTTTACTTCAATACTTTGTTTTGTACATTTTTACTTATGGTTTAAGTAGTCTAAATTTTACTTACCATACATATCATTTTGGTTATACATTACTTGACTACTTTTGGACTATAAACATTTGACATGGTTTATACAAGGACTTTTAACTATTGGTTTAAACATAGACTTATTACATTGGTGGTTTGAGTAAGTGATTAAGTAACGATGCGTGTGTAATATGATACAAGCATGGTGGATACGCCGCTGGTACTTCCTATATATAAGTGTTTGTATGGTATTACATATATCGTAGCGTTATTTGAATCATTTCAGTTTGATACATATAACATTTTATACAAATAACATACCTTTCACAATACATTGTTTTACAAACAACTTAACTTTTACAAACTCATTTTACATGGTTACTCATTTAACCATGCATTATTTTCTTATTTATACATATCATCTGAACTTATTGTTTTTCAAATGATTTACAAAGACAAAGCAAATTACAAGGTTCATGACTAAACATTTTCTCAAACATAAGTCATGAAACCTATTTTCACAAAACCTATGTATCTCACAGGCATTTTTATGCTGACGTACCTATTTTCACATGTGTTTTTCAGGAGCTGTTGCATAAGATGATCAAGATACACATAGGCAGACTTGGGCTTTAGTGAAAATAAAAGATGCAAGACTAGTTAATTATGTTGTATTTCTTTGTTTGTTAAGACATTGTAACACTATTAATCAATAAAGCGAAACTTTAATTTCCATGGTTGTGAAACATTAATTATGTTACAACACTCCCCGATGTTTCCGCCACGTTTTGTATGTTCTACGTGGTCGGGGTGTGACAGAAAAGATGGTATCAGAGCCAATGGTTATAGGGAATTAGGTTATTAGTAATACTTTGACCTAGTCTATAACCTTCTTAGGACCCTAACGCGAGTTTACTTGCGTTTAGTCATAAAACAATACCGTCACCTATCCTTAGGCGACGATCACAACAAGAACATAAATTTCTGAACCACTTTGAAAACTAATCATCTGTTCTAGGATGATTGATTACTAGGTTTTGAACCCTCTATTGTAAGGTTTTGAACTCTCTGTTATATGGTTTTGAACCCCTTTGAGTTTTCAAAATCTCGTCAAGGTTTTGGGTTTTAAATAATGTGAACACGTGCAAACTGGAAGGGTGAATGCCTGTATTCTGGGTTTTCTGTCTAGGCAAGCACTTCGTATACATCTCATCAGACGCGAGACCAGTTGTGCTTACCTGGGAATTCTTGGGATGAGTGTTCACTTATAGGCGAGCATGTCTTCGCGATACATTATTTTCGACCCATTTACTTTGATTTGTCACTGTGTGTCGTTTGTTGCTTTGTAGTAACAAACAAATGACCACTATCCTTGCTTTCATCAGATTTGTTTCGTCTCATTCTTGTCGTCTAATTCTCTCTCTCGTTTCCTTTCATGTTTCCTCTTTTAGAATGCCTCCTCGACACGAAAGCCAGATAGAGACTGCCGAATTGGCAGAAATCATTGCGCAGCAAATGGCTGCTCAATTCCCAAACCTCTTTGCTCAATGGAACCAAGCCAACAACAACAACAATGTTCTATGCAAATACAAGGATTTTAACCAGGCTAAACCACTCAAGTTTAGTGGTTCTGAAGGAGCGACTGGGCTTCTTCAATGGTTCGAGAGCATTGAGAATACTTTCCGCCACGTGCAGTGTCCTGACAATCGCAAGGTCGAGTTTTCTTCGAGTGTGTTTCAGAAGAGGGCTCTCACATGGTGGAACGGGATTATGAGGGATCGTGGTGCAGAAGTTGCTCTAGCACAGACATGGGCTGAACTTAGGGCTCTCATGATGAGGGAATTCTGTCCTCGTCATGAGCAGCGAGCTTTGGAGAAGGAATTTGATGAGTTGAAGCAAGATAGTGGTGAGCACAGGGCGTATACTGATAGGTTTGAGGAGTTGAGTCTGCTTTGCCCGACAATGGTTACCCCACTTGACATAGCTATCGAAAGGTACATCGACGGCCTACCTGACTCGGTACAAGACATCCTTACTGGTAGTAACCCTGCCACACTCCGTCAGGCGATCGAGTTATCAGCGACATTGACTGAGTCGCAGATTCGGAAGAATAAATTACACAGGAAGGGTGACAAGGGCGAGAAACAGTCGTCTGACAAGGAGGATAGCAAGAAAGGTCAAAACAAGAATGGGAAGGATTCTAGTTCATCAAAGAGGGCAAGGAAGCGTAAGGTTTCCCAAAACTATGCCATTACTGCACAGGCCCAAGCTGCACCAAATCAGCCTGCGCAACCACTAGCCAAGAAGCCTTATTTTGGCAATGCACCTTTGTGCAACAGGTGTAACGGCCATCATCAACCACACCTCCAGTGTCGTCAGTGCACAAACTGCGGAAGATCCGGTCATCTTGCTGACACCTGCCGCATCCCTGCTAATCCGAATCGCCCAGTTCAGAACCCGGCTCAACAAGTTGCTCAGCCTCTTGCTCAGCAACAGGGTCAAGCTGCACGACCACACTACCCACCTGGTGCCTGTTACAATTGTGGGGATCTGACCCACTACAGAAACCGATGCCCAAAGCTTGCTAATGCAAATCCGACCCACGGATGAGCATTCAGCTGAACAAAGGATGTTGCTGTCTTATGCCTTTGTTTCTTTTGTTTTCGTGTGTTGTGAAACAATATGTCTCGTTCATAAATAAAAGTTGTTGTTCACAATTCTGATATACAAGTATAATTACATGTGTGTATGACTTTTCCTATGATACCTACATCAAGGAACTATGTTCCTTACAAACTACTCTTGTGATTCTCTCTTTCAAATGATCGCTCATGATTCCTTCGAAAATTTTAAGTACTCGTTTCATTCTAAGATACGAAGTACATAAAATAAAGTGACATTATGAGTAATCATGCTTCTGCACATCTGTGCCTTTGAAATCCTTGGTTAAATAACTAAGGGTATTTTCAAATCTCATACCCATTATGTTTTGATTTTTTTAACATATACAGTACAAGTATTTCAAAAACAATCTTCATGATCTCAAAACATTTCATATAGTTTGAAAACAATTTATCTAAATACATTATCTATGTTATTTCAAAAACATTAGCCATGTTATCAAAACCAACCTTCCTAATTTCAAAATATTTCATATAGTCTGAAGGCAATATTAACACAATACATTTCCTTATCAAGTGCATGATTTCGAAAAGCATCATTCATGTCTTTCAAAAACCTTATACATAATTTCAAAATTCATCTCTCATGATTTTAAAACATTTTTGTAAATATATCTATCTAATACACCTACTTTATTTCAAAAGTATTATATATAAGGTTTCAAAAACGGTAAACACATTTTTTCTTAAAAGAACCCCATGCACAGTTTTCAAAAATATTTTCCTCGTACATCGACTTAACTTTCAAATTTCGCTTCATATGTCGCCTTGGCATATCTGGCATCTCAACTTTGTAAAGCATTTCAACTTCATGTTTTGACATAAGCACGTCCAGTGCAAGGTTTCAAAACATCTTCAACTTCTAAAATCCATATGGGATCTTTTTATCTTCATATTTAGACCCTTGTGGATGATCATCATTCAAATTAGAGTCCTTAATTGGATTCTTTATGTACCTTAATTCGAACATTTCGAGTTCTAGTAATCGAAATCGAATTTTCTTTTTGAATCTTTCTATCTTTATAGTTAGATTCTTGATAATGTTTAAAGTGCCAAATGAAATCCACGAGATGGATTCCTAGTGTGCTTTAAATACATGTACTCTGTTAGCAGAACAAACTTCTAGTTAAACAATTTTGTGGTTATGTGACTATGTGTTTATTCATCTTATGTTTTCTTTTATGCATTTTTGTGTTTTTAATACTCTGGATATTCGTTATCCAAATCCTCGCAGAATCTTTCATATCTTCATATGAGGGATTCGTAGCAGGATATTCAAAAGGTACTACCTTCAATCCTTAATGGGCTTCTATGTAATAGTTAAGACCCTTGGATTATATAAGTACCGCTCCATGTTTCATAAGAGATCCTTTTAGTGGTCTAGTCTAAAAGATTGATTCACAATTTGGTTAAAGGACGACATCTAGTGATGTAGCTGGACAGACTCCTTGATAAGTCTATTTAGATCATTTATTGATTTAGTCAAAAGGACCCTATGGTGGTCTAGTCACACTCATCACCGGTTTGTTCATTTGGTTTTCCCCTACACACTATAAAATAGACTGTGTGTACTGTGCAAGGAATTGTCTGATTATGGACGCGTACATAATTATGAAATTTAGTGCACAGAAACCCAGTAAGATTTATTATGTGTAAGAGCCGATAGTGACAACAATAACGAAATGAGAACGATGTAATGGAGGTACGGTGGACGCACCAATGACGCTTCATATACTTGTATATAAGTATCTGTAGGTCCCTCTTCCGGATGAGTGTGAAACCTTATCCTTGATATAGAAACACACTAGCGAGTGCGGAATCCAAGCTAGCATGCAAACCGAGTTGAGACAAGTATAAAACACAAAACACACAAGGTTCAACGATTAACACCACTTGTATTAATGCGTATGAAAGGTTCCGGTTACAAGCACAAGGTTTACAGATGTATTCCGTAAACTCTCTAAAGTGTGTGTGTGTTCCTGGACAGAATGCTCTCTATGTGTTTCCAATGTCTAAACTGAAATGAACACAACACTTGGGTATTTATACCCGACACAGCAGCTATGGTCGAAGGATCAGGAAGTCTGGTCGAAGGATCATCTATCGACCAGAGTTCCACCGAAAGATCCAAACATACATCGAAGGATGATATCCTTCGATGTCCATCTGTATCTATCGAATTACATCATCTTTCGAGGTCATCGAAGGATCTAAACTATCCTTCGATGCCTCATCCTTCGACACCAGCATGTTTCAACCAATGTGCTAACTGTTTGACCAAGTCAAACCGGAGGATGGTTGACTGGTCAAACTTACATCGAACGCACATAAAAACAAATCTAACACAAGACATCGTTTTGTATCATGACACATTACAGACAAAGTACAAACACAAGTCTTCGTCTTGATCTTCGTGTCTTCGAGTCGAAACCAAGTCGAACTGAGCTGAGTTGAACCGAGCCGAGTCGTGTCCACAAAATATGTATCAACAAACTCCCCCTTGGACGCTACTCGTGAGGTTCAACGCTATTCGTGAGATTCAACTTCGATGTCTTCCACGTCGGAGGATCTTCAAAGTCTTCACGCGTCGTAAGTAGAAAGTGCATCAACAAACTTCCCTTTTGATTAGGTAGTGTGTCAATAAACTCCCCCTTAGATTGAGCTCTCCATTGAGTCATGCTCGTGAATCTTTTAACTTGTCAATTCTTCAGATCCTTGTGGTGTTGATGAAGTGTCAGCGGCAACTCGATCACTTTATCCTTTGAGTGCCTCCACTTCGTGTCTTCATTCCAAAGCTTGTCATCGACCATGTTCTCCTCGCCTTTAGCATCTGCACATGCAAGAAAGCTAAACGCATAATGAGAACAACCGCTTGGAATATAGTTAACATATAAACAGACGACACATATGAGATCAAATCTCAGTCAAACACCAACCGACAACAGTTTGAAAGTTTAGAAAAATATTCCATTTTAATCCTATGACTTTCAAAACTCTTTAACTTCGACAGTTTATGAAGATGCAAATGTTTTCAGGCTTACGATCAGGATTTTGGGTAGGATAGACTCGAGTTCCAACATCAGTCAATCAAAAATAAACTAGAAGTAAAATCTTTTTGGATTTTATAAAGTTTATATTAAAACACACCGAAAATCTTTTTGGAATTTTCATTACTCAAACGTAAGACGGAAAACAGTAAATAAATATATACAAGATGCATAAACTGAAAACAGTAAATAAATATCTACAGACATTCTTTTTGCGAGTTTCGAGGGTAAGAGAATCATATCAGTGTACGGTCATGCCAAAACGCTCTTGTTGTTCTTTTAGTTAACATTTAGATAAGCATCCTATAACGATTATCGGTATTGTTGTCCACATAAACTCAACTTATCATTTGTAATCATGGCGAGGGGATACGTTAAGGTATGATTTATACTTACCGACCGGTGTTCATCCACATCACAACACATTCCCGTATCAAGGTATGCACGAGGGTTCATCTTACCGGTGAGTATACCGATTATCATCTGTTTGACCGTATATGATGTGAGATTCTCACTTATTTTGATTGAAAACAAGCCCTATGTGATATAATCACTTATTGATGAGGAACTTGATTTTCAGATGCATGAGGGCACAGGAGCAAGTCCGTGAACAGGTCAGTACTTTCGTACAGCAGAGAGACGAACTTGACTCCCGGATAAATGTGATATATTATCACTTATTTGTTTGGACATGTGATTGTTGATCACTTATTGAGGTCGTATGCAGTATGTACACGTATGTATAATATCATGGAAGATCTAGACTTGCGTCCCCGTTATTTTTCGGTAAAAGAAACAACCATGATACCCAGATGATAAGCAGCATAAAGACCGAATATCTCAGAACCTCGGCAATCTCTCAAACAAAATTTCGGTACCAAGACCATATGCCAATGAATGGTTCCCACCCAGTCTTCAGTCGATTTAAGTTTATATCACCCTGCACACTTTAAAATGATTGTGAGCCTACTGATACATCTTATATAGAGCTGCTTATCGCTTTTTCATTTAAGGTTTAAAGAGGTTTAGACAGACTACTGATGTACTATCATTTTCTCTTTTTCTCGCCAGGAAACTCATTTTTGATTTTCTAATGTTTTTGTGCTTTTGAAATTTTTCGATGTTTTTGGATTTTTCAATTTTTGGATTTACTCCCCCTAAAATCAACAAACTAAGATAAAATTTAAAAACACAAAGGAATTTACAAAAATGACTTTCCGATGTTGGTTAACTCATGTTTTACCTCAATGCCATTTACCAAAATTAAGTTTTAATCTGAAAAGATTTATCGAATTTTGGAAAAATCAGTTGGCATGTCGGTTTGCGGTGCGGACCATGACAACATTGTCTGGCCAAAGAGTGCTGCGAGAGGATAACAATTTTGAAAGCAGCTTAAATAACGACAAGTAAAGGAGAGATTAGAATTTCAAAACCGTATCCTGCAACTGCTTCGTGCATTGCAAGGAATCTGAGTGCTCTCCCAAACTGGATATCCACCCGGTGTGGATTAAAGTCGATTCTTTGTAGCTACTGAGAAGTCTCTTGACAGCAACAAGACTATAAACCTTTGGGTCCGGCTGGTCTTCCACATTTCACCAGCGAAGGTTTTTGTCTTTCTCTTGAGAAGAAATAGTGTGCGGTTATCCAATCCATGCCAAGGCATCCGCACACCCGGTTGGTTTGTTCAACAAACACATTTTCTTCAATCACACCACGAAGAAATGTACACTGCACGTTCATCTTGTTGATTGTGAACTTTAGACGTGCTGCAGGTGCGTACATTTTGATTTGAATCTATCCTGGGGACCCGATCAAAGCTTGATAGCATTTTTGTCGAAGCTTTTAAAATTTCTTTCAACAGACAATTCTTTTTCCTTTTTCACTTTCTTTTCTTCTCTCCATCACAGGCAACAATTTCTTCTGTCGCCTATTTTGTGCATGGATACTCCACTATCAACAATCTTACGACTATCGAGAGTTCCTCCTGGAATATCCTACACACTCATTCAAAGATTAGACGGAGAGGGGGACCCAAGCCTTTGTGGACCTGGGTCGTCCTTGATCATCAAGGAAAGTGATTTCAATCTCCTGATGATTAGGAAATAGAACCTGCGGTGCTCCCCCTGATTTAATTACCTGTTTTGGTTTCCAAACTGTTTGTTCTTTACCAGTATTTGAATTTGTTTTTGCATTTACTGGTTTTTCCGTTTTAGGTTTTGTTTGAACAGGTTTTTCTTCTTTCACCTCTGCCTTTAAGACCTTTTCAATTACCTTTTGACTCTTTTGTTTCAACTTCTTTTCCCTTTCTTTCAAGACACGCGGGTCTTGTTTTGGGGAAACTGATCGTTTTTGGTAATTGATTTCTTGGGGAGCCTTCAACTTTTGCAGGTATGGGCAGTATCTTACAATGTGCCCAATTGTGCCACACTCAAAACACATTCTCCGCTCTACAAACCTCGGAGAAACATGTTGATGACCAGTCGAAGAATCAGACAATGAACTTTGTGATCTAGATGTACTTGGACCTAAATCACATCCTTTGGTATGTTGGGTGTAATTATTCTGATCATTTCGTTTTAAAATTCTAACTTGTTTTATAAAATCAATGTTAGATTTATCCTGAAATGTTTCAAGTGTATCTGTACCCTTTGATCCAACAAAGTTCACTTTCTGTTCTCGTTTCTTAACAGGAGCTCTTTTGTTTTGCACCTTTTGCTGTTGAACCTTAGGTGCTTGAACATTTTTGTTCTGAGCTTTCTTTCCCTGTCCCTTACCCTTTCCAGAATTGACTTGTTGTTTTCGCTCAATTGGTTGTTTTTGGTTTCCGTATTGTTTTCTAATTTGTTCACACGGAATTGGATCACATTGAGTGACGGTAACTTTGCCACTTTTGTTCCCCAAAAACTTTTCAATACATCCTTCAAAAATTTGCTCAATTAAATCTTGATTTACATTTTTAATTGGAAAATCTTTGTTAGAGTAAATTTTGTCATCTCCTTTGAGCGTGTACAACAAGTTATTCCCTTCACAACTAGAAACACGGGACTCCATTCCTTTTGACATCTCAGTCTTACTCGGTTCCACTGGTGGATCACACAAGATGTGATTCTCAATTGGAATATCTGTTGTAACCGAGTTAGACTGTTGTTTCACAATCACTACAGACTCATTATCAGATTCATCATCCGAAGAATCAGTATCCTCAACAGTGGGAGGACTCTGTTCCTTAACACATGATGAATCTGTCACATTCTCAGATTCAGATTCTGATTGACCAGAGGATGATGTACCAGTTGTGAACCCGAGGCCTGCTGCAAAATCATCTAGATTGAGTGGCACTGTAGGTTCAAAACGGGGCATATCCTCGTCATCAGGCGATTTGGAGTAATTGTGATTCATTGGGGGAGGACATGATTTGAATCCATTACACTTTCTATCCCCCTTTTTCTTCTGAACATCAATAATGTGATCCAAAACATAGCGGGAATTGGAATAGCTTTCCAATTTCTGCTTAATTGTCTCACATTCACACCTAGCTGTTGCTAACTCAACCATTTGTTTTTCAATTGTGTCAATTAAATCATTGTTAACATGTTGTTTTCTCAAAACAGCCCTTTGTAATTCAGAGACATCATGTTTTAATGACGCAATTGTTTCTTTAAACTCCTTTTCATTTCTGGTTAAAAACAAGTTAGCTTCAGTTGCTTTTGAAAGATCAACAATCAATTCTTGATTGTGTTTGTGTGTGACTTCAAATTTACTTTCCTGTTCAGCAAATTTAACCTTTAAACTATCACAATTTTCACAGCTAACTACAGTGGGTTCATCGACACTTACCTGACCTGATGAACTGTCGACATTAGCCGTAAAGGCTGAATGGAAAGAAAAAGATCCATCTTCAGAGAAGAACTTAGCAAGCTTCTCGGAAGTTCCAGCAGATTTCTGGCATAGAATAGATCTTCTCTTGCATAATACTTCAGCTTCAGCCAATAGTTCATCAACCTTCAAATCTAAAGCGTCACTTGATAAATCACCAGCATCAAGTGATTCCCCATCTGTGCTCCCACTATAACCTGAACTATCTTCATCTTCTGAAGATTCACCAGCAGACGTGGGTTCTACTACCTTCTCTGTCACCTTAGCATAACATGCTGTTCCACCGTTTCCTCCTTCTCCAAGCTGAAGCGACCAATCACAACCTTCATCCATTTGAACCACGAGTCCCCGGTTGGCATTTGATGACCCTGGTTGGCTTTGGTTGTTGACAGGTACCAACGTACGAATATTGTTCCTGTTCTGGTGCTGCTGGTTGCCTTGATTTCTGAAGGGGTTTTGGTTTCCATGCTGAGCAGGTCTTGTGCATTCCCTTTTGAAGTGACCTCGTTCACCACAGTTAAAGCATGTTACAGCTTGCTTGTCGAAACCATACTTGGTATCTTTCTTGCTTTCCAAGTTGGTTCTCCCGGTCCTTTCCATAAACTCCTTTGCTCTTCGAATTGCACTAGCAAGAGCCCATTTGATATCCATCATTTCAAACTCGTCCCTATCAACTTGCTGATAATATTCATTGGTTAGATTGATATTCCCAATCTGACCTGCGATCAATCCACAATAAGCACTAACCAAGGTATTCAACATCTCCATATGCTCCTTGGCTATTTCGACACTGACTTTTGAAAAGTTGGAAGTGTCTAATCTGACAGTGTTTGGATTGGAAGTGGCTTGAATGTTTGACGAGCTTCCATAAAACCCTTGCTGTGGCGGTTGTTGCTGCTGAGGAGCTGTCGGTTTCACATCTGGTCTTGGATACATCAAGTATGCTGAAGGATCAAACTGATCTGTTGTTGATGATCCGGTGTTTGAGACGAAAGCTGTTTGAAGCTTCGCGTGTTGAGAAGCTGGTCTTTCTCCACCAATACCTCCAGCAATCCCAAAATACATCTCTGGACTTTGAGGAGTGAGTGTTCTTTTTGCCTTCAGTTTTTCTTCTACATCCTTGTTCTCCAATTTTTGAATTAAATCATAAACGGTGATTGTGTCCAGAACACCGTTTTCTTTAAGGATTTCAAGATAACTGCTCCACTTTGCTGGTAAGCTATCAGCAAATCTCTTTGTCATCTCTTGTGGAGTGGCATTGACTTTAAAAGCAAACATCTCGCTCAACAAGTGATGAAACCTTGTAGATAAATCTGCCAAAGTCTCATTCTCCATACACGTAAATCCTTCAAACTCTTTCTTCAGCAAATCTTGCTTGATCTTTCTTGATTGAGCATTTCCTTCACATCTTAACGTGAGCATATCCCACAAGCTTTTAGTAGTAGTGCAATAAACAAACTGGTGGTAAATGTCTCTGTTAAGAGCTTGTGTGAGAATCATGAATGCTTTCTTTTCTAATTCAATCTTCTTCTTATCTGCATCAGTCAGAGTGCTGTAAGTTTCTGGATTTGATCCTGCAACTTCCAATTCGTTTTCAAATGGAGTGAAGAAACACATCCATAGATCTTGACCTTGCCCCTGAACATAAGTTCTCAGTCTATCTTTCCACCATCCCCAATCATTGATGTGATTCAGCTTTGGCGGTTTTGTGCTTGTGCCAGTTTCACTGTCGTTCTGCATCATAGATTGGATGCTGTTGTGTTGATTTGTGACCAATGCCCATTGATTTGCAGTAATCATTGCAGCTTGAGTTGGGGCAATAGATCGCATCCATGCAGATTTGTCGAATTCTGGCTCAGGTTGTGTAACTGATGATCGTGAAGATGTCAGAGTCCACGCGGTTGGATCCCACTGATTGTTTGTTCCCATTTTATAATAATCAATATATTAAGTGAAAATTGATTTAAAATAAAATTAATTTTCACAAACTATATTAAAAATTTCGAATGATAATCAAACAGCCGAAGGATCAAGGCTCGAAACACCTGAAAAACACAAACTGTTAAGCTAAAACAAATTAGGGTCCAAAGATGCACACAGGTTCGAAAGACAGAAACTTGTTCGAAGGATCAACAGTGTTCGAAAGATCACTGTTGAGTCTCGAACAATGGTTTCGAAAGATTCACTAACTCGAAAGATTCACTGTTCGACAGATCCTTATCTTTCGAATATATATCCTTATCTTTCGAATAACTATCTTTCGGAAAGATTCCCTTGATCGAAGGATATGTCTCTGAATTCGAATGATGGGTCGAAAGATGACTATCTATCGAGCCTTCCTGATCGTAAGATGATCTTTCGAGGTCGAAAGATATCCTTCGATTGCAACTGACACAACTGACACAAAGTTGACAGGTTGGTGAAAGTGTGACGGGTTGGTAGGAACTTTCGGCAAACGGCAGAAGACAGAAAGTATGGTCAGACCCTGCTTTTTCACCAACTCAGATCTGGTTACCTTCCCAACACAAACAACTTTCGAAAATAGTCAAACAAGATCAAAACATGCAACACTTTGAATAACACTTGAATATTTGATGAAGATACCAACTTTTAACAATGTGAATATGATAACCACAAGGTTTTTATAACAACTTTCAGCAAAACATGCAATGATTTTCGAAGTTTAAACAGAAAATTTCCAGAAAATTATGAACTTCAAAAACCCGAAACACTCTAAAACACTTGGTTTTAACAAGGAAAAGAGCCAAGGCTCTGATACCACTTGTAGGTCCCTCTTCCGGATGAGTGTGAAACCTTATCCTTGATATAGAAACACACTAGCGAGTGCGGAATCCAAGCTAGCATGCAAACCGAGTTGAGACAAGTATAAAACACAAAACACACAAGGTTCAACGATTAACACCACTTGTATTAATGCGTATGAAAGGTTCCGGTTACAAGCACAAGGTTTACAGATGTATTCCGTAAACTCTCTAAAGTGTGTGTGTGTTCCTGGACAGAATGCTCTCTATGTGTTTCCAATGTCTAAACTGAAATGAACACAACACTTGGGTATTTATACCCGACACAGCAGCTATGGTCGAAGGATCAGGAAGTCTGGTCGAAGGATCATCTATCGACCAGAGTTCCACCGAAAGATCCAAACATACATCGAAGGATGATATCCTTCGATGTCCATCTGTATCTATCGAATTACATCATCTTTCGAGGTCATCGAAGGATCTAAACTATCCTTCGATGCCTCATCCTTCGACACCAGCATGTTTCAACCAATGTGCTAACTGTTTGACCAAGTCAAACCGGAGGATGGTTGACTGGTCAAACTTACATCGAACGCACATAAAAACAAATCTAACACAAGACATCGTTTTGTATCATGACACATTACAGACAAAGTACAAACACAAGTCTTCGTCTTGATCTTCGTGTCTTCGAGTCGAAACCAAGTCGAACTGAGCTGAGTTGAACCGAGCCGAGTCGTGTCCACAAAATATGTATCAACAGTATCCCTCTTACATTGCAATCATGATGTTATTAAAGGTTACTAGAAGTTCAGAACCCTAATCAATATTGTTCGATCTTTTCAACTTCATGTTTTCAAGCTCTCACAAGTTTCCTCTAAATAAATTTCGGGACGAAATTTCCTAAAGTAGGGGAGACTGTAACACCTGTGCCTCCACGGCCATCAAACAAATACCGAACCAATGAAATATTATATTTCATACTTGGGATTTGTAAAAATATGTGTATCATTTGCACATATCAATTCTTGTTCAATTTCAAACTCTAAATCGCTTTCTGGAAGGTTATACGCGCACCGATGCGTAAATATAACCAGTTTAATGCAACAAACACTCTGGAATAGTGACATAGGCTTAACATACCTTAAATAACCTTTACATAACTTAGAAATAAGTTTTGAAGGCTTTGGTATGGCAAAATCAAGTTAAATCGCTTACAGGGACTAAATTTGACAAACTGCGAAAGTATGCCAATTTGAACTGTAACAGACATTCCGGAACATGACCATAAGTTAAACATACCATAAATATCCTTTACATGGCTTAGAAATAGGCTTTGAGGTGTTTGGTGTGCTAAAATAAACTTTTGGGTCATTCAGGGACTAAAAGTGTCAAAAAGTGCACAAGTTTGCATTTTTACGCATAACCCACGTTCTGAATACATCCGGACATCCAAAAATTTATGTAAGCATGACTATATTATGCTTTAGTGTTTGGCTTGTCAAAAATCCATTCGTCGCGTCATTTGGATCGTTTTTCGCGCTTATGCGCATTCCGTCGTAATTAAGCGAACATCACGTTCGTACGACCAAACGAACCAACACCCGGCATATTTTTGATCATGTTTCATGTCCACAATGTTTAGGCATCATTTTAGGTCCTTAAAGTTGGCTTTACGGGCCTTAGAAGTGTCGGAAATGGCCTTAAACACGTGCAGGGACTGAAACTGTAATTTCTGAAACTTGTTTTCTGATCAGAAGGGCTAGGCGGCCCGCCTCAGTTTCTGAACATCCTCAGGCGGCCCGCGGCCCACTATCAGACCAGATTAACTGCATTTAACAGCAGATTGCAGCTGTTTGATCCTCACCCACACATTCTCAATTGCTTAGTCAGATGATAAGGACCATTTTTAGTCACCACAACTTTGCAACACATGTACGGATGGGATTAAAGCACGTTTTCCATGAAACGATCCTAACGGTTACCCGAAAACTATAAATACCCCATCACCCCAATGCAAAACTTACAAGAACTTTGATTTGAGAAACTCTAAGTTGAAACTATTGTTTCATACCTGAGATTTTTGAATCGAGGTTAGCATTCGGGGACCCTTCGTAAGTATTCTTTCGTTCTTTTCCTTATTTTATTGCTTTTCGAGTCAGAAAGTCAAACTTTGTTTGACTTTCAGCGTTGACCAGTAATGGTCAATGCGAAGTTCGTTTGAACTTCGCAAAGTGAGTGTAATCACGTTGGTCATAGTCCCTTGGGACTATGCCCACTGATTACCACGTTGTCTAGGGTCGTAGGGTAGGCGATCTAATAAATCACCTATACCCTCGAACCCGACCCAGTTTGGTCGATCATTAGGATCCGACCAAATACATTAGGTGACCATAGTAGGTAGGGAATAACCTTCCGAGGTTATACCCTATGGTCACATCGTTTAAGTAGTTGTATGATAGGTAGTTTATATGCCTTAGGTAAATTACCAGAATACCCTTTTCATGTATAATTGGTAATTAAGCATATGTAACCTAAACTTTTGTCACATAACTGATTATGTAACATGTTTAGGCATATAACACTTGTCGTAGAACTAGTTAGGCGGTCCGAACGCGTTTCACGCGAACGACGCGTCAAAGTAGCATAAGCTACCTAAACGGGTCGTAATGGGTCGTAAGCTATTAGGTTGGGTTTCATTTAGCATGTAGGCTTTGATAAACCATATGACACGAGTCTCTATACTCGTTTGGTTTACGAAACCTCATTCTATCCGATCTTCCGATTTAGGTCCGGTTTATTAATGTAGTTACCTATATTAGGTGCCGTTTGATTTCCGTGATCTCTAGCATTGTTTGGTTGTCACTCAAGGACTACTGAGCATTCTCAAGTGAGTACATAGACCCCTCTTTTACTATTTTCCAAACTATTTTGGGGTGAAACACATGTGCCTACTTGTTACTTTCGTGCTTTCCTGTTTTCACATCATATACTTGCTATGTTCATTAGTACATTTATAGTACATGATTTCATGGTGTTCTATGCTTTGTATGATGACTTTGCATACTTAGTACATTGTTTTACATGACTTTTCTACTTTGTATGATGACTTTGCATACTTAGTACATTGTTTTATACTGCATCTCTGTTGCATATGTTCCAGTAACATATGGACACATTGTTTTACAGCTCTACCCTGTATGTTTACTCTAGCATACTAGGTACATTATCTTCATAAAACATGCTTACATTTTGGTATGACATTTGGTTTGTTTAAACTATACTATACATTCATTAACACCGATCATGCCGTTCGTTAGTAGGTAGTGGTGCCATAGGACTTGACAAATCCCGTTCCGGACATCCCAGGGAAAGGGGATGAAAGGAATGACCGAATCCGAATACATATTCTCTTGATAACTCACTTTTACATAGTTATCCGTCTGTCTCAAGGCTTGGATGTATGAATTTTCACAATACCGCATAAATGTTCATATTCAGTATAGCATGCATATATCTTACAAAACATAACTTTGATTTAAACCAAGTTTTACTTCAATACTTTGTTTTGTACATTTTTACTTATGGTTTAAGTAGTCTAAATTTTACTTACCATACATATCATTTTGGTTATACATTACTTGACTACTTTTGGACTATAAACATTTGACATGGTTTATACAAGGACTTTTGACTATTGGTTTAAACATAGACTTATTACATTGGTGGTTTGAGTAAGTGATTAAGTAACGATGCGTGTGTAATATGATACAAGCATGGTGGATACGCCGCTGGTACTTCCTATATATAAGTGTTTGTATGGTATTACATATATCGTAGCGTTATTTGAATCATTTCAGTTTGATACATATAACATTTTATACAAATAACATACCTTTCACAATACATTGTTTTACAAACAACTTAACTTTTACAAACTCATTTTACATGGTTACTCATTTAACCATGCATTATTTTCTTATTTATACATATCATCTGAACTTATTGTTTTTCAAATGATTTACAAAGACAAAGCAAATTACAAGGTTCATGACTAAACATTTTCTCAAACATAAGTCATGAAACCTATTTTCACAAAACCTATGTATCTCACAGGCATTTTTATGCTGACGTGCCTATTTTCACATGTGTTTTTCAGGAGCTGTTGCATAAGATGATCAAGATACACATAGGCAGACTTGGGCTTTAGTGAAAATAAAAGATGCAAGACTAGTTAATTATGTTGTATTTCTTTGTTTGTTAAGACATTGTAACACTATTAATCAATAAAGAGAAACTTTAATTTCCATGGTTGTGAAACATTAATTCTGTTACAACACTCCCCGATGTTTCCGCCACGTTTTGTATGTTCTACGTGGTCGGGGTGTGACACTTTGACCGTTTAAATCTGCAATGTGAGTCATTCTCTTTTCCTATCAAATTGCTTTACAAAACCCTAAATGTTTTCTAGTTATACTTACAGTGATTAAGTCTTTCTAATCTTAAATTACTGCCAGTACGTGGGGTTTTGTATACACTACTTGTCAAGCGTCCCTTTTAGGTGAACGGACCCAATAGTGATATTACCACAGTCACAGGTCTTGCCGAGTGACAACTTGGTCAAATAATTATAAGATAGAAGCAATTGTGAAAACTCTTAATACTGTATGTTATAACAATGTGTCTTTTGTATAAATGGAATGCACTCGTCAGTATTTTTCGCTGATCAAATATTTTAAAAACAGGTGATTTACTGTGAAAAAAGGAGAAGTGCCGCATAGCACTCCAGCTTAAATAAAGTGGCTTAGTAAATAGAAATAAACATATTTTTCTGTAATCAAAGGATTTCTCAGTTAAATTCCTTTCCTGTAAATACAGAGTTTGTCCCGAAATTTATAATAAAATAATTCGGTGTTTTTAAAACTCTGATATTCTTTTTTTATAATCGATCCTGATGAAATTTCCGCTACCAATTAAATACCGATACCACGGGTTTTTGTCTAGCGGCTTCTGAACCGGGCAAAACAGGTCGGGGCCGTGACAGAAAAAGTGGTATCAGAGCCACTAGTTTAAGCAAATTAAGTATTTTGAAAAATACTTAAATTAAAGTAGTCAGGGATTTGGTGCTTCTGTGATATTTATTTGTAAATAATTAATATTTAATTTGGAATTTTGTGTTTCATTATTTGTGACTAACAGTATGAATGAGTTATCGGAGGCTCTCCAAAACTTCTCGATACATCCCACTGACATGGAAGCCACTAAGGACCAGACCGGGTATCAAGCTGAGCCAGATGAATCGATAGTGTTCCAAGCACAAGATAAACCTAAGCCAAAGAAAAGAAGGAGGATTCTGGACTGGAAGAGGGGAAGAAGAAAGAAACCCGCAGCTCAAAAGGTTAAGAAAATAATCGAACCAAAGGGAAAAGAGGTATTGGGGGAAAGCTCCAATCAGGCTCCGGCTTTACTACCGTGGGAAGAATTAGATCGAAAATTAGCAAATTGTGATCTATTCGGCCCACTTGATGAAAACCTCGTGAATACTCATGTTCAAGCTGAACTTCCTATCAACCTGAAATCCGCCATCCCTGAACCTGTTGTAAACCCCAATCCATATTACCCACAATTCGAACCTGCTCCTGCCACTTTTCCACCTATAAACCCAGAAAATGTTGTTGAACGGTGCCGCTATGGCGAAGAGTTGGTGGGCACGAGAAACAGAATTCGAGCAGTGCGTGAAAATATCTCCTGGAAGTACGATGAACGGGAATTCCACTTTTGAAGCCGGTTAACTATATATATGAACTGGAAGTATGTTGTGAAAAAAAAATATAATAATATATATAATAGTAAAATAAACTAATAATAATAATATAATATAAATATCATCTAATAAATAAATAAAACATCTGTAAATATGTGGTTTGTACGGATACATACATATATATATATATATATATATATAAATCTAAACGTCGCAAGGATCGACAATTTTGGCTATATGTGTTGACTTAGTCTGTGTTTGTGATTGCAATGTTTTGTTTATATGCTATCTATTTTGTGATATTGTATTATGTCTAAAATTCAGATGGCAAACACAGTTAACCAATCAGGGAATGAAGTTAATCAATCAGAACCAAACAACCAGGAAAATTCCCAAAATAGAGAAGATATAGAAAACATAGTTGCTCAGGGTATAGCCAACGCTATCCCAGCAATCATAGCAACCGTTAAAAATCCAATCGAACCTTCCAGAGCCAATAATCGCAAACGCACCTGCGATGATAATTTCAGTCATAGCGTGAATGGAGGCAATGATAATATAATCCAAGCCCCATTTCCTAAAAGGATGAAGGTTATGACAATTGGTTGTACTTATAAGGAATTCCTAGCCTGTAAGCCAACCGAATTCGTGGGCATTGAAGGAGCAACTGTTGCACTACGATGGCTAGAAAAGACAAAAGCTGTTATTAAAATAAGTAAGTACGCAGACGAAGACAAGGTGATGTATGATTCCAACCTGTTCAAGGGGGAGGTATTAGAATGGTGGAATACGGTTCTACAAGCCAAAGGAAGCGACATGGCTTATGCCATGAGTTGGGAAGAATTTAAGAAATTGATAGAACGGAAATTATGTCCTTCCTATGAAAAGGAACAAATGGAAAATCAGTTCCTGAACCACAGAATGGTGGATGTTAAGTGCCGTGAGTACACGTCGAAATTCTTCGAGTATGCAAGAATAGTACCGACTATGGCTTCGCTAGAACATGTACTTATTTCCCTCTATATTTGGGGACGGATTAGCGAAATCCATGATATAGTCAAGGCTGCTAAACCTCGGACGATCGATGACGCGATCGAACTGGCTAATAGCTTGACTGACGGATTAGTTCGAACGAGGGATGAGAATAGGAAAAAGGAGTTGGCTCAAACGATTACCCAAGGTTTTCGTTCGGGTAATAACTTCAAGAAAGGAGTCAGGCAGTCTTCTACACCACCTCTCTGCAAATTATGCAAAAGAAGGCACCCAGGAAAATGTAATAAATACTGCAACTTCTGTAAGATACATGGGCAAAGAGAAGAAGATTGTAGGAAGAAATCTACGATCTGTTTCAATTGCGGGGAGGCAGGGCTTTTCAAGCCAAATTGCCCTAAATTAGCCAAGACACCTGAAAACAAAGCGAAAGTAGCCGATGGAACTAACAACAAGAATGAAAGAGCTTTTCAGCTTACAACTCAAGAGGAAGCCATGATCCCCGACATGATCGCCGGTACGTTCCTTATTCATGGCGTTTACGCAAAAGTATTATTTGACTCTGGTGCAAACCAAAGTTTTATAAATACAATATTCTGTCAAGCTCTTAATCAACCATTAACTAAGTTAAGGCAAGCTTATACGGTATAAACGGTCGAAGGAAACCCTATCAATGTACGTGAAGTACTTCAAGAAGGAAAAATAGAATTATTAGGGCATAAATTCTCAGCAAACCTTCTACCCATGAATCTAGCAGAATTCGATGTAGTGTTAGGAATGGATTGGTTAGTAGCCAACCATGCTCGAATCTTATCTGATCAGAATTCTGTAGAAATTCGTGCACCAAGATGAGAGATGATAATAATCAAAGGAGATAAGCCAAGTAAGCCAATGAAGTTCATCTCAGTGATGAAAGCCACTAGTTACATACGAAAGCAAGGTATAGTGTATATGATTTCAATCATCATTAGCACTAAGAGTAAGGATCTTAAGGAAATTCCAGTAGTATCAGAATACCCCGATGTATTCCCAGAAGATCTACCTGGATTACCCCCCAGATAGGGAAGTAGAATTTAGAATTCATATAGTACCTGGAACTGCTCCAATTGATAAGGCACCTTATCGTTTAGCACCAACGGAGATGTTAGAACTGAAAAAGCAATTAGATAAATTGTTAGGAAAAGGATTCATACAACCCAGTTCATACCATTGGGGAGCACCGGTGTTGTTTGTGAAAAAGAAAGACGGGTCAATGCGAATGTGTATCGATTATAGAGAATTAAATAAGGTTACCATTAAGAATCAATACCCATTACCTAGAATTGATGACCTTTTTGATCAATTTCAGGGAGCTAGGTATTTTTCTAAGATCGATTTGCGCTCCTGAAACCATCAACTGAAAGTACAGGAAGAGCACATTCCTAAGATTGCTTTCAGAACTAGGTATGGTCACTACGAGTTTACAGTCATGCCATTTGGATTAACAAATGCTCCTGCAACATTTATGGATATGATGAATAGGATTTGTAAACTGTATTTGGATAAATTTGTAATTGTCTTTATTGACGATATATTTATTTATTCCAAAAGTCAGGATGAACACTGTGAGCACTTGCATACACTCTTAACCTTGTTAAGAAAAGAAAAGTTTTATGCTAAATTTTCTAAGTGTGAATTTTGGTTACAAGAAGTGCAACTTCTAGGTCACATGGTTAATCATGAAGGCATTCACGTAGATCCTTCAAAGATAGAAGCTATCACAAACTGGAAGGTCCCTAAGTCAGCTACAGAAGTAATAAGTTTTCTAGGATTAGTTGGATACTATAGACGTTTTATCTAGGACTTCTCAAAACTAGCTGTCCCATTAACTAAGTTAACATGAAAATCGGTTAAGTTTGAATGGGGACCCAAGCAGGAAGAAGCCTTTAGAATCTTAAAGCAAAGATTAACACATGCGTCAATTCTTGCATTACCAGAAGGAACAGAAGATTTTGTGGTTTACTGTGATGCTTCTAAGCTAGGATTAGGATGCGTATTAATGCAACGTAAGAAAGCGATCGCTTCGCATCAAGGCAATTGAAAAAGCATGAGGAAAATCACATAACTCATGACCTAGAATTAGGAGCAATAATTTTTGCCCTTAAGATTTGGAGACATTATCTGTATGGTAGTAAGTTTACCGTTTTCACAGATCATAAGAGTTTAAGTGTAAAATCTCGTAAAATCGTGTCCAATTATGTGAAGAAATGTGTCCTAAACCCTAAAGGTGTAAGAAATTGAATTACGGGGACTAAAGTTGGCAATCAATGAAAATACGTATGCAGATGGGCTAAAAGTGTCAACATGCTAAATTTATGCCTCTGATTGACCTCACACGATGTTTGTATTCTTTAACGAATAAATTGTCGGACGTAAGAAGCCGTTTGTGAATGAAATCAAAAGTTTTCAAGACAAAGGGGTTAAACGTGTTAACATGTTAATTCTTACCTCTGAGTGACCTTTTAACAAACCCGGGGCTTCGTAATGTTCAATTATACTCTCGAGAATACTTGATAATGAATTCACAAAGTTTCGGTATCGTTATGTGATAATTATGCAAAATATCAAGAAGATGGATTAAAAGCGTCAACATGATCAAATTAACCTCTGAATGACCTTTAAACGAAACCCGAAGCTTAACGATACTCGATTACACTCCCGAGAATAATTATAATCCATCTCAAAGATCAATTGTGCCAAATTTATACCTTAAAGTAATTACGTAATTATCGGGTCAAAGTAATTACGTAAAAGGGCACATCCTAATTACCATGTTTACTTAGTTAATTATCGGGTCAAAGTAATTACGTAAAAAGTCAAACTAGTCAGATTTTTAAATAAAAAACAAATCTGATAATGTAGATGTTATAATTCATATTTTGTCACTTAAATAACTTGGTAAATGTTATTAGAACATGTCTAAACATGTTCAATCCGACAATTCTAAGTTTAAGCTCGGTTCGCAGCCGAAAGTCGCAAAAGCTTGACTTTTGCTTTGACTTTCAGTTCTGACCCGATCTAGCTTAATTCATGTATGTTTTAAGCTTCCATTGTGACCATATAATGTTGTAGTATAACCCTCTTAGGTTATATTACCTGGTCACTTATTAAACTGAATTATATGCATGTTCTATTATTATTCTCATTGTTGACTAAAATGCCCTTATGATCAAAAAAATGAGGTTTTTAAATAAATAAGCATGCAAATGAGTTAGGGACATGATTAGTAAACATAATTGAAGTATTTTGACACTTGCATTCTGGTCATAAACTGATGTTTTCCAAAAGATCGTAAATTAAGCTTTTATAAAGACTAAAATACCCTTTGGTGCATAAATCATGCTTAAAACATAAATTTGATTCAAAAATTGTTACCTACTGTTGTGATATTATTTTTAGGGATTTTTGGAATATTGGGTCAGATTATATACTGACTTTATCATTGGGTTCTTGTATAAAATCTATAATTGACGATTATGCACGTTTTGCGAATAAAACGAGTTTTACATATGATTAACATGCAAAACCTTTTCCTACTGATCTAATATGAAAAATAAAATATTTTGACCATTCAAGGCTGATCAAAATCTCAGAATTACTTAAACTTTGCAATTATCGTCAATTATCTGTTTTTACGCTAACTAGGTGCATAGTATGGTTTAAAACCATATTTAGCACCCAAGACTTGTTACCTACTGACTTTATAAATAATTTTAAATATTTTTATTGTAGGAATAAGTCATAAACTCAGAATTCCAATTATGTCCTTAAAAACATATGTGAAATGACCAAAATGCCCTTTCGAGACATAGTTTGGCCATAAATGGAAAACCACACATATGTAAGATATCCTACTGTCATGACATCATAAAATAAATATTTTTACAGAATACTTATGACCAGAACTTCAGTTTGCTTATAAACCTCTTTTATAAATCCTAAAATGACCAAAATACCCTTACGGGGCTTAATTCGGTTTTAAGTTCTTTTTGGGCATACATGTTAACATCCTACTGATGTCTTAACATATTTTGAGCATAATAACATATAGGACTTTTATATGGTTCATTCGGTTACCCGTTATGCTTATATGCGTTCGGTTCGGTTAATGTAACTAGTTTGCACGAATTAACCGAAACGGGTTTAACCATATCATCTAAACTTCAAAATCCAGAATGTATTTAGTTTACCCATATAATACAAGTATTCATTCTTGTTGGGTCTAAATTACATTCCATTCCGGTCTCCGCTTAATCTAGCGTTTCGTACGGCAAAGTGTCCTTAAAACTAACTGGTCTACGTCCTTGACTTAAATAAGACCCGTTAGTGTCCTAATTGGTTAATAAAACCTTCCTTACAGATTAAGTAGCTTCAGTACAAGATATTTGCATAAAGTTTTAGGAATATACGGCTGAGTAGCATCCTTTGCATAATTAACTCAGGTAAATACTTTTAACTTATTTTCCCTTATACGGGCTTGTGATACGGTAAATTATTACCCCTTGGTCGGGTATGAGATCATGTAATCGGATTGTGATTTACTAAATCTGCATAACCTGTTTTAATCTGTTTTCTTTGATAACATAAACTTTGGGGGTTAACGACCGTGTCCTGGATATCCTCGGCTCATTTAAGTTATTAATGGCCACGACTTATGCACGGGGTGTAGGCATACACTTGACAGATGCAAATGCTAAATATTAAATTACCCACAAGTTGGGGATAACAACTTTGTGGGTTTTATAAGTGGTCAGTCGGTTAATTATGATCGGCTTCCAAACCGGCCCCAAATGTATGACAAACATGTAAATCTGTATACAAGATTTTAAATAAAATTGTCCCAAGTTATAAAAGATTTTGTGCCTTGTGCGCCTAAACCAATTTTCATAAACTCTATTCAAATGAGTCAGTTAATTGTATTTACCAGTGAAAACTGACGTATTTTCCAAAGACTAAGTGACAGGTACCTCTAGAAACTAGGCTGGAGCTACTTGGCATAAATTAAGAGGATCTTGCAAATCCCTAGATGCCTGAAGTCTGTTAAACTCTGTTTTATGTATTTCTTTTTTTATGGTCCGCCTGTGGATCTCTATTACAACCGTCTGTATATTCTTTCGTTTGAACTTTGAACATTTTGGGTTGTAATAGTAGTAACTTCCAAGCCTTCCGTTGTGCTATAATTGTGTTTAATTGTCTATGATGATATCAACTACGTCACGATACGCCCCACCGGGCCCACCGAAAATATGTGAAAATATCAGGGTGCCACAGGTTGGTATCAGAGCCAACATTGAGTAAATTCAACACTAGCCTTTTGTGTTTAATCTCAATGACACAATAGCACATTCCTTAGACTTCCAAGTATAGGAAAATGACCTAGGATTACTTTTAACCTTCATTTTGTTTATGTATGTTGCTTTCTTGTTTTTTTGACAGGTTTTATAGAAACAATGCCGCAACGTGTAAGGGGAAAAGGAAAAGGTCCCTTGAGAGGGGGACCATCCAGTCACGCCGGACCCTCTTATCGACGTACGCCTTCAGCTTAGTTTAGCTCCGATTCACATGACGATTGGAGGCATTCTCTTGAGCCAGCGAGTCCATTTCGCTTAGCACCTCACCTTCATATCATCACTCTTTCAGGCCAGACAAGCCCCAACATTCCCATCATTCATAGCACTCGCTGCACTCTCACCATTCCTATCACTCATCTCACCACTCCTCACATCATTCTGCTTCCCACCATTCTTACTCACAGGGTTACTTTAACCCTGATGATTATATCAATGCACCAGCGGGATATAACCCATTGGACCCCGAAGACCACTTCTCGCAAGATATGGATTTGGATAATGATCCAGATCCCGAAATGCCACCTTCTAGGACGCCTACGCATCCCATAGATATCTCCACCAGTTTTCTTTTACGGGATCTCCTTATCAAGGTCCCGATACTTATAAAGAATGGTTTGGATAGTGGGATTTTGTTAACACCCCTTCATACCACAACACACCACCACAGGTGCCGTTAGAGGAGCCGTACTTTGAAGCGGTGACTCCACCACCACTACCAGCTAAGGAACCGTCTCAACCACCTCCCGAGCCACCAAGGCGGAGGAGAACCGCACGCATGTCCGTGCGAGGGGGACCAAGATTTAGCTCCCCTCAAGCTTCTAGCAACTACCCTCCAATTCCCGAAGATCCACAAATGGGTGGACCTTCACATGCTGCGCCGGAAATCGACGTTACACTGGCCACCTTGGCACCACCGCCACCTCCTATGGGTTATGAAAACCCAATACCTACCTACCCAGGTCCAACTGGGTATAACCCGTTGGAGCCACAAGCTCCCACTAGTTACAGCTATCCACCTCCTGCTTACGACCCATATGTCGAGGCAGTCAACTACAACGCCCTCTATCCTTCACCGTTCCCGCCTGCATACCCAACCGGGTATCCTGTCTAAGGGTATCAATACCCTCTATACCAGCTACAACCACAACCTCAACCTCCACCCCAACAACAACATCAAGAAATCTTACAACGGGTGGAAGAGGTTGAACGTAGGGCGGATGAACGTGATAGAAAGGCCAATAAATTCTTTAAAGGTCTCGTAAAACTTATCAAGGGAAAGAAGCATGATGGCTGAAGACCTTTACTTTATTTTATTTTATTTTAATTTTTATTGTAGTTTAAATTAAGTCTCTGCGTGGACATTTCTTTTTATTTTTAGTCCCTACGAGGACTTGTTTCTTTCTTTTTAAGTCCCTGCGTGGACATTTCTTTTTATTTTTAGTCCCTGCGAGGACTTGTTTCTTTCTTTTTAGTCCCTGCGTGGACAATTTATTTTAAATACCCGTTTAGGGTAGTTTTGTAATCCTTATTACTATTAATGGAGTTTTCTTGTAAAATTCATATATATATATATATATATATATGTATTTTCAATACATCAACATGCAAACAATCATTTCAGTTTTAATTGATCTGTTTAAGAAACTTCAAAAGATTTTCTTAAAGGTATAACCTAGCCAAAATATTAATGGCTATGATGGTATAACCCTCTTAAGACAATAACTCTTTGTTAACATCCAAAAACATGTTAACACTCCTGGCAGTGTGGCTTGAGAAACCATACCAGCCTTCAAAGTACTTGGATTCTTCCAAGCCTTATATAGCCTAAATGATCAATGTGTATCATGGCTAATAACATTGAATATGATGTCTATACTAAAACATCCATTGGAGATGTTATTTGATCTGCCTACGGGCCAAATCATATTGTTTTCATGACAACGATAGTTATATCCTATAACTTTTTGTCAAAAGGTGATGAACTATGTTCGACCCTTAAAACTTCGATCTAAAAAGATAATAAATATATTCTAAATTGTCCTAGTGACAAGGCCTTTTGTGCCATCTTAACGTCCTTCGAGACGAGCCTTTGTGCTATATAAAAAGTCTATACGACACTGACAGTTGTGACTTATGTCCCATGTCTAATAAACATAAAGGATTATATCCTATTTAAATGCCCATAATAGTTCGTTTGTAACCTAGGCAAATTATAATTGAATAATTTCAAACATACTTCCCTCACAAATATTAATTTATGGCCTATATGGTTTATTCACACCATGGCTATCTAATCATCAAATACGGTGCTTCACTATGCAATAACTGAACAAATTATTACTTGATTTATAGCATTCAAAATGGCTGGCTCAGATGAAGCTCATAGTCACCCAGCTAAAGGGGATGACACTACAAGAATAAACCTCACTAATGCTGAATTGCAAGCTATTATAAACACAGTTGTTACTAAAGTTGTGAACGGGGTACTTAAAGAGCCAAGCAATGTTCGTTCAAAAACTCTTTCAAAATAGCATACAACAACAAAGAAAGAGGAATCTGTTAATTTCTCTAATCAGAAGAATGAACCCTCGAAAGAGATTGTATTTGATCAGGCTCCCCGGTATATCAAGGGTTGTACATACAAATATTTTATCTCTTGTAAACCAAGAGATTTCAATGGGGAAAAAGGAGCCATTGATTGTATGAAATGGCTGGATGAGATGGAGACAGTTGTTGACATCAGTGGGTATGCCAAGGAGGACATTGTAAACCTTGTGTCCCAGTCCTTTAAAGGCGACGCCCTGACATGGTGGAAAGCTCTAGTGCAATCCACAGGGAAAATTCCTTTGTATAACCTCTCTTGGGTTAAGTTTGTTGATCTAGTGAAAGATACTTACTGTCCACAGCATGAAGTGGAGAAGGTGGAGACTGATTTCCTCACTCTGGTTATGAAAGATTTAGATTGCAGGTCTTATGTTACCAGTTTTAACTAAATGTCGTAACTCGTTCCGTATCTGGTCACTCCAGAGCCAAAGCGCATTGCGCGTTTCATCGGTGGTTTAGCCCCTGAAATCAAGGGGAATATCAAGGCTTCAAAGCCTACCACATATAGATCGGTTGTAGATCTATCACTGTCTCTCACTCTTGATGTTATAAGGAGTAAGTCTAGGAGGACCACTGAGGATGGGAAGAGAAAGAGAGAGGATGACAAGTCCCACCAGTTAAGCAAGAAGAAGAAAGGAAACTCTGGGTTTAAGAAGGATTAGTCTAGTAACAAGCCCAGATGCAAGATTTGTGATAAAAGGCATCTTGGGAAATGCAATCTGGATCCACAAGCCAAGCCTTGTGGAATCTGTAAAAAGAAAGGGCACAAATCTTTGGAGTGTCGAAACTTGAAAGATGCAACCTGCTATGGTTGTAATGAAAAAGGGCACATTAAGACTAACTGCCCAAAGAACACCAAGAAGCCTGATGAGGTGAAAAAGACAAACGCTAGGGTGTTTCAGATGAACGCCAAGGAGGCGGTGAATGATGATAAAGTTATAACAGGTACCTTCCTCATTAATGATATTTATGCTAGAGTTTTATTTGATTCAGGTGCAGATAAGTCGTTTGTAGACCTTAAGTTTAGTAAATTGCTGAATCTGCCTATTAAAACTCTAGACATTAAATATGAGGTAGAACTCGCAGACGGTACCTTAGAGACCGCTTTGACTATTCTTGGTGGATGCTTTATATCCATTAAGAATCATTCTATTCCGCTATCTCTTTTGCCGATGAAATTGGCTGGGTTTGATGTAGTTTTAAGCATGGATTGGTTGTCACGTAACCAAGCCCAAATTTCCTGTGATAAGAAACTAGTCAACATCAAAACCCCATCTGGTGAGTCGATCACCATTCATGGAGATACGCACTACGGACTGCCCGACAATGTATCTATACTTAAGGCATCCAAGTGCTTAAAAAGCGGATGTGTCATCTACATGGCACAGGTGACGGTGGATAAGCCGAAACCAAAGTTAGAAGACATTCCAATTATTTCTAAGTACCCAGATGTCTTTCCGGATGAGCTACCTGGATTACCTCCTGAGAGGCAAGTAGAGTTCAGGATCGACATTATGCCTGGAGCAGCACCAGTGGTACGAGCTCCTTACCGCTTAGCGTCAACAGAAATGAAAGAACTGAGAACCCAATTGGATGAATTACTGGAAAAGGGTTTTATACAACCCAGCTCGTCACCATGGGGAGCACCCATACTGTTTGTGAAGAAGGATGGTTCAATGCGTCTGTGCATTGATTATCGTGAACTAAACAAAGTAACAATCAAGAACCGTTATCCATTGCCCAGGATCGACGATCTGTTTGATCAACTACAAGGGGTAAGCCTCTTTTCTAAGATTGATCTAAGGTTAAGGTATCATCAACTCAAAGTTAGAACTGAAGATGTACCTAAAACCGCGTTCAGAACAAGGTATGGCCACTATGAGTTCTTAGTGATTCCTTTCGGACTCGCTAATGCACCTGCAGCATTCATGGACTTCATGAATCGAGTCTGCAAGCCATACCTAGATAAGTTCGTCATTGTCTTTATAGATAACATACTCATCTATTCTCGTAATCAAGCCGATCACGAGAAACATCTTAGGTGCATCCTAGGACTGCTACAACAGGAGAAGCTTTACGCTAAATTCTCCAAATGCGAATTCTGGCTTCGCGAAGTCCAATTCCTTGGACATGTTGTAAACGAGCATGGTATCCAAGTGGATCCCGCTAAAATAGAAGCAATCATGAACTGGGAAGCACCTAAGACGCCTACTGAGATTCGCAGCTTCTTGGGATTGGCAGGATACTATAGAAGATTTATCGAGAACTTCTCAAGGATAGTCGCTCCTCTAACAGCCTTGACCCGCAAAAATGTGAAGTTTGATTGGGGTCCTAAACAACAAGACTCCTTTGAAATACTCAAGCAGAAGTTGAGTAATGCTCCAGTACTGACCTTGCCATAAGGTATAGAAGAGTTTGTTGTCTACTGTGATGCTTCACACACTGGCATGGGATGTGTGTTAATGCAAAGAGGCAAAGTGATTGCCTATGCATCACGACAATTGAAAGTGCATGAAAAGAATTACACCGCCCACGACTTGGAATTGGGTGCCATTGTATTTGCATTTAAACTGTGGAGACACTATTTGTATGGAACTAAATGTGTGATTTACTCAGATCACAAAAGTCTCCAACATTTGTTTAATCAAAAAGATCTCAATATGAGACAACATCGTTGGATGGAAACCTTAAACGATTATGATTGAGAAATTCGCTACCATCCTGGCAAAGCGAATGTAGTCGCTGATGCTCTAAGCAGAAAGGAAAGGGTCAAACCTATACGGATTAATGCTTAGAGTATCGAACTCAAGAGCAGCTTGAATGAGAGGTTGTTGGCCGCTCAAAAAGAAGCTGTATTGGAAGCTAACTTTCCAAGAGAGAGACTAGGTGCAACGTTTGACCAGTTGTCACCAGGGAATGCTGGAATCCTCAGATTAAATGGTCGAATTTGGGTTCCCATTCATGGATGACTTAGAGATATAATCCTCCAGGAAGCTCATAACTCCAGATACTTAGTTCACCCTGGAGGTGACAAAATATATCAAAATTTAAAAGCAAACTATTGGTGGATGGGTTTGAGGAAATCCATAGCCACACACGTAGCTAAATGTCTGACGTGCACTCAGATCAAAGCCGAACATCAAAAGCCGTCTGGATTACTACAACAGCCAGAACTTCCCACATGGAAATGGGAAATGGTAACCATGGATTTTATCACCAAGTTACCTAAAACAAGGCATGGAAATGATACAATATGGGTCATAGTTGACAGACTGACTAAGTCAGCTCATTTTTTACCCATCAAGGAGACTCATAGCTCTAATAAGCTAGCCCACTTATACGTGGACGAGATTGTATCTCTCCACGGAGTGCCAGTATCTATTATATCCGATAGAGATACTAGATACACTTCTCATTTTTGGAAAAGTTTCCAACAAGCTTTAGGCACTCGTTTGCATTTCAGTACTACTTACCATCCTCAAACAGATGGGCAAAGTGAGCGTACAATTCAAACATTGGAAGACATGCTTCATGCATGTGTCATTGATTTAGGCGGTAGCTGGGATGACCACCTTCCCTTAATTGAGTTCTCCTACAATAATAGTTACCATACCCGCATTCAGGTTGCGCCTTTCGAGGCTTTATATGGAAGAAAGTGTAGATGTCACACCCCGATATTTACAGCTCAGCCTGTTGGGTAGTATCGTGGCGTAAGATTGGTATCGTCATGGTCAAACATACACAGAATAGCACAGCGGAAGTCTAGGAATATAAAATATTATTACAAACTCAAATGTCTGAAAATATAAAGTATTAAGTACAGACAAGCTTGTAATAATCCATAGGCGGATCATTAAAACAAAAGAAGTTTATCAGACTAATGGCTTATGTGAAGGAGTTGCAAGTTCCTCGTCTAACAATCCCGAGTAGCTTCCAGCCTATTTACGTATTTGTACCTGTCACATAGACTTTTGAAAATACGTCAGTTTTCACTGGTAAATACAATCAACCGACACATTTGAAAATGTTTATGAAAATTGGTTTAGGTGCACAAGGCACAAAATATTTTATACTTGGGACAAACTACAACTCATGTTATCAGTTTTACATAACTTGCTCTACATACGGGGCCCGGTACTATGCCGGTTCATGATTAACCGACACACCACTTATTCCCTTATTGGGAAACCCATATTGGGTATAAAAATTATTTAATAAACCATATTGCATCTGTCGGGTGTATGCCTACACCCCGTGCTTAGGTCGTGGCCATTTGCAATTAATGAGTCAAGGATATCCAGGACACGGTCGCATTAACCCCCAATGTTTCAGTCAAGCAATACAAATTAAAACAGGTTATTTGAATTTCCCAACTTATTGGTCTTCGAATCCCATACCTGACCATGCGGTAATTATATTACCGTATCCCAAGCCCGTATAAGGGAAAATAGGTTAAGAGTATTTACCTGAGCTAGCTCCTGTCTTAAATTGCAAGATTTATAATAGCTCATCCATATTCAATTAAGTAATCATAGGTACAATTTACCGGAAGGCTCTAGTCTGGAATGATGGTATAAATAACCAATTTAGAATGCTAACGGGTCTTATTTAGGTCATAGACCTAGACCGGCTAAGTTAAAGTATTAAAACGGTACGATACGCTAGATTAAGCGATGACTGGAATAGAATGTAATTTAGACCCAACAAGTATGAATATTTGTATAATATGGGTAAACTAAATACCTTCTAGATTTTGAAGTAAAAATGATAAGGTTTAACTCGTTTCAATAAACTTACGTAAACTAGTTACGTAAGTCTAACGTACGCGTATAAGCGATAACGAGTAACCGGATAAGTCATGAACAAGTTCCATATGCCTATATACTTTAAACAAGTTATAATATCAGTATGATATCAACTTGTATGCCCGTTAAGGTTTAAAAATGAAACTATGCCTCATAAGGGCGTTTTGGTCATTTTACGATGTGTAAAAGAAACTTGTGTACAATCTGATGTTACGACCATAAACATTCTTTGAAAATACTTTATTTATGTTATAATATCAGTAGGATATCAAACATATGTGAGTTTGATAGTTTAAAACTGATTTATGCGCCCAAAGGGCATTTTAGTCAATTTAAAGCACAATTTATGATAATATATGCAAACTCAATTTATTATCAGGTTCGTAACATCGATATATGTTAAACATGTTAACATATCAGTACCTAAGTTATTTGAATGCTTATTGGTGTCTAAAACTTTATTTTTGCTAAAAGGGCATAACGGTCAAATTACGGCATATTAATGGAACTTGCATAAAATTCAGATTTCTAATACGATTATGTGATATAACCTTATAGGGTTATGCTACATAATAATATGATCCTTACGGAACCTAAAATCAGTAGCAAACTAATCTAATTCCGTTCATAATCGAAAGTCAACGCAGAAGTCAAACTTCGCGACTTTCGGTTGCGAACCGACCCTAAAACTGGAATTGACGAGCCGAACATGTTTACACATGTTCTAATAATTATTACCAAGTTGTTTAAGTGATAAAACATATTTTAGAACATTTCTAAACTCATATCACAATTATTTCAAAAACTGACCCGTTGACTTTTTAAAACAATATTACGTTGACTCGTCAATTGACAAAGCAAACGTGATTCTTAGAAGGTGCCCCTTTGAAGATTTAACACCTACCTAATTATAATCACGTAGCCTTGTTCATTGCAAACAATGGCTTGACCGTTTACGATCTAACTAGAAGTCAAAGCGTTTATCGTAAACGCTTGACTTTTCGGCTTTTTAAGCCAAATAAAAGAACTAGTCATGAAAGGAACACTTACAAGTGGTCCTATGGATTGAAGAAAACTCAAAGGTGGTTCCCAATTGCTTAGGATCCTCCAAGATGAGAAGATAGGAAGAAAGATTGAATGGTGCACTTTGAAAATGAAATTTCATGGCCTTTATATAGTTTTTGAGAAAGGATAAGATCATGCCATGTGTTTAGGGAAATCATGAGATGATTACAAGTGTTATACTAGGTTTTTAAAATCATTAACAAGTCCATAGATTCATCAAATGGTTTTAGTTATGTGTGGGCTTTAAGTAATGAATAAAAATAATAATAATAATATATGCCCATTGTGACCAATATTAGGCACACCCGGGAGTATGACCGAGCATCACGGAGTTCCCAGTTCGTTTAAAATGTCTCTCAAAGATGTAGATTTACACGTTGACGCTTTTAGTCCTTTTAACACTTAAACTTGTGCGTATTATCGTTTAATGGCATCAAAGCCTTAAACGGCCAATATTAGGCATTCCCGTGAGTATTATCAAACATCATGATGCTTCGGGTTCGTTAAAGGTCACTCAGAGGTAAGAATTAACATGTTGACACTTTTAACCCTTTTAACGTACAAACTAGTGCGTATTATCATTTATCGGCATTAAAGCCCTATATGGCCAATATTATGTATTCCCCATAATACAATCAGATATTATAACACTCTGGGTTTATTGAAAGGTCACTCAGAGGTATAATTAAACATGTTGACGCTTTTAACCCTTCGTCGTGAAAACTATTAATTAATTACGTAAACGGTTCCTTTCGATCAACAAGTGGCTCAAATATAATTATGAATACCATGTGTTGTTATTCAGAGGCTTAGTTTAAGCATGTTAACACTTTCAGTCCTTCCACATTCAAAGTTTTTGATTTTTCGCAAAATTAGTCCCTAATAGTCAACGTTTGACTTCATTAGGGTTTAGTACACGTGTCAACACATTGTTGGGCATGATTTTTACGAGGTGTTACATCCTCACCCCCTTAAAAGAAATCTCGACCTCGAGATTTGCTCAAAAGATGGAAGTACTTTCTGACGTATAATGGGCTTAACCTCTATAGCATATTAGGGCCTCTATGGCATCCAAGTTGACCTATACAATAGGTACATGCTTTCTTTCGGAGCTTCTTAACCTGTCGATCCTTAATCGATACTGGTTTCTCAACAAACCATAAGTTTTCATTAATCTGTACATCATTATGTGATAATGCTATCGATTTATCGGCTAGACATATCCTTAATTCACAAGTGTGGAACACATTATGAACTCCACCAAGTTCTTTAGATAAGTTTTTAGCTTATAGGCTATTGATATTGACGTATTCGATTTTCTTGAATGGTCCTATATATCTAGAGCTGAATTTGCCCATTACATCAAAATGCAGCACACCCTTTTAGGGTGGTACTTTCCATTGAATTTTGCTCCTTATTGAGAACTTAAGAGGGTTGCGACTCTCATCAACATTGATTTTTCTGCCGATTACTGGCAACTTTCAGACGATCACGGATTCGTATTATCCTATCCATTGTCTCCAGGGTAAATTCAGGTCCTGATAGTTGAACTTACAAAACTTATGTCCAATAAACGGACGTTTGACATTCCTTTTTATACAAGGTCTCCAAACGAGCAGCCTTGATGCTTATATACTAACTATTAGTTATAGGATAACCTATTTAGGGTGAGATAGTCATTCTTATCACTACTTAAATCAATTTAAGGAATAGTTAACCTCATGATTAGTCGAACAAATCGACGATCCTGGGCAGCTGATAGAAATTCTCAATCGTTACCTAGTTAAGGTCGCGGTAATCAATGCATAAGCATATTGCACCGTGCTTTCTTTTATCAACAATAATCGGAGCTCCTAAGACGATGAGCTAGCTGTACAAGCCTATCTCCATAATGATTGGCTCTTAATTCTTCCATTTCCGTCGGTGCTAACCGATATAGAGTTTCTGTAACATATACAGCTCCTAATAGGATCTCAATCCTAACTCCATTTTGCCTCTCTGGAGGTAACCAGGGTAGTTTGTCACTTGTGCCATGAAAATGACACATGTGTTTTCACGAGTATATGGATGCCTTAAGTAGAAATGCCTACTCAGGCATTTCTATCATGGATATCTTCTTTGAATACCACTAGTTGACTTTGGTACAATATGACCATTGGAAATATCTTAGTGGTTCCATGCATTAAACCTCCATACTGATCAGGCATGGAAGCAATCTATGGGACACATTAGGATACGCCAATCCTCATATGGCACCTTTATCAAACATAGTTTGGCATTCGCAGTTGATAGAAATCAATGAGATAATATTAAAATAATGTATATCGTCGTACATTATCTTGGAGAAAGAGTACTCTAGATTCTTACGAGAGGATCATCGTTGAGAATGGAAGAAACAGCCTTTATAGTTTTCATTGGTAAGTTCTACCTTATACTTAATATATGCGGTTCTTACGAGTATAATCAAAAGTTTGCTAAGCTTATGGTCTATCAAAGACTTATTATTCCCCGAATTAAAACAAGACACGTAGCAGAATTGTTATTGATAAATGATAAGGAATGTACCTGATGTTATTATTGATATGTACTGTCTTTGGCATTCATCCGATAGTTCAGGCGTTTCTTTTCTTAGTCTCTCCAGGCTTAGCTGTACTTTCTTTGGCAGCTTTAGGGCAATTAGTACTGATGTGGCCCTTCTCGCCACAGCTGAAACAGACTGCATTCTTTATGCCCTTACATTCGTGGGACTGGTGACCAGTTCTTTTACAGATGCCACATTGCTTTGGCTTTTGGTTTGATCGACAATGTCCCCAGTGTCTTCTTTTTCAGGTTTTCCATGTAGGCTTTTCATTGGAATCTTGTTGGTTCCTTTCGAACTCGGATTTGCCCTTCTTCTTAGAATTCTGGGAGTTATCCTCCTCCTTCTGTCTTTTCTCATTAGTCTCAGTCTTGACTAACTTTCGTCTCACTATATCTAAAGTGAGAGATAAGGATAGATCCACAGTTGATCTATATGTGGTTGGCCTTGAAGCCTTAACATTTACTTCTACTTCCGGTGCCAGCCCACCGATGAAACGCGCAATACGTTTAGGTTCAGGGGTATTTAAATAGGGTACCAATCTAGACAGGGAGTTGAAGTCGGTAACATATTGTTGACAATCTAGGTTTTTCATTGTGAGAGTCAGAAAATCTGTCTCCACTTTTTCCACTTCGTGTTGTGGACAGTAGTTTTCTCTGATAAGATGTAACACCCTTGTTATTATTTTAAGGTTTTCATATAGTTTACGGAAATGAACATGTAATTATAATTACATGTACTTTGAATAATACGGTTAATTTAAAACTTTTACAAATGAAGGTTTATATACATCGTAATGAATTTGAGTTCGACGTTTAAAAGATACGACGAAACGCCGTGCGGAAGCTTGTATTTTATCGTGTTCGGTTCCTCATCGAGCTTGATCTTCATCCGGGCACTCTTGGCGATCACCTATGATCAAAACCAACTTAAAAGTTAGTTTTGATAGTTAAATAATAAGTTTAAACAAGTTACATGGGTCAAACAACAAAAAATAAAGTTTTTCCGGAACTAGGGGCGTCGCATAACGCCTAGGGGCTACGCGTGACGCCTAGCCTCTTTTTCACAGAATGTTGCTTAAACTGTTGCTGTACATTCCCAGCATGACCTGATTTCACGGAAACGAGCATAACTCTCTCGTTTTTTTATCCGTTTTACCCGATTCTTTTTCCTACGCGTCCGTAATTTAATTCTCCATCATATGGAGTTAAAATCCAACATCCAACATAATAAATTTTGAGACTTCTAAGCCTTCGACTCGTTACCTTTTTATCGCATTTTAACCCGTTTATGCATTTTATCAAACAAACATATTTGTTTGATCTTTAAATCACATACACTTCTTCAAATTAAGGTTATCTACCATATTAGGTTCGAATCACGAGTTTCTTACGCATTCTTAACCTGTTTTCGCTCATATGCTTATTTTGACCCGTTAAGGGTATTTAAGTATATTTTAAACACGATTCACTTTCATTTGTATCTAACTTTATATTTCCACATTTCTTACCAAGTAATCTTCCACCACAACTATATTTGTGGTGGATTTAATGTGGAGATACATATATTCCGAGTTTTATCCCTCGGACTATCATTTTACGGCAAAGACCCATATTGAGTCATTTGACCCAAGATTTACCCTTTTCACTCTTTATACTTATTCAAAGTATTTGCTTGATCATATAACTTGTTTTTAAACAGCTCTTAAGGTTCATTTGCTCAATTTTGCTTACGAGTGTAACACCTGTGCCTCCACGGCCATCAAACAAATACCAAACCAATGAAATATTATATTTCATACTTGGGATTTGTAAAATTATGTGTATCTTTTACACATATCAACTCTTGTTTGATTTTAAGCTTTAAATCGCTTTCTGGAGGGTTATACGCGCTCTGATGCGTAAATATAACCAGTTTAATCCAACGAACACTCCAGAATAGTGAAATAGGCTTAACATACCTTAAATAACCTTTACATAACTTAGATATAAGTTTTGGAAGGTTTGGTATGGTGAAATCAAAGTTTAATCGCTTACAGGGACTAAAGTTGACAAACTGCGAAAGTATGCCAATTTGAACTGTAACAGACATTCCGGAACATGACCATAAGTTAAACATACCATAAATATCCTTCACATAGCTTAGAAATAGGCTTTGAGGTGTTCGGTATGCTAAAATAAACTTTTGTGTCATTCAGGGACTAAAAGTGTCAAAAAGTGCACAAGTTTGCATTTTCGCGCATAACTCATGTTCTGAATACATCCGGACATCCAAAAATTTATGTAAGCATGACTATATTATATTTTAGTGTTCGCCATAAGAAAAATCCATTCGTTTCGTCATTTGGATCGTTTTTCGCGCTTGTGCGCATTCCGCCGTAATTAAGCGAACATCGCGTTTGTACGGCCAAACGAACCAACCTCCGGCATATTTTTGAGCATGTTTTGAGTTCCCTATACTTTAACTTCATTTTAGAGCCTTGAAATGAGGTTAACGGGGTTCAAACGCATCGAAAATCGCTTAAACGGGCTGCAGGGACTATTTCTGCCAATTTTGAAAGTTTGCTGAAACAAGGGGGCAGTGGCGTAGCGCCACTGCATGTAGCCTTACCAGTCGCGCTACGCGACTGCCTATTCTGGGCAGAAACATGCAGAAACTCAGTTTTTCGCATTCGGGACCAGATTCGGCGTATTAACAGCTGTTAACAGCTGTTCTCCACTCCTTAATCCCTTGCCACATGTTGATACCCTATGGTGAGTGGCCAATTTAGTCACCATGAGTTTTCGACAAGTGTACGGGTTGGATCATGGCACGATATTCGACAAGCGATCTTAACGGTTCGGGTATTCCTATAAATACCTAACCACCCCCATTGCTAAAAATCACTAGAAACTTGATTTGAGAAACTCTAAGTTGAAACATTTGTTTCATACCTGAGATTTTTGAATCGAGTTTAGCATTCGGGGACCCTTCGTAAGTATTCTTTCGTTCTTTTCCTTATTTTACTGCTTTTCGAGTCAGAAAGTCAAACTTTGTTTGACTTTCAGCGTTGACCAGTAATGGTCAATGCAAAGTTCGTTTAAACTTCGCAACGTGAGTGTAATCACGTTGGTCATAGTCCCTTGGGACTATGCCCACTGATTACCACGTTGTCTAGGGTCGTAGGATAGGCGATCTAATAAATCGCCTATACCTTCGAACTCGACCCATTTGGTCGATCATTAAGATCCGACCAAATACATTAGGTGACCATAGTAGGTAGGGAATAACCTTCCGAGGTTATACCCTATGGTCACATCGTTTAAGTAGTTGTATGATAGGTAGTTTATATGCCTTAGGTAAATTACCAGAATACCCTTTTCATGTATAATTGGTAATTAAGCATATGTAACCTAAACTTTTGTCACATAACTGATTATGTAACATATTTAGGCATATAACACTTGTCATAGGACTAGTTAGACGGTCCGAACGCGTTTCACGCGCACGACGCGTTAAAGTAGCATAAGTTACCTTAATGGGTCGCGATGGGTCGAAAGCACTTAGGTTTGGTTTCATTGTAGTATGTAGGCCTTGTTAAACCATATCATATGAGTTCCAATACTCATTTGGTTTACCAAGCCTCATCCTATCCGGTCTCCCGATTTAGGTTCGGTTTATTTATATAGTTATCAGATTTGCCGATTGATTCCGTGCTCCCTCTAGCTTTGCTTGGTTGTTGTTCAAGACCTCTAAGCAATCTCAGGCGAGTACATTATTCCCCTATTTTACTGCTTTCAACTGTTTTGGGGTGACTCATATGTGCTAAATGTTTTCGATGTTATAACGATGGTTTCAAAAACGATTAAGACGATTTATACAAAACTAATAACGATTTCATAAAGTGAACAAACTTGTTGGTTGTAGTTACATAACAAATGACATTCATTAGCAATGATCAAGCCGACCAGTATTAGGTTATGGTACCATAGGATCTGACAAATCCCGTTATTTACTACACCCGTGGTTATGTGTGGGTATGGTAGGTAGCGACTGAATCTGTAATTGTTAACTTACCCTATGGAGGTTTGTTAATACGAAAACGAGAAGCGACGAGTGTTGAGTCACGAAGGTTTGAATGTTATTAGCGAGACGATCATATAAGTAGTTTCACGACCTAAAACGAATTTAACGATTGGGTAAACGATAGGTTTTCACACGATGTTTTAACAATTGGGTAAACGATTGGCTTCAAAGCGATATACGATATTATTTTGGTTACATATTACATGGTTTACATTGACACATAAACACTTTTGACATTGGTTATACATATTACATAATTTACATTTGGGCATGAACATTACTTTGGTGGTCTGGTTTGGATTAAGTGATTAAGTAACAATGCGTGTGGAATATGATACAAGCATGGTGGATACGCCGCTGGTACTTCCTATATATAAGTGTTTGTATGGTATTACATATTGTAGCGTTATTTGAATCATTTCAGTTTGAGACATAGAACATTTTATACAAGTAACATACTTTTCACAAGACATTTATTTACAAACAACTTATCTTATACAAACTCATTTTACATGGTTATTCATTTAATCATGCATTATTCTCTTATTTATACATATCATCTAAACGTATTATTTTTCAAATGATTTACAAAGACAAAGCAAATTACAAGGTTCATGACTAAACATTTTCTTAAACAGAAGTCATGAATCTTATTTTCACAAAACCTATGTACTCGCCAGCATTTCTTTGCTGACCTCGTTTTCACATATGTTTCAGGTATTGTTGAATGATATCGATTGATAAGATGCATGCTCACATAGGACTGGACAAGGCCTTAGTGACTCAATAACAATGATAGATTATGTTTAAATCGTGTATTTAGATTTCCAGACGATGTAATTATTCAATGTTTAATAAAACGAAACACTTTTGGTATCCATGGTTATGAAACATTAATTCTGTTGCAACACGCCTCGATGTTTCCGCCACGTTTTGTATGTTCTACGTGGTCGGGGTGTGACAGAAAAGATGGTATCAGAGCCAATGGTTATAGGGAATTAGGTTATTAGTAATTAGTAATGCTTTGACCTAGTCTATAACTTTCTTAGGACCCTAACGCGAGTTTACTTGCGTTTAGTCATAAAACAATACTGTCACCTATCCTTAGGTGACAACCACAACAAGAACATAAATTTCAAAACCGCTTTGAAAACTAATCATCTGTTCTAGGATAATTGATTACTAGGTTTTGAACTCTCTATTATATGGTTTTGAACCTCTTTGAGTTTTCAAAACTTCGCCAAGGTTTTGGGTTTTAAATAATGTGAACACGTGCAAACTGGAAGGGTGAATGCCTGTATTCTGGGTTTTCTGTCTAGGCAAGCACTTCGTATACATCTCATCAGACGCGAGACCAGTTGTGCTTACCTGGGAATTCTTGGGATGAGTGTTCACTTATAGGCGAGCATGTCTTCGCGATACATTATTTTGACCCATTTACTTTGATCAGTCACCGTCTCATTTGTTTGCCTTAGGTAACAAACAAATGATCGCAATCTTCATGCGTTATCATTCTGTTTTGATTGTCCAATAATCTTCCACCTGTTTCTCCCTATGCCTTTCTTTTTCTTCAAGAATGTCTCTTCATCACGATGACGCCCAGATATCTGAGCAAGCAGCCAAAATTCGCTCAGCGAATAGGCGAAGTAGTCCTGAAGACTGTTGAATTAGCTACTGCCATGTATCATCTCCAGGATGAAGCCACTCAAGAGTCACCAAGACAGGCAGGACCTAGTCAGGCGACAACACCATCAGCCAAGAAACCAATCGAGGAATCAAAGACCATGGATGAACGATCCCCTAAGAAGTCAAAGAAGCGAAAGGCTTCTCAGAACTTCGCCATGGTCGCTCACAATGGTAAAGCAGTTCCCCAACCAACCAGCTCAACCCCCTGCTAGGTGTGTATGGCTTTTCCTATGATACCTACATCAAGGAACTATGTACCTTACAAACTACTCTTGTGATTTCTCTCTTTCAAATGATTGCTCATGATTCCCTCGAAAATTTTAAGTACTCGTTTCTCTCTTTCAAATAGCCATCATGTTTTTAAAACACAATGACTATAACTTAAATCATTCGGTTTACTTAAAAGATAACCCAATGTCCATTTTAACTTGTTTAGCCCTCATTGAACTTCAAGTTCTAATGATGATTTGACCAATTATACATACATGGCTCGAATCAATATATTGACCCATTTTGATACCTTGCTATAATATTCGCTAAATAATAGCGATGCAAATATCATTTCTACATTTATTCCTGAAATCATATAACTCGACAAGAATCATTAGTCGCTATTATCAAAAGGTGGTATCTTCACCCTTTGACCCGTTTGGTCTAAATGACCGATTATATTAGCGAGATGACATGTATTTTCATCTCGACTATATGGCTCGCTCCGATTTACATCGTGCGGTCGTTTCACTTATAATTCATTTCTTAACACTTTTCGGCCTATTAAGGCTTACTTCATAAGTGTCTTTTAAAACCAATAGTTATGGTCGACACGTGACCAATTTACCGTTTTACCCTTATTGTTTGTTTTGGTTTACCCTATAAGGTAACCATTTAAAAGTTCATTTTCCATTTGTCATAAAATGATCGAATTACCGATTTAACTCCTTTTAAACCATCAACATGGTTTCTTGTCATGCTCGACTATCTTGTTCCGTACGTCTACACGCCGAAACATCATACCTCAACTATGTATTTATCTTATTCATAACTAATACAATAAGAGAATATTCTAAAATATAAGACTAGTGTAAGCCATACTTACCTTACTTCCAAATTATGCTTTTTCCGTCATTCTTTCTTCGTTTGACCCGCTTCGTTCCCAAGATTTCACCTAACTTGTTAATCGTCAAACTATCATTGTAAATTGTAAGATGGTTAGATTAGTCATAATTATTCACGACTATTCCATCACACTTATTTCATAAGTCGAAACTACTATTCGACTTCATGATTAGTTAACTTAGCTTATTAAAGTTAACTACTTTCGATCACATGATTTACAACATTAGTTCAAATCAACATGATGATTAGAACTCTTCTTGTTTCATATTTCATATAACTTGCCATATTATTCAAATACACATTTTCACTCTAATTTCAATACTTTAGTTTTCATTTAGGCATTTTAACAAACACCTAATGTGCATACATTTTTACACATTTACAACTAGTTCATAACTAGTTATTTTTACCAAGATTAACATCAAAATTCACCACTATCACTTATGATCAAATACTCAAACTTGCAAATTATTTAAGTATTTCCCGATTACTTAACATGCATGATGATTCTAATCATAATCATATCATCAATTTCATCTTATGACTAATACCCACTTAGCCTAGTGTGGGAATTCATTCAATCATTCAATTCATAGCATGTTATGTATGATCCTCACTTAGGGTTTCGTTCCTAAGCAAGTATACATCACTAATCTAGCCATAGCTTCTCTAATTCATGCCTAATTCGCGATTAGGATGATTATCAAATTTTTACAACTTCACGAATGTTAGAAATTCAACATACCTCACGATCCCCTGGACTTGGTGATATGCATTGATTTGGCTCTTGATTTGGGATTCAATTTGATCAATTTGTTGAACTAGGGTTTGGAGCCCTTGTTCTTGCTCCTGGGCGTATGCACACACACACACACTCTATGTGTGTGTTGTGTTTTATGTTTAGTTTTTAATAAAACAAATTTCTTTGTTAGCAACTTTAGTCTCTCATGTTTTGTAACTTTATAAAAAAGGGTTATTACCCATATTTTCTTCATTGTTTTAAGACACCTTTTTAACTAGGTTGATGTTCCTAGCTACTTGGTGAATTCGGGAAAGTTATGACTTAGTTTATTTTAAGTCCCGTTAACTCGGGCCTCTTATAAACTTTACTTCCTTAAAAGCTTTTATTCACGTTTTATTTAATATTAGGTTTAATTATTTAAATCCTAATATTTACCGGGTTAATTTTTACCACTAACGGTATTTTACCCGTTCATTAATATTAAGGTGGTTTGATTACCAAACCCGTTTTCGGGGTGTTACAAGTCTACCCCTTAAAGAGGTTTCGTCCTCGAAACCTTTTCTTACATAATTCATTGAGTTTAAACTCAATGCATTTGATCTCGATAATCAATTGAGCATTGCTCATATTTTAACCAATTGTTAGTATTACCAGAAAATTATGGTAATATATTTTTAGTTACAAGGCATATATGTATCTCATATGACATAATGCAACTTGAAATAACGTAATCTCGTTATTTCAACCTTTACATGTCTCACTAACTAGACTTATTAGTCCAGTTATGTTATGCCCATCGCTTGGGCTATAATGTGATTATAATTCACATTACTTTTCTTGACTGCGATCGCGTCACTTCATGTTTAGGTTTATTTCAACCTTTCATTTTCGAAAATATCATTTTGCACCTATCAGTATCAAGACCTGTATCTTTAACCTTTACAATTTCAATTCCTATCAGAATTTTATATTTGTAAAAACGTTATTTCTTACTAAAACTGAAGTTTTAGTTTAACATCTTCTCTTTACTTTTGTCAATTATCCATACCGGGATATTGACAGTCCAAAATTTATTCTTTTACGGTCTTTGTTGTATGCGAGGATTCTCAACTGATTCCCTCGCTTTATCTAATTAACCCGTAGGTTTTATCACTTAGCCTTATGGGCTATTTTGATTAGACTTTCACCTCTTTAAGGCGAAGTCCTTATAATTTCTTTCTAATCATAACCAGTGGGTCGTTTTAGTCTCGTAGACCTTTCATTTGTTTATCACCCTAAAGGTTATGTTGATCCCGTAGATCACTCCTTACTCATGTCATTCTTAAAATACATGTTTGGTGTCAAGGCACCCTGTTTTTGTTCGAATAATCATTTAGTTTCAAGCTTAGGTTCCGTTAACCTTGATTGTAGTTTCGTGGCTACGACTGTTTCCTTTCGGACAATTTTCCGACTTATGACTTCTCACGTCATTCATGCGTCAGTTCTTCTTATGCTTACTGTTATTTGATTTGCATATATTCTTATTTGGTTATGTCCCATTACCGGGCTCATTACTCTTTTGCATTTAACGCTACCTTTATCCCGCTTGCGTTTACTCATGCCGTTCGGCATGATATTATATTCGACCCGTTCAACTTTAAAATAGTTGAACATAATTTATTCAAAATTTCTATTTACATTATCTTGTCGTCTTTTAGTTATGACTCAAAACCCGAGTCTTTTAACTTTCTATCCGAGTTCCCGTTTCTCGGTCTACGCATGCGTTTAATTCTTACCCATCAACCGGGTGTTGTACCGAAGTCGTTATTATTGCAACCCTCCCGGTATGCATTAAGATCTCGCTTCTTTTTTTTTATATTCCGACTTTGTCCTCAAGTTTGACGTTTTACAAAAACGGCCCGTTAAGAGGCATATTTGCATTTTCCGGGTTCGGGTGCAAGTACACTCCCTCCCAAAGCATATCCTAATCATTTTACATGTTTGCATTCTCTGGGTTCGAGTGTAAGTACACTCCCTCCCAATGCATATCTTAATCGTTTTACATGTTTGCATTCTCTGGGTTCGAGTGTAAGTACACCCCCTGCCAGTGCATATCTCAATCGTTTTACATGTTTCTTTGTCCCTTCTCTCGGGCTCATTATCCTAATATAATACGCTTCCGTCACTCGGCTGTGCGTTTACATTATGATCAAATATTTTGCTTATCTGATTCATTTGGGTACTTTTTAATTTGTCCCTTTAACCCCGTCCTTACTACATCGGATGTAAACGTGTCCGCTATAAGTAGTTCATGGTATCATATGCCACTACTTACTTGGCCAGAGTAAGCGATTAACACATGACACGCATGACCTTTTTATAGTTTTCACATCACGCCCTATGTAAGTAATCCTCTATTTGTTTCTCTTGGAAACAATATCCCGAATACATTTTCTATTCGGGTTTTTCCAAGTTTTTAATCTACATATGCAACTTTCAATTTCTACATATTTGTTGCATATTACTATTTGTGCAATTAAATTTAAAATGTGCACCTGGTAATGTTTGCCCTAACGGGCTTCTCTTGCCATTAGCCTTGTTCGCGACCGTTACGCGATTTAGGTCCTTGATGAGCATACTCTTTGGACCGTTCCTCTGTCAAATCTGCGATTTGTTAAACTCTCGCTATCCTCATATGCGAGTGTCCTTCAACTAAAATATATACAACAATTAGTAATTTCAACATTAAAGGAAGCCCGTATTATAATACAAGGCTTTTTCTACTATACGCATCAACGCGTGTAATTTCGTTGACTATATCTATTCTATATCGTTTTTATTGGTGTAATGTGTATTACACGATAACCATATGTGTTGTTCTCAACGCTTTAATCATACTAAACCATTGGTATACATGTACTTACCGGATTTGCGATCAAGCCTCGAACCGAACACACTTTATGTCACACCCCCAAAAATACCGCCTAGGGAGTGTCCCTGATAGGCGTGTGACGAATTGACAATGAGCCACTAATTACATTGAACCCACAAGTTTCAAAATAAAGTTCTCAAATTAATAATAAAATCCCATCATAAGTTTATACGAAAACCAATATGTTTAGCGGAAGCAAGTAATAAACCATAACTAAGTTGTTCAGAAACCAATGTGTAATAGCAAACAATCATCGCATGCGTCTCTTCAGTCGACCCATGACCACTCCTGCTCCTCCAGACAGCAAGTTCCCAATCCAAGATACCTAACGACCTGCGAGCATGCAACAAGTGTATCAGACAAAGCTGGCGAGTTCACAGTTTTAGAAAACGTTTGTTACCAGTTGTATGTAAAACAGTTCACTGACAAATGCAAGTAATATTGTTAATATCTCAATTCCGAACAAGACGGCTCCTGAAATACATGACTGCCCTTCCCACGTACTCCTATCTAGTACTGGGCCCCGACTGGGTCATTAGTTCACATCCGTCCTATCTAGGAGCGGTGTGAGGGTGCCAAACCTAAGTAGCGCTACCAACTAATACCCGTTACCCTCCAGGTAACATAATAAGGGACTTACAAAAATGATAGATGAGAATATTAACCAATATACCCGTTTTTACCCAAACCACTGACTGTCCCCAACCACTGGGACGCATGCTCGAATGTAGTGAACTCACCTTGGTTTTGCTCGGTTAGATTAAGTGCTTGTTTAACAGTTAACCAATCACATCCTACCGAGGTTAACAAAGATAGTTAGTGTCATGATTTCACAATCCACGTACCTATTCACATGTATTGTTCGACCAGTAAATAACAAAACATGTAATGTCACGTAAGTCATACAAGCACACTAATCATAGTGTATTTACAATATCAGTCAACATAACACCCCAATTTGCATTCGGATCATAAGGGTTTCGTGTTGCAACATCACCGACTAACACTACGATACATTATTCGGACCCAGTTAATATAATCCGCAACATTTGTGCTACCAGTTTACTCCCCTAATTCCCAGCCCAACTAGGTCCAATCATACTAGACTGCTTGCACCCGAGTCCACTAGCCATATATATTAAAACAAACTTTCGAATGAAATGAATATTTAATATCCTTGAATGAAACAGACTTTCGAATGAAATGAATGTGCACCTGATCTCCATAACTTTCATTAAATGCAATGAATGTTCATAGGACCAAACTTTTATCACGTGAATGTCTTGAAAAATTGTGAATGTAAATCAGACTATTTGACACTTCTATCACCGAAAATACTTAAGCATCATTGGGCCAAACAATCCACCACTTTCTAATTGGACCAACACCTATGTGATTTGATATTGATAACTAAAGTTGGCTGACAATTTGTAATGATCACACTCAATTGCAAATTTCCTATCTCACTGGATCGATACCTTTTAGAACTTCTCATGCAGATCAAAAGTCAAGGAATTTTAAATGGACCTCTCTCATGTATAATGGCCTACAACTAATTAATATCAACTTGATCTCAATTGGACCGTAATATACATCACTCATTCGATTCAACCGCCTAACAGTCAAAGCCTGCTACCTACGACGAAAATCATGGGTTTCGTGGGGGTCCATGTGTGGCAAGGAACCACCGGTTTCGTTGTGGGTTTGCACCTGCAACTCTAATTTCTTACAGTTCTGTTTTACAACAATCAATTAACTAGAATCGCGTCACATAACATCGTTGATAACAAGATCATAACACTACCGGTTCTTGTCGATTCAAAGTATTCAGGAAACACCATCATGCACATCAGATATAAATCTCTTCAATTAAACACACAAACATCATGCATACAAGGTTCTGTTAATCCCACAAGGTGTATTCATGTATTGCTATTTCAACTAATCACAATAATGAAAGCATACGACAAACATAATTTCATACTTTGTTCACATATAGTCAAAGAAATCAACCAAGTTAAACAAGCATTAGATAACACTAACCGAGAGAGTATGAAGATTATGATGATGGTGATTGCGAGGGGGTGGGGTGTTCTACCACTGCCGCACGTACAAAGGAGGAATAGGGTTTTTGTTTGGATTGTGAAACCTTATACGTAGGTAGTGGGGAGGGAAGGTGGGCTCGGTTTGGGCCTAAGATAATCACAAGGAACCAAATACAATTTATCATGAGAGCACACAATGGCCTGCCCAAGTTACTTATCTCTAATCCCCACTTGGGCTTTACTAAGCCCATGCGCAAGTGTGACCTAACTGGACCTATATGTGTGATGGGTTGGGTTCAAGAAACTCGCGGCCCGCAAGTGTCGAGTACTTCCGCGGCCCATATAAGTTAGTTTCCCGAATTTACTAAATTACTCAATTAATCGCATCACGATTTCTTGTAACCATATAGACATAACACTTAATAGTATACACGATAGGTAAATAAACACAGAAACACACGCTAAGGGTTTGTGGGATTTCAAGTGAAGTTAGATTATCTGGGTTGTCACATCATCCCCAACTTGAAAGAAATTTTGTCCCGAAATTTGACAAGTAAGCACAGCGAAATGAAGTGGTAAATCAAGATTGTTGCGGATTTTCCTCAGGTACCACATCATCCCCAACTTGAAAAGGAATTTCGTCCCGAAATTCACCAGTAGTACCGGAATTAGATTGGTCGTTAGAAAGAAGTTGAGGATACTTGAGGTTCATCTGATCTTCGCGTTCCCACGTGGACTCTGATTTACGTCCTTAGTTCCAACGGACTCTCGCGATTGGAATTCGGCTGTGTTAACGACCTTTAACGTCCTGGTCCATGATTCCAGTAGATTCCTCAACAACTGCAACTTTCCCTTAACTCCAGACCCTAATAAGGGTATCACAAGCGTTTTCGTCGATCAAACACCGCCTTTGATCCGAGATATCACCGGCATTGTGTACGTAACCCATTCTATCAGTTAACTCAAGTTTGTGTGCCATGTTACCGATTCATTCCAGAAATCCGAATGTCCCAACGCATCGCACCCTCCCTGGGTGAGACTTTTGATTATGTCACGTTGTCTATAGCATATCGCACCCTCCCTGGGTGAGACTTTTGATTATGTCACGTTCGCCTATAGCGAACTCCCAGTGCTTCCTAAGCTTATCAGCTTTCCTGACAGTCACGCGTTGCCATCGAACGATTTCTGATCTAAACAATCTTCCCAAGAGTTTCGAGTACAGGTCCTGGATCTGCGATTAGGTTTTCACTCACCTTAGCCCAACAAGAAGATTCATATTATCATCCATGCAACGCCCCAAATGGAACTATCTGAATACTAGAATGGTGGTTGTTGCAGTAAATTCAACTAGAGGTAAGTGCCCCTCCGCTGTTCGTTTATTCTGACCATTTGTCCCATGGTGACAAGTAATGCTCATGCCTAGACGTGAACCAAGAGTGTTGAGTTTTGTCCGCCACAAATTGGGGTATAGCTCAAATTGGAGATAACAGGAGTTGGCACCTTGTGCCTAAAAGCCGCCTCCCTCAAAGGAGCATTCGCAGCTGTGACGACTCGTCTGTTTCCTTAATTGCAAAAAGGCGTGCTGGTAGCGTGAGACAACCAACGATCACCCAAGTGATACTGTTTCTGTTTTGAGTTGAAAGTAGTCTAGTGCCAGATTCCACGGTAGTCTATTCCCATTTCCATATGGGTTTCCTGGTTGCTGATAATTTACCTTAACTTTCCGACTAGTCAAGCATCATCCCCATGCATAGCTAGGTGGGCCTTCATGCCCGATTACCAGTACAAGGCTCATAAATCTTAATGTCTTTCATCAAAACCCAGACGACTAGAATATCGAGGCCGGGGTGCTGTGCACATCACAAATTTCCTACAGTTACTGAATAATGAGATCCACATTCGTTCCATGAGGTAGCGAATATTGTCTGGCCTGCCAAGGTTTCTTCTCCATGCCCCGCATGGGTTCAACTTGGGAATTTTCTTCCTTCAGTTCACCAGCTTGAACAGAGCGAGTCTGATCAGGTAAGTTACAGTCGATAGTGAGCTACAAAACTTAAAAGATAACCCAATGTCCATTTTAACTTATTTAGCCCTCATTGAACTTCAAGTTCTAATGATGATTTGACCAATTATACATACCTGGCTCGAATCAATATATTGACCCGTTTTGATACCTTGCTATAATATTCGCTAAATAATAGCGATGCAAATATCATTTGTACATTTATTCCTGAAATCATATAACTCAACAAGAATCATTAGTCGCTATTATCAAAAGGTGGTATCTTCACCCTTTGACCCGTTTGGTCTAAATGAACGATTATATTAGCGAGATGACATGTATTTCCATCTCGACTATATGGCTCGCTCCGATTTACATCGTGCGGTCGTTTCACTTATAATTCATTTCTTAACACTTTTCGGCCTATTAAGGCTTACTTCATAAGTGTCTTTTAAAACCAATAGTTATGGTCGACGCGTGACCAATTTACCATTTTACCCTTATTGTTTGTTTTGGTTTACCCTATAAGGTAACCATTTAAAAGTTCATTTTCTATTTGTCATAAAATGATCGAATTACCGATTTAACTCCTTTTAAACCATCAACATGGTTTCTTGTCATGCTCGACTATCTTGTTCCGTACGTCTACACGCCGAAACATCATACCTCAACTATGTATTTATCTTATTCGTAACTAATACGATAAGAGAATATTCTAAAATATAAGACTAGTGTAAGCCATACTTACCTTACTTCCAAATTATGCTTTTCCGTCATTCTTGCTTCGTTTGACCCGCTTCATTCCCAAGCTTTCACCTAGCTTGTTAATCGTCAACCTATCATTGTAAATTGTAAGACGGTTAGATTAGTCATAATTATTCACGACTATCCCATCTCACTTATTTCATAAGTCGAAATTACTATTCGACTTCATAATTAGTTAACTTAGCTTATTAAAGTTAACTACTTTCGATCACATGATTTACAATATTAGTTCAAATCAACATGATGATTAGAACTCTTCTTGTTTCATATTTCATATAACTTGCCATATTATTCAAATACACATTTTCACTCTAATTTCAACACTTTAGTTTTCATTTAGGCATTTTAACAAACACCTAATGTGCATACATTTTTACACATTTACAACTAGTTCATAACTAGTTATTTTTACCAAGATTAACATCAAAATTCACCACTATCACTTATGATCAAATACTCAAACTTGCAAATTGTTTAAGTATTTCCCGATTACTTAACATGCATGATGATTCTAATCATAATCATATCATCAATTTCATCTTATGACTAATACCCACTTAGCCTAGTGTGGGAATTCATTCAATCATTCAATTCATAGCATGTTATGTATGATCCTCACTTAGGGTTTCGTTCCTAAGCAAGTATACATCACTAATCTAGCCATAGCTTCTCTAATTCATGCCTAATTCGCGATTAGGATGATTATCAAATTTTTACAACTTCACGAATGTTAGAAATTCAACATACCTCACGATCCCCTGGACTTGGTGATCACGAATTTGTGTTCATGCATTGATTTGGCTCTTGATTTGGGCTTCAATTTGATCAATTTGTTGAACTAGGGTTTGGAGCCCTTGTTCTTGCTCCTGGGCGTACGCACACACACACACACACACACACTCTATGTGTGTGTTGTGTTTTATGTTTAGTTTTTAATAAAACAAATTTCTTTGTTAGCAACTTTAGTCCCTCATGTTTTGTAACTTTATAAAAAGGGTTATTACCCATATTTTCTTCATTGTTTTAAGACACCTTTTTAACTAGGTTGATGTTCCTAGCTACTTGGTGAATTCGGGAAAGTTATGACTTAGTTTATTTTAAGTCCCGTTAACTCGGGCCTCTTATAAACTTTAATTCCTTAAAAGCTTTTATTCACGTTTTATTTAATATTAGGTTTAATTATTTAAATCCTAATATTTACCGGGTTAATTTTTACCACTAACGGTATTTTACCCGTTCATTAATATTAAGGTGGTTTGATTACCAAACCCGTTTTCGGGGTGTTACAAGTCTACCCCCCTTAAAGAGGTTTCGTCCTCGAAACCTTTTCTTACATAATTCATTGAGTTTAAACTCAATGCATTTGATCTCGATAATCAATTGAGCATTGCTCATATTTTAACCAATTGTTATTATTACCAGAAAATTATGGTAATATATTTTTAGTTACAAGGCATATATGTATCTCATATGACATAATGCAACTTGAAATAACGTAATCTCGTTATTTCAACCTTTACCTGTCTCACTAACTAGACTTATTAGTCCAGTTATGTTCTGCCCATCGCTTGGGCTATAATGTGATTGTAATTCACATTACTTTTCTTGACTGCGATCGCGTCACTTCATGTTTAGGTTTATTTCAACCTTTCATTTTCGAAAATATGATTTTGCACCTATCAGTATCATGACCTGTATCTTTAACCTTTGCAATTTCAATTCCTATCAGAATTTTATATTTGTAAAAACGTTATTTCTTACTAAAACTGAAGTTTTAGTTTAACATCTTCTCTTTACTTTTTTCAATTATCCATACCGGGATATTGACAGTCCAAAATTTATTCTTTTACGGTCTTTGTTGTATGCGAGGATTCTCAACTGATTCCCTCGCTTTATCTAATTAACCCGTAGGTTTTATCACTTAGCCTTATGGGCTATTTTGATTAGACTTTCACCTCTTTAAGGCGAAGTCCTTATAATTTCTTTCTAATCATGACCTGTAGGTCGTTTTAGTCTCGTAGACCTTTCATTTGTTTATCACCCTAAAGGTTATGTTGATCCCGTAGATCACTCCTTACTCATGTCATTCTTAAAATACATGTTTGGTGTCAAGGCACCCTGTTTTTGTTCGAAGAATCATTTAGTTTCAAGCTTAGGTTCCGTTAACCTTGATTGTAGTTTCGTGGCTACGACTGTTTCCTTTCGGACAATTTTTCGACTTATGACTTCTCACATCATTCATGCGTCAGTTCTTCTTATGCTTACTGTTATTTGATTTGCATATATTCTTATTTGGTTATGTCCCATTACCGGGCTCATTACTCTTTTGCATTTAACGCTACCTTTATCCCGCTTGCGTTTACTCATGCCGTTCGGCATGATATTATATTTGACCCGTTCAACTTTAAAATAGTTGAACATAATTTATTCAAAATTTCTATTTACATTATCTTGTCGTCTTTTAGTTATGACTCAAAACCCGAGTCTTTTAACTTTCTATCCGAGTTCCCGTTTCTCGGTCTACGCATGCGTTTAATTCTTACCCATCAACCGGTTGTTGTACCGAAGTCGTTATTATTGCAACCCTCCCGGTATGCATTAAGATCTCGCTTCTTTTTTTTTATATTCCGACTTTGTACTCAAGTTTGACGTTTTACAAAAACGGCCCGTTAAGAGGCATATTTGCATTTTCCGGGTTCGGGTGCAAGTACACTCCCTCCCAAAGCATATCCTAATCATTTTACATGTTTGCATTCTCTGGGTTCGAGTGTAAGTACACTCCCTCCCAATGCATATCTTAATCGTTTTACATGTTTGAATTCTCTGGGTTCGAGTGTAAGTACACCCCCTCCCTGTGCATATCTCAATCGTTTTACATGTTTCTTTGTCCCTTCTCTCGGGCTCATTATCCTAATATAATACGCTTCCGTCACTCGGCTGTGCGTTTACATTATGATCAAATATTTTGCTTATCTGATTCATTTGGGTACTTTTTAATTTGTCCCTTTAACCCCGTCCTTACTACATCGGATGTAAACGTGTCCGCTATAAGAAGTTCATGGTATCATATGCCACTACTTACTTGGCCAGAGTAAGCGATTAACAGATGACACGCATGACCTTTTTATAGTTTTCACATCACGCCCTATGTAAGTAATGCCTCTATTTGTTTCTCTTGGAAACAATATCCCGAATACATTTTCTATTCGGGTTTTTCCAAGTTTTTAATCTACATATGCAACTTTCAATTTCTACATATTTGTTGCATATTACTATTTGTGCAATTAAATTTAAAATGTGCACCTGGTAATGTTTGCCCTAACGGGCTTCTCTTGCCATTAGCCTTGTTCGCGACCGTTACGAGATTTAGGTCCTTGATGAGCATACTCTTTGGACCGTTCCTCTGTCAAATCTGCGATTTGTTAAACTCTCGCTATCCTCATATGCGAGTGTCCTTCAACTAAAACATATACAACAATTAGTAATTTCAACATTAAAGGAAGCCCGTATTATAATACAAGGCTTTTCTACTATACGCATCAACGCGTGTAATTTCGTTGACTATATCTATTCTATATCGTTTTTATTGTTTTAACGTGTATTACATGATAACCATATGTGTTGTGCTCAACACTTTAATCGTACTAAACCATTGGTATACATGTACTTACCGGATTTGCGATCAAGCCTCGAACCGAACACACTTTACTTTTTAACCATGAGCTCTGATTACCAACTTGTAACACCCTTGTTATTATTTTAAGGTTTTCGTATAGTTTACGGAAATGAACATGTAATTATAATTACATGTACTTTGAATAATACGGTTAATTTAAAACTTTTACAAATGAAGGTTTATATACATCGTAATGAATTTGAGTTCGACGTTTAAAAGATACGACGAAACGCCGCGTGGAAGCTTGTATTTTATCGTGTTCGGTTCCTCATCGAGCTTGATCTTCCTCCGGGCACTCTTGGCGATCACCTATGATCAAAACCAACTTAAAAGTTAGTTTTGATAGTTAAATAATAAGTTTAAACAAGTTACATGGGTTAAACAACAAAAAATAAAGTTTTTTTTCCGGAACTAGGGGGCGTCGCGTAACGCCTAGGGGCTACGCGTGACGCCTAGCCCTCTTTTTCACAGAATGTTGCTTAAACTGTTGCTGTACATTCCCAGCATGACCCGATTTCACGGAAGCGAGCATAATTCTCTCATTTTTAATCCGTTTTCCCCGATTCTTTTTCCTACGCGTCCGTAATTTAATTCTCCATCATATGGAGTTAAAATCCAACATCCAACATAATAAATTTTGGGACTTCTAAGCCTTCGACTCGTTACCTTTTTATCGAATTTTAACCCGTTTATGCATTTTATCAAACAAACATATTTGTTTGATCTTTAATTCACATACACTTCTTCAAATTAAGGTTATCTACCATATTAGGTTCGAATCACGCGTTTCTTACGCATTCTTAACCTGTTTTCGCTCATATGCTTATTTTGACCCGTTAAGGGTATTTAAGTATATTTTAAACACGATTCGCTTTCATTTGTATCTAACTTTATATTTCCACATTTCTTACCAAGTAATCTTCCACCACAACTATATTTATGGTGGATTTAATGTGGAGATACATATATTCCGAGTTTTATCCCTCGGACTATCATTTTACGGCAAAGACCCATATTGAGTCATTTGACCCAAGATTTACCCTTTTCACTCTTTATACTTATTCAAAGTATTTGCTTGATCATATAACTTGTTTTTAAACAACTCTTAAGGTTCATTTGCTCGATTTTGCTTACGAGGGCGTTTTGGTCATCTTAAATCCTTTCTTTACAACAAAAGACTTTTCATGTCGTATTTGACCAAAATTCCACTTTTTAAACTAGGATCTTGTTTAAATAGCCATCGTGTTTTTAAAACACAATGACTATAACTTAAATCATTCGGTTTACTTAAAAGATAACCCAATGCCCATTTTAACTTGTTTAGCCCTCATTGAACTTCAAGTTCTAATGATGATTTGACCAATTATACATACCTGGCTCTAATGTATATATTGACCCATTTTGATACCTTGCTATAATATTCGCTAAATAATAGCGACGCAAATATCATTTCTACATTTATTCCTGAAATCATATAACTCGACAAGAATCATTAGTCGCTATTATCAAAAGGTGGTATCTTCACCCTTTGACCCGTTTGGTCTAAATGACCGATTATATTAGCGAGATGACATATATTTTCATCTCGACTATATGACTCGCTCCGATTTACATCGTGCGGTCGTTTTACATATAATTCATTTCTTAACACTTTTCGGCCTATTAAGGCTTACTTCATAAGTGTCTTTTAAAACCAATAGTTATGGTCGACGCGTGACCAATTTACCGTTTTACCCTTATTGTTTGTTTTGGTGTAGGATCGGTTTCGGATCCGAACGAGTCGGTTAGAATAGCTTTTCACCAAAACAAGAGGCGGAAACAAGTGTTTCGGTGCAATTCAGCGAGTATACATTGAAATCTGTTGTTATTATCAATCTGCAAACAATTACAAGCTCTGACAACACTTCGGCAGCACTTCGTGGCTTACCGGAAGAAAACACCTAGAACTATGTGATTTCGCTCCTAGACACTCCTATATATAGGCCTTGCATTACGAGCGGAATCAAAACATACATGTTGGAGCGAAATCATGGGCTAGACACATTACGGGCGGAATCACATACACGTGATATTTAGAGCGAAATCAACTTCTAATTTTCAATTCTATATCAAACGTGTATATGATGTATTGATGATGCAAGCACTATGTCACTTGGATGATGTCATCATCAAGAATGGTGACATCATTCTTGTTCCGAACCGCAACGAACCCAAGACTCGATATAAGACGAAGACGACAGATGAATGCACCAACAGACTCCCCCTCAGATGTTGACGAGTCTTAAGTGTCGAGTCTTTGCATCTTCAGTCTTTATCAGTCTGAACACTCTCTGAAATATCTCACAGTGAAAGCATCCTCAAACTTTATCTCATTCTCGTAATTTTCAGGATCTGAATCTGTCTCTACAATCTTCAGACTCCCTCTCGATGTCTTCAGACTCCCCCTTTCACTAAGCTGGGATTGTAGTCTAGAATTCACAAGATCATAACCTGGCTTTCATCCTGCTCTGGATCAAAACCTGGCCAACCTGCATAAACTCTACCCAAAAAATAAGTTTCACAAATTTTAAACTTTTGTAAATTTAGAAACCAATTGCAAGTACCATTCAAAAATGATTTAATCTTTGATAATCATTTGAAAACACAATTTCTTCATATATTCTTTCCCAACCTGTTCATCAAGTTTAGCACTTGGAATTTTGAATGTCAGCTTTCCAACAACAGTTGTCGAAAATCTTTTTGGATTTTTACTAAATTTATGCTAAAACACACTTAAAATCTTTTTGGATTTTTGACTGAAACAGAAATGCAGAAAATGAAATATTTACAAACAATATTTTTGTGAGTTTGTGCAAGAGGATCATATCAGTTTATGAGACAAATCACTAACACGGTTAAGCTTGATTTCATTTTAAGTTCTAAACAATTCACATAGATTGATGATATTGTTGTCCACTTAAACTCAATCTAAAAACTTTCGAAATGCTTACCGATACGTTAAGGTATATTAATTTTGCATTAAGTTCTTATGGACCCCACGATCTCAGCATATCCCCTCATCATGCAATACACTGACTCAAGTAATGCCTTTAAACTTTTATCAACTGTGATTTGTGCGAAAAACAAAGCAGAATGTTTAAACATTAACAATCAGGTCGATACTTCCGTATACGCAGAGAAAGTCCAATGTTTAAACAAAATAAGAAAAAATAAAACAAGTTGAAGTTGTTTAGGCTTTAACCACCAGGTCGATACTTCCGTATACGCAGAGGAGGTCCAAAGCTTAAACGAAACACCAAAGAAAATAAAGCAGAACATTTAGGCAACAACATCCAGGTCGATACTCACGTATACGCAGAGGATGTCCGATGCTTAAATAAAATAAAGAAATAAAACAAGTTTAAATCTTTGCAAAATGAAATGCACAATCACAGTGACTTTTTAGCAAAGTTGTGAAAGTTCACAAACTTAACCAATTTTATGTCTTTCGACAATCAGCGATTACTGAGTAGGCACACAGTCAAGAAGGACAAAACTAAGTACTATGCTTTCGACCATGTTTCCCACTAGAACTAGGCTTTTTCATTTAAGTTTGTATCGTTATCACAAATCTACTAGTCTAGCTGAGCCTATCGTCACATCCTTAGTGAGACCGTTTATCACATTTTAACCTTCCATTTCTTTAGCGTGTCGTGATAGTCCACTGATGTACTATCATTTCCTCTTTTTGACAACAAAACTCATTTTTCATTTTATCATGTTTTTGGCTTTTTCAAAATTTCTAATGTTTTTGGATTTTCTGAAATTATACTCCCCCTAAAATACAAATACATCTAAAGAAAATTGAAAACAAACTGTACAAGAACATGACAACTGATATCGAATTGCCTCAATTTTCCGTCCACTTGGCATAAACAATCAGAACTCCCCCTCACAACAAACTATTTTCCCATTGATTTCAAAACACTTAAGTTTGTTTTAATCAAATGGTTTTTCCGGAAAATAAGTTTTGTTGATTTTACCATTTGTAGGTTAGGGATTTGGTTCATCACATTGTTTTTTAACCACTTGTAGGAAATCAGATACAACTTAATGTCCCTGATTTACCACTTGTAAGATCAATCCAATCAAGCATTTTCAACCAAACATCATCTGTTGGTTGAATTCTCAAGGTGCCAAATCCTACTCCACACTTACCAACCTGGGAGTTCCGGCAAATCACACTTATAGAAAAACAATTTTCAAACACAATATAAGAATGATGCCGATTCATGCTCCACGATTACCAACTTGGGAGCTCCGGCAAGTCAGGTTTTTACTGTTTGAAAAATATATCCACCCAAGCCTGACCTTCCTTGGGTGTAACAACCTCTTCTTCATCTTTACTTTCAACCGACCTCTGAACATTTCTTTTGGAAGCATAAAATTCTTTCACTCCTCTGGCCTTACCATCGACCATTTTTCCAAAAATGTGTTTCACAGTTCCGTTGAAAGCCTTATCAACATCAAATTTTTTCTTGTCAGAATAAAATTGATTTGAAATTTCAACTTTACCAATTTTCTTTTTATAATTTTCAGCCCGAAGTGATGGAAAATTCACATCATCCACATTCGGAACTTATTTCTCAACCTTTTCTTTAACAACTTTTGGCTCCTCTGATTTTGTGGAATCAGATTCATCACCAGAACTGTTCCCTGAACCCTTAACAACCCATTTTTGATTTTTCAAATTTTCTTTTCTTTTAACCACATTCTTTGAACATTCACCAATCTCAAAGGTTGGATTTTCAAAGCCTGTAAACTTTCTGGTTGTAAGTTCAGTTTTCTCAACAACTTTTTATTTCATTTTACCAGAGACTTCCTGTTTTGGTTTGAATGTTTTCAGACAATTTCTAGCAATATGACCAGCAGCTTTGCACTGAAAACAGGTTCTTGTCTCAGTCTTCTTCTGAATAATGCTTTTCTTCATCTCATCTTGCTTCTTTGCAAGGAATTCTTGATTTGTCTGCTTTCTGAACGTTTGCTCTTTCTCATCTTCTAAAGTGTTTCCTGAAACAAACACAGTTTTTGGTTTATAAAATTTTTCATTTTAATAATTTTTCGGTTGATTAAATCCTAATCCTTTCTTTTTGAAATTACAGTTATGGTTTGGTTTTTTATGAATACCAGAACCAGAACTGTAACCATTTTTCTTGTTTAATCTTTGTTGCACTCTTGAGGTGTAAAGTTTAGGTTTTTCAGAAAGATTTGCATCTTTTATTTCAGAAATATTAATTTCTGTTAGTTTGAAAACCTTTTTAATCATTTCATTTTTAACACCTCTTATTGGAAAAATCTCATCAGAATATAATTTGTCAGAATCTTTCAAAGTATATGCTACTTTGACTGATTCATCATTCAAATTAGATTTTGATAACAAAATTTTCGTATCATAAACCCGTTTGTCCTTTTTGATTGTTGACTTTGACTTATCGGACCCAGACTTTGACTCGGATTTGGACTCCGGTTTTGACTCCTCTATCTCATCTTTATCTAACACCTGATCGACCACACTTTTTATCAACTCGGACTCATGATCAGTATCAGACGATGTGAACGTAACATCAATATTTTCTGGCAAATTATCCGACGACCCTGACTCCCATTGTAAGTTAATTGCCTTTTTTATTCTTTCGGAATTTGGACTTCGAGACAAATATCCATTTTCGACCGGGGGCGGACATCTATTGTAGACAACACTTGGTTTCTTACCAGAAATTTCTACTTCATCCTCTTCTCTTGTCTCTGACTTCTTTCCTTCTGAAGTCTTTACTTCTTCAAACGTCTTCATTTGTTCCACAATTGGATAAATCCTGTCAACAACAAAAGTAGAACATGAGTAACTTTCTAATAAATTTTTAACTCTCTCAGTTTCTATTCTTTGTGCTGCCAGCTTCAATTCCAGATCAGCACATTTCTTGGTGTAGAAGTTGACATTATCAAGTTGTCTTATGTAAGCTCCTTTGAGTGTATTCATTGCTACAGCCTGTTCACTGTTTGACTCAGTGTACTTGTTGATCTCTCTGTTCATTGTATCATATGATTCTTTTAATCTGTTAATGTTATGCAACAGTTCATTGTTTTGCTTGATCAACGAATCACAATTCAAACACTTTTCAGAAACTTTGACTGCTTCAGTATCAACTTTGATCTCAAACTTTGGAACATCTTTGACTGTTCTGTTTGATTGGAAAAATTCATTTCTTCTCTTTCTCTCGGCTTCAGCTTCAGCTTTTAACCTTTCTTCTTCTTCTTCCTCTTCTTCAATTTTTCTCCATTTTTCTTCTTCTTTTTCCCTGACCTTTCTGATTTTTTCTGCCCATTTCAGATCGTAAGCATTAGCAATAGTCATCTCTTTCAAGCGAAAACACAAGAATATACTTTCAAGCAAGATCTCTGTTTGAAGCGAACTGATTTGATGCGAACTAGTTCTCCTCGTGAAATATCTGTAATCACTTTGAATCACCTCGAGATATAAAAACAAATGATCAGTTTAACCGAACTGAATATGTGAACGTGTGTTGATGAAATCAATCTAAGACTCGTGTCTAAGATTTGTGAACTCGTTTAATGTAACCCGCAAACTGAATGAATGAACTAGATCAAAAGTGCCACGAAATATGGGCTTCCAATGGGCCGCAAACAATGAAGTGGGTCTAAAAATGATTTGGGCTGTAGAACTTTAATGAGATTGTTGACTGACTGAGCTGGTAATAATGAAAAGAAAACTTGGGCTTAGAATGATTGGGTCATATACTTTAATCAGACAACACTATCCATTTCATTAGGTAACTTGATTGGACCGAATACTTTGATTGCGCCTGACACACTTTAACTTTGAATCACATGCAAGACTTATACACCTTTACCAACTTTCTCATGCAAACTTATATGATACTGCTCACCTTGTTCAAACTGACACAAAACACACAACCAAATGAATTCTCGTGATGATGCTTGACCACCAAACCAATATCACATGCAATTCTGATTAGCCGACAACAAACAAAGGTTTTTAATTCTTCATTGCCGACAAAATCAACTATTAATAAAATCTGAATGGTCTTCAATATAAAGCTGGCCGACAACTCATTTAATGATCACATGCAATATGAAATAATTCTGATCACCTAAACACTTTGGAGCTGAATTAGACTTTTCAAACTGAATAATCTTTGGAGTGGAATTAAACTTTGAAACTTGGAGCGGAATTAGAATATAATCAGCAGGAGCGGAATTAGACTGGAATCTTTGGAGCAGAATCAAACATTCTCAGGAGCGGAATCAGTTCTTGAGCGGAATCAGAAGCAATTTAGGAGCGGAATCAGTCTGAAAGTCGATTTTGGAGCGAAATCAGAATCAATTCAAGAGCGGAATCAGGCTGATGTCATCATATCTTCGATCAACTTCGAGCAGAATCTAAAAAATATCAAGTTTTACTTCGAATTAGCTGTTAAAACTTCCAAGGCTTTGTTAAACAATAATTCCGAGCAATATGTGCAAAACTGAAACGATTCCGACCGTAAAATGATGTTCAATTTGATGAGAAGGAGTAGAAAAAACAGAAAATGCGGCTGAATTAGCAAGAGCTCTTCTTCCTGAGCTCTGATACCACTTGTAGGATCGGTTTCGGATCCGAACGAGTCGGTTAGAAGAGCTTTTCACCAAAACAAGAGGCGGAAACAAGTGTTTCGGTGCAATTCAGCGAGTATACATTTAAATATGTTGTTATTATCAATCTGCAAACAATTACAAGCTCTGACAACACTTCGGCAGCACTTCGTGGCTTACCGGAAGAAAACACCTAGAACTATGTGATTTCGCTCCTAGACACTCCTATATATAGGCCTTGCATTACGAGCGGAATCAAAACATACATGTTGGAGCGAAATCATGGGCTAGACACATTACGGGCGGAATCACATACACGTGATATTTAGAGCGAAATCAACTTCTAATTTTCAATTCTATATCAAACGTGTATATGATGCATTGATGATGCAAGCACTATGTCACTTGGATGATGTCATCATCAAGAATGGTGACATCATTCTTGTTCCGAACCGCAACGAACCCAAGACTCGATATAAGACGAAGACGACAGATGAATGCACCAACATTTGGTTTACCCTATAAGGTAACCATTTAAAAGTTCATTTTCCATTTGTCATAAAATGATCGAATTACCGATTTAACTCCTTTTAAACCATCAACATGGTTTCTTGTCATGCTCGATTATCTTGTTCCGTACGTCTACACGCCGAAACATCATACCTCAACTATGTATTTATCTTATTCGTAACTAATACGATAAGAGAATATTCTAAAATATAAGACTAGTGTAAGCCATACTTACGTTACTTCCAAATTATGCTTTTCCGTCATTCTTGCTTCGTTTGACCCGCTTCGTTCCCAAGTTTTCACCTAGCTTGTTAATCGTCAAACTATCATTGTAAATTGTAAGATGGTTAGATTAGTCATAATTATTCACGACTATTCCATCTCACTTATTTCATAAGTCGAAACTACTATTCGACTTCATGATTAGTTAACTTAGCTTATTAAAGTTAACTACTTTCGATCACATGATTTACAACATTAGTTCAAATCAACATGATGATTAGAACTCTTCTTGTTTCATATTTCATATAACTTGCCATATTATTCAAATACACATTTTCACTCTAATTTCAACACTTTAGTTTTCATTTAGGCATTTTAACAAACACCTAATGTGCATACATTTTTACACATTTACAACTAGTTCATAACTAGTTATTTTTACCAAGATTAACATCAAAATTCACCACTATCACTTATGATCAAATACTCAAACTTGCAAATTGTTTAAGTATTTCCAGATTACTTAACATGCATGATGATTCTAATCATAATCATATCATCAATTTCATCTTATGACTAATACCCACTTAGCCTAGTGTGGGAATTCATTCAATCATTAAATTCATAGCATGTTATGTATGATCCTCACTTAGGGTTTCGTTCCTAAGCAAGTATACATCACTAATCTAGCCATAGCTTCTCTAATTCATGCCTAATTCGCGATTAGGATGATTATCAAATTTTTACAACTTCACGAATGTTAGAAATTCAACATACCTCTTGATCCCCTTGACTTGGTGATCACGAATTTGTGTTCATGCATTGATTTGGCTCTTGATTTGGGCTTCAATTTGATCAATTTGTTGAACTAGGGTTTGGAGCCCTTGTTCTTGCTCCTGGGCGTACGCACACACACACACACTCTATGTGTGTGTTGTGTTTTATGTTTAGTTTTTAATAAAACAAATTTCTGTGTTAGCAACTTTAGTCTCTCATGTTTTGTAACTTTATAAAAAGGGTTATTACCCATATTTTCTTCATTGTTTTAAGACACCTTTTTAACTAGGTTGATGTTCCTAGCTACTTGGTGAATTCGGGAAAGTTATGACTTAGTTTATTTTAAGTCCCGTTAACTCGGGCCTCTTATAAACTTTACTTCCTTAAAAGCTTTTATTCACGTTTTATTTAATATTAGGTTTAATTATTTAAATCCAAATATTTACCGGGTTAATTTTTACCACTAACGGTATTTTACCCGTTCATTAATATTAAGGTGGTTTATTACCAAACCCGTTTTCGGGGTGTTACATAAGATCCACAAACTTGGACCATCCCAAATTGTATAGGGAGATTTTCCCCGTGGACTGTACCACTGCCTTCCACCATGCGAGGGCCTCGCCTTTGAAAGATTGTGAAACGAATTTCACTACATCCTTATCAGCACAATTGCTGATGTCCACAACAGTTTCCATTTCATCAAGCCATTTCATGGCATCGATCGCCCCTTTTTCCCCCATTGAAGTCCCTGGGTTTGCATGAGACGATGTATTTGTATGTGCACCCGTCTTCAGTTGAACGGGGCTTATCATGGAGCACTAACTTCTGAGGTTCGCTTTTTGCATTTAAAGAGTGAACGGAGCTCTCCTTGCGAGCTGATGTATTTGGTTTTGTATGGGACTCTGAGCGAGTAGCACTTGACTCCTTATTGTTCTCAAGAACTTTACCCACAGCTTTATTAACTGCTGCGTCAATCATGGCCTGTAGATCAGCGCCATTAACATTTCTATTTGCATCATTGTTTCTATTTGCAGTACTGTTGTATGCTTCATCAGAATCCACCATTTTGAAGCTTTGGTACTAAACACCAATAATAACAATTGCTTAGTTACAAAATAATAGTGAATCATAGTATTTGATGATTATCAAACTATGGTATCATTAAACCATATCGACTATTAGGTTTTAACTTCCTTATTGTATGTTACTTGAAATTATATCAATTATATTTGGCCTAGGTCACAAAAAGGACCATTAATGGCATTTAAGGGTTGGACCGAGTCCATTACCTTTTTGACAGGGGATCACAATGTCACAACTGTCTTTGTCATATAGACGATTATGAGTAGCTCGAAGGCTAGCCTTAAAGGACTTTAATATATATATGGCACAGAGGCCCGTCACAGGGACGTAAAACGATATGTTATAAAGCCTAGTCATGAAGGACATAAGTAATCATATGGCATAAAAGCCTTGTCGCAAAGGACATTAGTTTATAAACCGTAATCTTCTTAGATCAGGGGCTTTAAGGCTTGAACATAGTTCTTCACCTTTGGACAGGGAGTCATAGACTATAATTGTCTTTGTTTTAAAAGACGATTCATTTTGGCACATAGGCCAATCAATGGACATCACTAATGGGTGTTTATATATATACATATAATTATCGTAATTTAAGATATCTTCCAAGATCTTATCGATCTTATATAGTATGAGGCTTGGGTATTGTCCATCACCTTGGACAATAACCATAACGGTCACAATTGTCAATGTCACTAATGGACAATATAATATATGGCCCGTAGGCGAAACATCACTAAAGGATGTTAAATAATGTGATCATCGTATTAGATGATATTAGTCATGATCATATTGATCTTTTAGACTAGGAGAATTTGACATAGTCTAGCATTTTTAGACAGAGGGCCGTAGACCACAACTGTCGTTATCTTATTGGACAACAAGTTTAGCCCATAGGCACTTCATCACTAGCGGATGTTTATATTATGATCATCACATTGATGATACTTGCCATGATCTAATTCGATCATATAGGCTTTAAGGCTTAGACATAGTCCAAATACCTTGACGGCTGGTGTGGTTTCTCAAGTCACACTGGCAGGAGTGTTAACATGTCTTTAGATGTTAACAAGGATTAATTATCGTGAGAGGGTTTTACCATCATAGCATGTCTGTATTGACATATTGGCTAGGTTATACCATTAAGAAGATCTTTTGAAATTATTTAGCAGATCGATAAAGTTCGAATAAAATTGATACTATTGTTTGATAAAGGACGAAATGAATAACTATATAAAATTTTCAAAACTTCCCATAAATCATTAGAAAATTTACAACAGTGCCTGAATCAGGACTTTTAGTATCCTATTTGTCCACAAGGACTATAACGAAAAATATAAGTTCGTATAAGGACTATAAGATATTATAAGTTCATATAGGGGTTATATTAAAACAAATTTGCCCATGAAGGGTCTTTAAGGAAATGTCACGCCTGTTAAGGATCTATATTGAAGTAACATGTCCACTAAGGGACTATAATGAAATCTTGTGTCCGCAAAGAGACTATCTTGTAATAGCATATCCCCAAGGGGTTTTAATGAAATAACACATTCATACAAGGACTATATTGGTACAGCATGCGCACAATAGGGGCTTTGCTGAACAGATGTCCTCACAGGGACTCAAATTAAAATATATGTTCATATAAGGATTATAATAAACAAATGTCCATACTGGGACTATATAGAAGAGATAGGTCCTTATAGGGACTTTGAAGCAATACATGTCCAAGCGGGGACGAACGGGAAAAATATAAGTCCGTTTAGGGACTATAAGACATGTCAACATCGGGACTATAGTGAAACGATATGTCCTCGAAAGGACTATGATGAATTATTATATTCACCAGGGAACTTTAATGAAATAACATGTCTACTAAATATTTTTAATGAAATGACATGTCCATGAAAAGACTACAACAGAGTATGATGTCCACGAAAGGACTATATGGAAATATAACGTCCATGAACGGATTATATTGTAATATAATGCTCACGAAGAGACTATTTTGAAACATAATGTCCTCAAAGGGACTTTATTGAAATATAATGTCCTCGAAGGGACTATGATAATTAAATGCCCATACAGGGATTTAGAGGAAAAACGAAATATAATGAAAGATCGATTTTTTTTAATGCCTTCCTTGCTTCATTCCGATTGTTTCTCTTCTTTGTTTGTCGTATGCTATAGCGACACTGAAGATTTTAGTGAATTAAATAAGCATTCCAGATCAGGATTTGTTGCTAGGAGTAGGATCCAAGGATTTATGATTTGAAAATTTTAAATTAGATCACGGATTTGTAGTTTAATAAGCATAGTCCAAGTTTGGAAATTCAAAACTTGGAGATAGAAAATAGGGATTAATAGCATCCACATGCATCATCTTCAGTATGGGAGCCTCAGGGACCTTCTGGTATGGACTCTGAAGTCTGGTTAAGAGTTTAAATAGGCTTGATTTTGCGAATAGGTCCATAAAGGTCTTTCCTCCAACTGGTTGCATGCTTATCCTAGCCATGGTACGAAGCTTGGCATTTCTAGGCTTCGGATGTGAAGAATTTGCATCAACGGCTTCTTTGCTTGGCGACATATTCATAGAATACATAAAATCAAAAACAATGTTTACTTAATAGGGATGAGAGCATTCCTATGTTAAGTCTAGACTCAGGAGGTCTAAGGAATATGCTAATGTGTCATTTGAGATTAAACACAAAAAGGCTAGTGTTTAATTCACTCAAACGTTGGCTCTGATACCAACCTGTCACACCCCGATATTTACAGCTCAGCCCGGTGGGGATTATCGTGACGTAAGATTGGTATCGTCATGGTCAAACATACACAGAATAGCACAGCGGAAGTCTAGGAATATAAAATATTATTACAAACTCAAATATCTAAAAATATAAAGTATTAAGTACAGACAAGCTTGTAATAATCCACAGGCGGGTCATTAAAACAAAAGAAGTTTATCAGACTAATGGCTTATGTGAAGGAGTTGCAAGTTCCTCGTCTAACAATCCTGAGTAGCTTCCAGCCTATTTACGTATTTGTACCTGTCACTTAGACTTTTGAAAATACGTCAGTTTTCACTGGTAAATACAATCAACCGACACATTTGAAAATTTATGAAAATTGGTTTAGGTGCACAAGGCACAAAATATTTTATACTTGGTACAAACTACATCTCATGTTATCAGTTTTACATAACTTGCTCTACATACGGGGCCCGGTACTATGCCGGTTCATGATTAACCGACACACCACTTATTCCCTTATTGGGAAACCCATATTGGATATAAAAATTATTTAATAAACCATATTGCATCTGTCGGGTGTATGCCTACACCCCGTGCTTAGGTCGTGGCCATTTGCAATTAATGAGTCAAGGATATCCAGGACACGGTCGCATTAACCCCCAATGTTTCAGCAAGCAATACGAATTAAAATAGGTTATTTGAATTTCCCTACTTATTGGTCTTCGAATCCCATACCTGACCATGCAGTAATTATATTACCAATCCCAAGCCTGTATAAGGGAAAATAGGTTAAGAGTATTTACCTGAACTAGCTCCTGTCTTAAATTGCAAGATTTATAATAGCTCATCCGTATTCAATTAAGTAAGCGTAGGTACAATTTACCGGAAGGCTCTAGTCTGGAATGATGGTATAAATAACCAATTTAGAATGCTAACGGGTCTTATTTAGGTCATAGACCTAGACCGGCTAAGTTAAAGTATTAGAAACGGTACGATATGCTAGATTAAGCGATGACCGGAATAGAATGTAATTTAGACCCAACAAGTATGAAGACTTATATAATATGGGTAAACTAAATACCTTCTGGATTTTGAAGTAAAAATGATAAGGTTTAACTCGTTTCAGTAAACTTACGTAAACTAGTTACGTAAGTCTAACCGTACGCGTATAAGCGATAACTAGTAACCGGATAAGTCATGAACAAGTTCCATATGCCTATATTCTTTAAACAAGTTATAATATCAGTATGATATCAACTTGCATGCCCGTTAAGGTTTAAAAATGAAACTATGCCTCATAAGGGCGTTTTGGTCATTTTACGATGTGTAAAAGAAACTTGTGTACAATCTGATGTTAAGACCATAAACATTCCTTGAAAATACTTTATTTATGATATAATAGCAGTAGGATATCAAACATATCTGTGTTTGATAGTTTAAAACCATACTATGCTCCGTAGAGGCATTTTGGTAATTTCACACATTGTTTTCAAGGCTAATTTGAGAATCTGAGTCTATACCATATACCTACTGTAAAAATATTTAAAATAATTTATAAAATCAGTAGGTAACAAGTCTTGCTTGGTAGTTATGGTTTAACACCATACTACGCGCCGAAACGACGTTAAAGTCGCTAAATGATTATATTTGCGATCTTTTAGGAAAACTGATGTTATGATCAAATTTATATGACCAAAATATGTTAATTAATATAACATATCAGTAAATAAAAGGTTTTGTTTGAAAATCATGCTTTTAAATGATTTTGGGTGCAAAAAGGGCATTATCGTCATTTAAGGACATAATTCAAGAACGTATGCAAAAACTCAGTTTGTAAACTGAATGGATATCCCAAATTATCATAATTATGATATTACATCAGTAGGCAATGAGTTTGTTATGAAAAATTTTGCTTAAAACCGATCTATGCGCCTAAAGGGCATTTTAGTCAATTTAAAGCACAATTTATGATAATATATACAAACTCAATTTATGATCAGGTTCGTAACATCGATATATGTTAAATATGTTAACATATCAGTACCTAAGTTATTTGAATGCTTATTCGTCACACCCCCAAAATCCACCACGCGGAGTATCACCGCTTGGAGGCGTGACATGACCAGGATCGAGCCACCAATCATATTGAACAACGTAATTAAGTAAGTAAAACCAACCACAATACAATTGGTGACCAAAAGGAAGTAACCAACTCTAAGTTAAACAGCGGAAGTATAAAACATAAAGCCAAAACATAAGTTCATAAGTTTAAAGTCCAAAGCGTAAGTTTAATAAGTTCATAAGGATTTAAATATTAAGCACGGAACATAACAGTCCGTATCCCACAACGACCTCCTCCTCGTGCAAGCTCCAAAAGCATCTAACGACCTGTAAGGCATGTAACAACGAGTCAACAACAAAGTTGAGTGAGTTCACGGTTGGTTATTTAGTTTTAAGTTGTTTCCGAAAACATGGTTTGTCTTTCGTTGGCTTAATTGTCGTGGGGGTTACCCCATAGTTGAAAGTATGATTAACCAGTTCCTTCTTTAATTACTCAAACCATATCCATGATCAGTGGGGGCTTCCCCATGTGAACTACTAGACCGTTACCATATCGACAACTGACGAACAATAGTTGTGCCCTACGTCAATGTTCTATCATCATTGACAGTTTGCCATAGTCCATTAGTACACGCCCGTCCGAACGGCACGGTGTGAGGTTCGTTAAACCTAATAGCGCTATTAACTAATGACCCGCTCGCCATTGGCCTCGGCGATTAAGTCGATATAAAATGAGGGACTTCATGATAGAGTTTTGTCTAGTAAGTTTTAAGGTTGTTGTCCTACCCAAGGAGGACGAACGTACGTATTCTACCCAAGGAGAATACACAGGATTAATATTGGCATCCTACCTATGGAGGACGGCGGTACATATCCTACCCAAGGAGGATATGTAGGTTCCGTTTTAATTCTTTAACCCATTCCCAACCACCGGGAATCCCATGCCTTAGAAAGTGTGTGAACTCACCTCGGTTGCTCGGTTTGACTCTCAAAAATAGCTAACAGTCAAGGTCGGTCAATCACGTCCTAGTATGATTACCACTTAGTTTATTAGTGACTTCAAATATTCACGAAGTTCCTACACACATCTACCACATAGCATGTACTCACTTTAATAATTCACGCCCATATAAACATTCCGGTTCTAGCTACTCAAGAGCAAGCATACGATATTGCACATAACACTTTTATTGACATATAACATGTTAGATCATTCTCAGATAACCTACCCGACATTTAGACACGCAAATTACTACTTATGTCGTTTCAGCTTTTATATTCAAAACTAGGCTGTTTTCGGGGATTTTAATAAAATAGTTAACTTGTTCCAAAAATTCCCAACTTTTTACAGAAGGTCTTAAACCATCCAAATAATATTGTGTAAAAATCTCGGGATCCAATTCATCACCAATATTTTAAAATTCGTCGTAAGTCCTATTGATGAAATTCCAGTGGGAGAATTACTATGACATCAGTGTCCATCTACAGTACAAATTTCGTGACTTAATTCTACACAAATTTCAAGTTATGACGAAAAACATAACACATATTTTCGGCAGTAAAAATGCAGCTTTTGCTGCTGTGATAATCGACCCCTTTAAAAATAGCAAACGAAGTCCAAAAATTATGATTCCAGTGCCATTAGAACCATATTTCATAATAACACGTTATAGACTTAAGAAAATCAGTTTTCCGTTAAGTTATGATCTGGTTACAGCCAACTGAAGTTGGCTGTAAACATCAACCAGCTTCATGTTTTCAGCTCTCAACTTTCTAACGCGTGCTCGGTTGATTTCGTTAACATGTTTAGTGATCAACAACGACATTTAACATTAACAAGTAATCATCAAGTAATCAGCAACATATCAGAACAACTTTATTTCATCTTATTTCATCATCATGTAACTTTTATGTTCAAGTTTCTTGTTTAACCCCTTTTAGTGTTCTTGTTCTTTAGTGTTTTGATCATAACCATCATACTACAACTTTTAACTATGAAACAAGTTGAACAAGGGTGTAACAAGGACTTACTACTAGCACAACGGCTAGGGATGATTCTAGTGAACAAGGTGATGAAAAATGATGATGAAAAAGCAAGAAACAAAAGTCCTTTGAAGCTCCACAAGTTGCAACTTCCTTGAATCACCTTACAAGCTTGAATGGAACTTGAAATTTGGATGAAAATGGTGGACTTGTGGTGGTGATGGGGGCGGTTAAAGGGAGCCGAGAGGAAGGGGGTGGGGTGTGGGTGTGATAATGAGAAGTAATCTTGATGCCATGCTTTTAAAGATATGTTAATATATTTTGGCAAGCTCTACAAGAAATCAATCTACTAAAATAATTGGATAAAATCTTGAACAAGATATGAGGCATGGTGTGGTTGATTTGTGGGTCCTCTTTGGGACCGAATTCGGTTGGGGGGGGGGGGGGGGTTGGTTGTAAGTTTTGTAACTAAGTTGTAAAGGTTAGTTAGATTTCAAGCACATGCTTATATATGTTATTTACTAGAGAAATTAGTGGGTGTTATGGTGAACGGGGATCATGACTAGTCAAAAATAATAAAACAATGTATTTGACAAAAATTTGGTGTCCCGGGTAATGTCCGGTTGTTCGGTTGGGTACCGTTCCGTTAAAGTGTTTAATTAGTCCGTAAAGTGTCTTTTATATATATTTTTGTAACACAATTTATTCCCGGCACTTAGGAAAGCGTACAGGACCATTTAGTCAATTTTCTGCACAATACTAGTATGTTAATAAGCACATGTAAGTATGACGCAGTAACCAGAAAGCAGTTAAGTAATTCCACACAGTCATCAAGCACTTTAATTAACATTAATTAATCGTACGGATACATGTAATTATGAGGGTTGTCACATTCTCCCCCTGTTAATAAAATTTCGTCCTGAAATTTAGCACGTGGTTACTGAGGAAGCTAGTTAAGTTGCGTGGTTTACTGGTTTTCCTGGGGTGTCACATCATCCCCCCGTTGGCTTGGAATTTCGTCCCGAAATTCTGTAGTAGCTTCAGCCTCAGTAGTGGTTGCACTTTTCTTAAACAACTGGGGATACCTGAGTTTCATTTGGTCTTCTCGTTCCCAGGTATACTCTGGGCCACGACGGGAATCCCAAGGAACTCGAACAAGAGGTATCCTGGTGCGCTTGAGAATCTTAACATCTCGATCAGTAATTTCCACTGGTTCCTCGACTAATCGCAGCTGGTCGTCGATAGTGAGCTCCTTTAAGGGAACTATGAGGGTCTCATCTGATAGACACTTTTTCAGATTTGACACGTGGAATACGTTGTGAACTCCGCTGAGTTCTGCAGGTAGATTCAACTTATAAGCCACCTTGCCAATCTTTTCAATGATTTCGAACGGTCCGACATAACACGGATTGAGTTTGCCTTGTTTTACCAAAACGAACTACACCTTTCCAAGGTGAGACTTTGAGTAGCACCCGATCCCTAACCTGGAACTCGAGTGGCTTCCTGCGCTTATCCGCGTAGCTTTTCTGACGGTCACGAGCTGCCGCCATTCGCTGTCGTATCTGAGCAATCCTCTCAATCGTGTCTACCACAAGTTCTGGGCCTGTGATTTGGCTGTCACCAACTTCTGCCCAACAAAGAGGTGATCGGAATTTACATTCGTACAATGCCTCAAACGGAGCGGCCTGGATACTGGTGTGGTAACTGTTGTTATACGAAAACTCCACTAACGGGAGGTGTTTTTCCCAGCCATTACCAAAGTCGATTACACATGCCCTAAGCATGTCTTCAAGGGTTTGGATGGTGCGTTCAGATTGCCCATCCGTCTGTGGATGATACACCGTGCTCATGTCTAATCGAGAGCCAAAGGATTTGTGCATAGCTTGCCACAACTCAGATGTAAAACGTGAGTCACGATCAGAGATGATGGAAGTTGGCACTCCGTGCCTTGACACCACTTCCTTTAGGTAGATGTCTGCTAGAGTAGAAAACTTATCCGTTTCCTTGATAGCCAAGAAGTGTGCAGACTTTGTCAATCGATCCACTATCACCCAAATAGTGTCATTTCCGCGTTGAGATCTAGGCAGGCCAGTAATGAAATCCATTGAAATTTGCTCCTATTTCCACTTAGGTATCTCTGGTTGTTGAAGTAGGCCTGATGATTTCTAATATTCAGTCTTGACTCTCGCACAAGTCAAACATTTGCTAACGTAGGTTGCTATGTGGGCTTTCATACTAGGCCACCAATACGTAGTCTTGAGATCATGGTACATCTTATCCAAACCAGGATGTACTGAATAACGAGACTTGTGTGCCTCATCCATCACAAGCTCACGTAGATTACCATAGAGTGGAACCCAGATGCGCCCGTTTATGTAGTAGGCGCCGTCTCCCTTTTGTTCTAACCGTTTCCTTGATCCCCGTAAGGACTCAGCCCTGATGTTATCTGCCTTCAATTCTTCAACCTGAGCATCTCGTATCTGGGCAGGAAGACTAGATTGGATGGTAAGCTGTAACGCACGTACACGCTTAGGTAAAGTATCCTTTCGACTGAGGGCGTCGGCCACAACATTGGCTTTGCCTGGATGGTACTTGATCGCACATTCATAATCATTCAAGAGTTCGACCCATCTACGTTGTCGCATGTTTAATTCCTTTTGCTTGAAGATATGCTCGAGACTCCTGTGATCGGTGTAAATGGTGCACTTGGTACCGTACAGGTAATGTCTCCATATCTTAAGTGCGAAAACAACTGCTCCCAATTCCAAGTCGTGCGTAGTGTAGTTCCTTTCATGAACTTTAAGTTGGCGTGATGCATAGGCAATGACCTTGTCACGTTGCATCAACACGCAACCAAGTCCTTGGATGGAAGCGTCGCAATAAACCACAAAATCATCTGTGCCCTCAGGCAACGAAAGAATAGGTGCGCTACAAAGTCTATCTTTCAAGTGCTGAAAAGCAGATTCCTGTGCATCACCCCAACGATAGGTGACACCCTTCTGAGTTAGTGAAGTGAGAGGTTGCGCAATCTTTGAGAAATCCTTGATAAACCTTCTATAATATCCTGCCAAACCCAAGAATTGGCGGATTTCTGTTGGTGTACGGGGTGCAGGCCAGTTCTTGATCGAGTCAACCTTGGATGGATCAACATGAATCCCATCCTTGTTTACCACGTGGCCTAGGAAATGTACTTCACGAAGCCAAAAGTCGCATTTCGAAAACTTGGCATACAGTTGCTCTGCTCGAAGAAGTTCCAGCATAAGTCGTAGATGCTGCTCGTGTTCCTCCTGACTCTTAGAATAGATCAGGATGTCGTCGATGAAAACAATAACGAACTTATCCAAGTAAGGTTTGCATACTCGGTTCATGAGATCCATGAAGACCGCTGGTGCGTTCGTCAATCCGAAAGGCATAACAAGAAACTCGTAATGCCCATAACGAGTTCTAAATGCTGTTTTGGAGACGTCCTCATCTCGGACTCTCAGTTGATGGTAACCTGACCTCAGGTCAATCTTGGAGTAGAAACTCGACCCTTGCAATTGGTCGAATAAGTCATCAATGCGTGGGAGAGGATAACGATTCTTCACGGTCACCTTGTTGAGTTCGCGGTAGTCAATACACATTCTGAAGGTACCGTATTTCTTCTTCACGAATAACACTGGAGCTCCCCAAGGCGAAGAGCTAGGACGTATGAAACCCTTTTCCAAGAGTTCTTGTAGTTGCGTGGAGAGTTCTTCAAGTTCTGACAGAGCTAGTCGATGGGGTGCACGAGCTATTGGTGCTGCTCCAGGAGCTAGCTCGATTTGAAACTCGACTTTTCGATGCAGCGGAAGACCAGGTAATTCCTCTGGAAATACCTCAGGAAAATCACGTACAATAGGTATGTCTTCTATCTTCCTTTCTTCCGAGGATGTATCAGAAACGAGGGCTAGAATAGCAGTGTGGCCCTTTCGCAAACACTTATGGGCCTTAAGGAAGGAGATGATGCCTACAACAGCACCACTCTTGTCGCCATGAATCATGAGAGGTTCTTCACCAGAGCGAGGAATACGTAGGATTTTCTCCTTGCAAATAATCTCCGCTTGATGTTGAGATAGCCAATCCATCCCAATAACGATGTCGAAACTACCAAGTACGATATAGATAAGATCGATAGAGAAGGTCTGACCAGCTAAGACGAGGTTACAACCCTTAACTATGTGTGTGGCTTCAAGACTTTTACCGTTTGCTAGTTCTACCGTGTGTTTGGTGGTCAAAAGTGTTGGGGTGCGCTTAAGCATTTGACTAATTTTTAAGGACACATAACTAGTATCCGCACCCGAATCGCATAAAATAGTAACAAAGAAGTCATCCAGAAGAAACTTACCCATCACAACGTTGGGATCGTTCCTTGCATCACCCTGACCCAGCACGAAAACACGTCCCCTGGCACCATTGCCATTATTGTTACCCCCGTTGTTGCCTCCATTGTTGCCTCCATTGTTGTTCCCGTTTCCTTGGTTGTTGTTGTTCTGATTCTGGTTCAGCTGAGGACAGTTCCTCTTAAAGTGGCCTTCAGCGCCACACTGAAAACATCCCTTATTGCCCTGCTGTTGCAGCTGCTGGTGGTTCTGTGGAGCTTGTTGTTGTTGTTGGCGATTCTGATTTGCTGGTCGTGCGCTCCTGAAATCCTTTGCTTCATGACCAAACTTGTTACACCTCAGACAACGACCCTTGTGGCACTGCCCGCTATGATGCTTGTTGCACCGGTTGCACTTGGGGTGGTTCCCTCGGTACCCACCCTGTCCTGGACTACCAGAAGGTTGCTGACTAGGACTCTGGTAGCCATCAGTCTTTCGCTGCTCAGACTGAACTGAAGTAGAACCCTTGCCCGAATTTCCATCCCACTTGCGCTTTTTATCACTGGGAGCATCAGCAATAGTAGCGCTAATACGCTTGGGCAGCTTGTTCTGCTCAACTGCCTGATCAGTGAGACAATGAGCCAACTTGATGATTTGTTGAATGGTGCCAAGATTAGCGGAGGTCACGTGGCTTTGAATTTCTGGCACCAAACCCTTAAGGTACAGCTCGATACGTTTGATAGGAGGATCCACCATAGTGGGACACATGATAGCTAGCTCATTTGACCTTTTCGTATACGCCTCAATTTCAGACCCCGTCATTTTCATATTGAAAAACTCCACCTCTAGCTTGTGGATGTCGTCATGACTACAGTACTCTTCCTTGATCAAATCTTTGAAACCGTTCCATGGGGTGGCATTAGCAACCGCCAGCCCTAGCAGTTGAACCTGTGCTTTCCACCAGGTTAACGCAGCACCTTCGAGGGTTCCAGTAGCATATTTCACCCTACGTTCTTCAGGGCATTTACACATCTCGAAAACAGACTCAAGCTTCTCGAACCAGTGAAGAAGACCTACAGCTCCTTCTGTGCCGCTGAAAGTACTAGGTCGGCAATCCATGAACGTTTTGAACGTACATACGGGAGGTTGAGCATGCTGACCTCCTGCTGGAACTGCTGCGAGTGCCTCAGCAACTCGTTCATTGATCAAAGCCGTCAACTGGGCTTGAGTTAGGTTGATAAGTCCTCCGCATCCGTTCATGATCTTCACAACGAAGCAACGTAAGTGAGAAAAGTGTCGCGAAAGTGCGTAAGTGTGGGACGACAGAAGAGAGTAAGCACACAAGGTTCAAATAGCAGTCATCACGTTAACTAGTGCACAGTGTGAACTATCTAACCGACAATATAAACATTAATCATACCACCTATTGTGTCGAGTCTTGCACGTGGAGCGAAGCGTCGTTGTGGATCATTGAGTACTGTACAGGTTATAGTCTGGTTTTATCAAAAAGCCTTTCCCCTTTTTAAAACCAAGTTCACTATAACCAATGGCTCTGATACCAATCTGTCACACCCCCAAAATCCACCACGCGGAGTATCACCGCTTAGAGGCGTGACATGACCAGGATCGAGCCACCAATCATATTGAACAACGTAATTAAATAAGTAAAACCAACCACAATACAATTGGTGACCAAAAGGAAGTAACCAACTCTAAGTTAAACAGCAGAAGCATAAAACATAAAGCCAAAACATAAGTTCATAGTTCATAAGTTTAAAGTCCAAAGCGTAAGTTTAATAAGTTCATAAGGATTTAAATATTAAGCACGGAACATAACAGTCCGTATCCCACAACGACCTCCTCCTCGTGCAAGCTCCAAAATCATCTAATGACCTGTAAGGCATGTAACAACGAGTCAACAACAAAGTTGAGTGAGTTCACGGTTGGTTGTTTAGTTTTAAGTTGTTTCCGAAAACATGGTTTGTCTTTCGTTGGCTTAATTGCCGTGGGGGTTACCCCATAGTTGAAAGTATGATTAACCAGTTCCTTCTTTAATTACTCAAACCATATCCATGATCAGTGGGGGCTTCCCCATGTGAACTACTAGACCGTTACCATATCGACAACTGACGAACAACAGTTGTGCCCTACGTCAATGTTCTATCATCATTGACAGTTTGTCATAGTCCATTAGTACACGCACGTCCGAACAGCACGGTGTGAGGTTTGTTAAACCTAATAGCGCTATTAACTAATGACCCGCTCGCCATTGGCATCGGCTATGAAGTCGATATAAAATGAGGGACTTCATGATAGAGTTTTGTCTAGTAAGTTTTAAGGTTGTTGTCCTACCCAAGGAGGACGAACGTACGTATTCTACCCAAGGAGAATACACAGGATTAATATTGGCATCCTACCTATGGAGGTTGGCGGTACATATCCTACCCAAGGAGGATATGTAGGTTCCGTTTTAATTCTTTAACCCATTCCCAACCACCGGGAATCCCATGCCTTAGAAAGTGTGTGAACTCACCTCGGTTGCTCGGTTTGACTCTCAAAAATAGCTAACAGTCAAGGTCGGTCAATCACGTCCTAGTATGATTACCACTTATTTTATTAGTGACTTCAAATAAGCACGAAGTTCCTACACACATCTACCACATAGCATGTACTCACTTTAATAATTCACGCCCATATAAACATTCCACTTATAGCTACTCAAGAGCAAGCATACGATATTGCACATAACACTTTTATTGACATATAACATGTTAGATCATTCTCAGATAACCGACCCGACATTTAGACACGCAAATTACTACTTATGTCGTTTCAGCTTTTATATTCAAAACTGGGCTGTTTTTGGGGATTTTAATAAAATAGTTAACTTGTTCCAAAAATTCCCAACTTTTTACAAAAGGTCTTAAACGATCCAAATAATATTTTGTAAAAATATCGGGATCCAATTCATCACCAATATTTTATAAAAAATCATTTTCCGGACTGCAATCAGATTCATCACTTTCTGACTGCAGTCCACGGAATAATTCATTTAAAATTCTTCGTAAGTCCGATTGATGAAATTCTAGTGGGAGAATTACTACGACATCAGTGTCCATCTACAGTACAAATTTCGTGACTTAATTCTACATAGATTTCAAGTTATGACGAAAAACATAACACATATTTTCGGCAGCAAAAATGCAGCTTTTGCTGCTGTGATAATCGACCCCTTTAAAAATAGCAAACGAAGTCCAAAAATTATGATTCTAGTGCCATTAGAACCGTATTTCATAATAACACGTTATAGACTCAAGAAAATCAGTTTTTCATTAAGTTATGATCTGGTTACAGCCAACTGAAGTTGGCTGTAAACATCAACCAGCTTCATGTTTTCAGCTCTCAACTTTCTAACGCGTGCTCGGTTGATTTCGTTAACATGTTTAGTGATCAACAATGACATTTAACATTAACAAGTAATCATCAAGTAATCAGCAACATATCAGAACAACTTTATTTCATCTTATTTCATCATCATGTAACTTTTATGTTCAAGTTTCTTGTTTAACCCCTTTTAGTGTTCTTGTTCTTTAGTGTTTTGATCATAACCATCATACTACAACTTTTAACTATGAAACAAGATGAACAAGGGTGTAACAAGGACTTACTACTAGCACAAAGGCTAGGGATGATTCTAGTGAAGAAGGTGATGAAAAATGATGATGAAAAAGCAAGAAACAAAAGTCCTTTGAAGCTCCACAAGTTGCAACTTCCTTGAATCACCTTACAAGCTTGAATGGAACTTGAAATTTGGATGAAAATGGTGGACTTGTGGTGGTGATGGGGGCGGTTAAGGGGAGCCGAGAGGAAGGGGGTGGGGTGTGAAGGTGTGGGTGTGATAATGAGAAGTAATCTTGATGCCATGCTTTTAAAGATATGTTCATATATTTTTGCAAGCTCTACAAGAAATCAATCTACTAAAATAATGGGATAAAATCTTGAACAAGATATGAGGCATGGTGTGGTTGATTTGTGGGTCCTCTTTGGGACCGAATTCGGTTGGGGGGGGGGGGGGGGTTGGTTGTATGTTTTGTAACTAAGGGGCTGTTTGGCTGAGCTTTTCAAAATGACTTATTTGCTTATTTGCTTTCTGAAAAGCAAATAAGTCATTTTGAAAAGCTCCATTTTAAAGCTTTTCAAAACAGCTTATTGACTTATTTGCTTTTCAGAAAAGCAAATAAACAAATAAGTAGTTTTGAAAAGCTTAGCGAAACAAGCCCTAAGTTGTAAAGGTTAGTTAGATTTCAAGCACATGCTTATATATGTTATTTACTAGAGAAATTAGTGGGTGTTATGGTGAACGGGGATCATGACTAGTCAAAAATAATAAAACAATGTATTTGACAAAAATTTGGTGTCCCGGGTAATGTCCGGTTGTTCGGTTGGGTACCGTTCCGTTAAAGTGTTTAATTAGTCCGTAATGTGTCTTTTATATATATTTTTGTAACACAATTTATTCCCGGCACTTAGGAAAGCGTACAGGACCATTTAGTCAATTTTCTGCACAATACTAGAATGGTAACAAGCACATGTAAGTATGACGCAGTAACCAGAAAACAGTTAAGTAATTCCACACAGTCATCAAGCACTTTAATTAACATTAATTAATCGCATGGATACATGTAATTATGAGGGTTGTCACATTATTGGTGTCTAAAACTTTATTTTTGCTTAAAAGGGCATAACGGTCAAATTATGGCATATTAATGGAACTTGCATAAAATTCAAATTTCTAATACGATTATGTAATATAACCTTATTGGGTTATGCTACATAATAATATGATCCTAACGGAACCTAAAATCAGTAGCAAAGTAATCTAATTCGGTTCATAATCGAAAGTCAACGCATAAGTCAAACTTTGCGACTTTCTGTTGCGAACCGACCCTAAAACTGGAATTGACGAGCCGAACATGTTTACACATGTTCTAATAATTATTACCAAGTTGTTTAAATGATAAAACGTATTTTAGAACATTTCTAAACTCATATCACAATTATTTCAAAAACTGACCCGTTGATTTTTAAAACAATATTATGTTGACTCGTCAATTGACCAAGCAAACGTGATTCTTAGAAGGTGCCATTTTGAGGGTTTAACACCTACCTAATTATAATCACGTAGCCATGTTCATTGCAAACAATGGCTTGACCGTTTACGGTCTAACTAGAAGTCAAAGCGTTTATCGTAAACGCTTGACTTTTCGGCTTTTTAAGCCAAATAAAAGAACTAGTCATGAAATGAACACTTACAAGTGGTCCTATGGATTGAAGAAAACTCAAAGGTCGTTCCCAATTGCTTAGGATCCTCCAAGATGAGAAGATAGGAAGAAAGAATGAATGGTGCACTTTGAAAATGAAATTTCAAGGCCTTTATATAGTTTTTGAGAAAGGATAAGATCATGCCATGTGTTTAGGGAAATCATGGGATGATTACAAGTGTTATACTAGGTTTTTAAAACCATTAACAAGTCCATAGATTCATCAAATGGTTTTAGTTATGTGTGGGCTTTAAGTAATGAATAAAAATAATAATAATATATGCCCATTGTGACCAATATTAGGCACACCCGGGAGTATGACCGAGCATCACGGAGTTCCCGGTTCATTTAAATGGTCTCTCAAAGATGTAGATTTACACGTTGACGCTTTTAGTCCTTTTAACGCTCAAACTTGTGCGTATTATCGTTTAATGGCATCAAAGCCTTAAACGGCCAATATTAGGCATTCCCGTGAGTATTATCAAATAGCATGATGCTTCGGGTTCGTTAAAGGTCACTCAAAGGTAAGAATTAACATGTTGACACTTTTAACCCTTTTAACGCACAAACTAGTGCGTATTATCATTTATCGGCATTAAAGCCCTATATGGCCAATATTATGTATTCCCCAGAATACAATCAGATATTATAACACTTCGGGTTTGTTGAAAGGTCACTCAGAGGTATAATTAAACATGTTGACGCTTTTAACCCTTCGCCGCGCAAACTTTTAATTAATTACGTAAACGGTTCCTTTCGATCAACAAGTGGCTCAAATATAATTATGAATACCGTGTGTTGTTATTCAGAGGCTTAGTTTAAGCATGTTAACACTTTCAGTCCTTCCACATTCAAAGATTTTGATTTTTCGCAAAATTAGTCCCTAATAGTCAATGTTTGACTTCATTAGGGTTTAGTACATGTGTCAACACATCGTTGGGCACGATTTTTACGAGGTGTTACAGTAGAACACCCATATGTTGGGCAAAAGTCAAAGAAACTCAATTATCAGGACCTGAAATAGTCCTTGAAACAACGGAAAAGATTGTCCAAATTCGTGATCGCTTAAAGGCTGCCAGATACAGGCAGAAAAGCTACGCAGATAAGAGGCGCAAACCTCTAAAGTTTGAGATAGGAGACAAAGTCTTACTGAAGGTATCACCATGGAAAGGTGTGATGCGCTTTGGTAAGAAGGGTAAACTAAGCCCAAGGTATATTGGACCATTCGAGATCATCGAATGTGTCAGAAGTGTAGCTTATAAGCTGAACTTGCCTGAGGAGCTTAGTGGAATTCACAATGTGTTCCACATCTGTAACTTAAAGAAGTGTCTAGCTGATGAATCGCTAGCAATGTCTCATGAAGACGTGCAGATAGATGAAAGCCTGAGGTTTGTTGAAAGACCTATATTGATCGAGGATCGGCAGGTTAAAAAGCTCCGAAGGAAGCATGTACCGATTATGAAAGTAAAATGGGATGCCCGTAGAGGCCCAGAGTATACGTGGGAGGTTGAGTCCACTATGCGACAAAAGTACCCTCACTTATTCTGGTAAATCTCGGGGTCGAGATTTCTTTTAAGGGGGTGAGGATGTAACACCTCGTAAAATCGTGTCCAATTATGTGAAGACACATGTCCTAAACCCTTAAGGTGTAAGAAATTGAATTACAGGGACTAAAGTTGGCAATCAATGAAAATACGTATGCAGAGGGACTAAAAGTGTCAACATGCTAAATTTATGCCTCTGATTGACCTCACACGATGTTTGTATTCTTTAACGAGTAAATTATCAGACGTAAGAAGCCGTTTGTGAATGAAATCAAAAGTTTTCAAGACAAAGGGGTTAAACGTGTCAATATGTTAATTCTTACCTCTGAGTGACCTTTTAACAAACTCGGGGCTTCGTAATGTTCGATTATACTCTCAAGAATACTTGATAATGAATTCACAAAGTTTCGGTATCGTTATGTGATAATTATGCAAAATATCAAGAAGATGGGTTAAAAGCGTCAACATGTTCAAATTAACCTCTGAATGACCTTTAAACGAAACCCGAAGCTTAACGATACTCGATTACACTCCTGAGAATAATTATAATCCATCTCAAAGATCAATTGTCCAAATTTATACCTTAAAGTGCTTTAGAGGGGTTAAATATGTTGAAAATGGGAGTATATAAAGGTTTTGGAAGACCAGGGACCAAAGTTGCAAACTTTGAAACTTGAATGAGGTGCTCACGGGGCGCGACCACACACCCCTTCTGCCGTCACACGACGTGACGGCCTCGTTTTGACAGATTCTTGTTGCCAGCTGCATGTTATCTTCTTCCTTGGCCTCCAAAAAAACCACTAGGCATTGAACTCGAAAACTAGGGATTTTTGATGGTTTTTAAAACCACCATGGACACTTGTGATCATCTCTGAACGTCCCTAACACCTAGCATGATCCAAGGTTGCACTCTTCAACTATAAATAGAGGCTTTGGGCAGCCTCATTTCCTTGCTCATTCACAACATTCACTCTCTTCTCATTGCTTAAGCTTTCTTGAGCATTTATTGGGATTCCTGATCAAAAAAGAAGCTCAACGTAGTTCAAAATTCGAGCTAGGACCCTTTGTAAGTGTCCTTAGCCACTATTGTTCGGATTTTATGCTTTTAAAGACCGAAAGTCAAAGTTGCCGCAAAACGGCTTTGACTTTCGGTTTAGACCTAAATGGTCCAGCCATTGTTCGAGTCGAATATGGATACGTGATCGTAATTAGGTGTGTGTTAATCCCTCAAAAGGGCACATCCTAATTACCCTGTTTACTTAGTTAATTATCGGGTCAAAGTAATTACGTAAAAAGTCAAACTAGACAGATTTTTAAATAAAAATCAAATCTGATAATGTAGAGGTTATAATTCATATTTTGTCACTTAAATAACTTGGTAAATATTATTAGAACATGTCTAAACATGTTCAACCCGACAATTCTAAGTTTAAGCTCGGTTCGCAACCGAAAGTCGCAAAAGCTTGACTTTTGCTTTGACTTTCAGTTCTGACCCGATCTAGCTTAATTCCTTTATGTTTTAAGCCTCCATTGTGACCATATAATGTTGTAGTATAACCTTGTGAGGTTATATTACCTGGTCACTTATTAAACTGAATTATATGCATGTTCTATTATTATGCTCATTGTTGACTAAAATGCCCTTATGATCAAAAAATGAGGTTTTTAAATAAATAAGCATGCAAATAAGTTAGGGATTGATTAGTAAACATAATTGATGTATTTTGACACTTGCATTCTGGTCATAAACTTATGTTATGCAAAAGATCGTAAATAAGCTTTTATAAAGACTAAAATACCCTTTGGTGCATAAATCATGCTTAAAACATAAATTTGATTCAAAACTTGTTACCTACTGTTGTGATATTATTTTTAGGGATTTTTAGAATATTGGGTCAGATTATATACTGACTTTATCATTGGGTTCTTGTATAAAATCTATAATTGACGATTATGCCTTTTTTGCGAATAAAACGAGTTTTACATATGATTAACATGCAAAACCTTTTCCTACTGATCTAATATGAAAAATAAAATATTTTGACCATTCAAGGCTGATCAAAATCTCAGAATTACTTAAACTTTACAATTATCGTCAATTATCGGTTTTTACGCTAATTAGATACATAGTATGGTTTAAAACCATATTTAGCACCCAAGACTTGTTACCTACTGACTTTATAAATAATTTTAAATATTTTTACAGTAGGAATAAGTCATGAACTCAGAATTCCAATTATGTCCTTAAAAGCATATGTGAAATGACCAAAATGCCCTTTCGATGCATAGTTTGGCCATAAATGGAAAACCACACATACGTAAGATATCCTACTATCATGATATCATAAAATAAATATTTTTACAAAATGCTTATGACCAGAACTTCAGTTCGCTTATAGACCTCTTTTATAAATCCTAAAGTGACCAAAATACCCTTACGGGGCTTAATTCGGTTTTAACTTCTTTTTGGGCATACATGTTAATATCCTACTGATGTCTTAACATATTTTGACCATAATAACATATGGGACTTGTATATGGTTCATTCGGTTACCCGTTATGCTTATATGCATTCGGTTCGGTTTATGTAACTAGTTTGCATGAATTAACCGAAACAGGTTTAACCATATCATCTAAACTTCAAAATCCAGAATGTATTTAGTTTACCCATATAATACAAGTATTCATACTTGTTGGGTCTAAATTACATTCCATTCCGGTCTCCGCTTAATCTAGCGTTTCGTACCGCAAAGCGTCCTTAAAACTAACCGGTCTAAGTCCTTGATGTAAATAAGACTCGTTAGTGTCCTAATAGGTTAATAAAACCTTCCTTACAGATTAAGTAGCTTTAGTAGAAGATATTTACCTAAAGTTTTAGGAATATACGGCTGAGTAGCATCCTTTGCGTAATTAACTCAGGTAAATACTTTTAACTTATTTTCCCTTATACGAGCTTGGGATACGGTAAATTATTACCGCTTGGTCGGGTATGAGATCATGTAATCGGATTGTGATTTACTAAATCTGCATAACCCGTTTTAATATGTTTTCTTTGATAACTTAAACTTTGGGGGTTAACGACCGTGTCCTGGATATCCTCGGCTCATTTAAGTTATTAATAGCCACGACTTATGCACAGGGTGTAGGCATACACCTGACAGATGCAAATGCTAAATATTAAATTACCCACAAGTTGGGGATAACTACTTTGTGGGTTTTATAAGTGGTGAGTCGGTTAATCATGACCGGCTTCCAAACCGGCCCCAAATGTATGACAAACATGTAAATCTGTATACAAGATTTTAAATAAAATTGTCCCAAGTTATAAAAGATTTTGTGCCTTGTGCGCCTAAACCAATTTTCATAAACTCTTTTCAAATGAGTCAGTTAATTGTATTTACCAGTGAAAACTGACGTATTTTCCAAAGTCTAAGTGACAGGTACCTCTCGAAACTAGGCTGGAGCTACTTGGCATAAATTAAGAGGATCTTGTAAATCCCTAGATGCCTGAAGTCTGTTAAACTCTGTTTTATGTAATTGTATTTTTTATGGTCCGCCTGTGGATCTCTATTACAACCGTCTGTATATTCTTTCGTTTGAACTTGAACATTTCGGGTTGTAATAGTAATAACTCTCAAGCCTTCCGTTGTGCTATAATTGTGTTTACTTGTCTATGATGATATCAACTACGTCACGATACTCCCCACCGGGCCCATCGAAAATATGTGAAAATATCGAGGTGTGACATTAAGATATATTTTTGGGCAAAAAGAATTGAACACGAGACAAAGAAGGTGGATGGAAATCCTGAGTGATTATGATTGTAAAATTCAATATCACGGGGGAAAAGCAAATGTAGTAGCAGATGCCTTAAGTCGTAAGTATCATGAAAAGCAAAGACGAATACGTGCTCTTAGGTTAAATATGCAGTTAGATTTAATGGAACAACTGAAAATTCTCCAAGAAACAGCAGTCAAGGATAATACTGAAAGAATGAAAGGAAGAATAAAGGAATTAGATCAGGGAACTGATGGAATTTGGAGATTTAATAAGAAAAGAATTTGGGTACCTAAACAAGAAAATCTAAGAGATCGAATATTAGAGGAAGCCCATAAGTCTAGGTATACGATGCATCCTGGTAACAGTAAGATGTATCAAGACTTGAGGAATAATTTTTGGTGGATAGGAATGAAAAAGGACATAGCTAGTTACGTTTCTAAGTGTTAATTTGTTCGCAAGTTAAAGCAGAACACCAGAAACCTTCAGGGTCACTTCAACAATTAGAAATACCTGTATGGAAATAGGAATTGATAACAATGGATTTTGTTACCAAGTTACCCAAAACAAGAAAAGGTAACGATGCAAGCTGGGTGATTGTAGATCGATTAATCAAATCAGCTCATTTCCTACCAATGAAGGAAACCTTTAGCATGGAAAGACTAGCTAAGTTATATGTGGATGAGGTAGTATCATTACATGGAGTTCCACTCTCCATTATATATGACAGAGATAGTCATTTCACTTCACATTTTTGGAAAAGTTTCCAACAAGCAATGGGACACGATTAAACTTAAGTACAACATACCATCCCCAAACAGATGGACAAAGTGAAAGGACAATCCAAACCTTAGAATACATGCTAAGGGCATGTGTTATAGATTTCGGTGGAAATTGGGACGACCATTTACCACTGATAGAATTATCCTATAATAACAGTTATCATACAAGCATCAATGTTGCTCCATTCGAAGCACTTTATGGACGCAAGTGCCGAACTCCAGTATGTTGGGCAGAAATAGGAGAAATTCAGTTATCAGGTCCCGAAATTATGCAGGAAACCACCGACAAGATAACTCAAATCAAGGAAAGGTTGAAAACGGACCGAGATCGCCAAAAGAGTTATGCAGACCATCGACGAAAGTCGTTAGAATTTCAAGTTGGAGACAAAGTGCTATTAAAAGTTTCTCATTGGAAAGGAGTAGTCCGATTCGGTAAGAAAGGAAAGTTGAGTCCAAGATATGTTGGACCTTTTAAAGTTATCCAACAAATAGGACCAGTTGCCTATCAGTTACAACTACCAGATGAATTAGCAGGAGTACATGATGTATTTCATGTATGTAATCTTAAGAAATGTTTAGCTGACGAATCTCTGGTAGTACTCTTCAGGATATAAAGGTAAATGAAAAGTTAAAATTTGTTGAGAAACCTCTTCAAATAGAAGACAGAAAGATCAAGAATCTCAAACACAAGAGATTGATTCTAGTCAAAGTAAAATGAGATTCAAAGAAAGGACCAGAATATACATGGGTGCTAGAATCTGAAATGAAAAGAACATATCCTTACTTGTTCCAGTAAATCTTGAGGACGAGATTTTAAACAAGGTGGGGAGGATGTAACAACTCACAAAAACGTCCTAAAACACTCCGTAAGTGAAAAACTGAACCCGTATAACTTCATTTTTATGAAAAACCAAATAAAAACTGACTTTTTAGTCTGTCGCGGGCCGCGACCCACAAAGGGGACGTCTCTCGCGGGGCGCGAGAGACTAATGATGATCCGGACATGTTGTTTGACACATGTCATCCACGTGTCAAACCTAGGGTATGACACGGAAGCCCTAGCCGTAGCTAGGTGGGCGCTCGCGGGCCGCGAAGGCCTTACCTGAGCGAGTCGCGGGGCGCGAGGAAGCTGCGAAACAGCTATAAATTGAGCAGTCAGTGGCCTTTCAACATTGCTCGAAATCCTCTTCTGTCTCTTATAATTCTGCTCAAATTAATATACCAAAGTACAAACACTCTACTACGATAAAGGGGTAATAACTCGATCACTGCGACGGTACTGTATCCGATAGATTAAAACCGATCCGATGGATGTTTAAGTGCTGCCTATATTTGGCTATACTTTGTCATTCGTCGTGAGGGTTTTGATCTCGTGATTATCGTAAACGTTGTATTAAGTTACTAACCTAGTTTCGTTTTCATTGTATATTTAACTAGGTTTACCAGCTTAACCAGTAGGCAGGCTTTGACCGTTTAAATCTGCAATGTGATTCATTCTCTTTTCCTATCAAATTGCTTTACAAAAGCCTGAATGTTTTCCAGTTATACTTACAGTGATTAAGTCTTTGTAATCTTAAATAACTGCCAGTACGTGGGGTTTGTATACACTACTTGTCAAGCGTCCCTTTTGGGTGAACGGACCCAATAGTGATATGACCACAGTCACAGGTCTTGCCGAGTGACAACTTGGTCAGATAATTATAAGATAGAAGCAAATATGAAAACTCTTAATACTGTATGTTATAACAATGTGTCTTTTGTATAAATGGAATGCACTCGCTAGTATTTTTCGCTGATCAAATATTTTAAAAACATGTTTCGGGTGATTTACTGTGAAGAAAGGAGAAGTGTCGCATAGCACTCCAACTTAAATAAAGTGGCCCAGTAAATAGAAATAAACATGTTTTTTTCTATAATCAAAGGATTTCTCAGTGAAATTCCTTTCCTGTAAATACGGGGTTTGTCCTAAAATTTATAATAAAATAATTCGGTGTTTTTAAAACTCTAATATTATTTTTTTTGATATTCGATCCTGATGAAATTTCCGCTGCCAATTAAATACCAATACCACGGGTTTCTGTCTCGCGGCTTCTGAACCAGGCAAAACGGGTCGGGGGCCGTGACACATCACAATATATTTCAGTTCATACTAGATTTCACACTATTCTACACAATATTCAACACACGCTCTATCTAACATATTCGCACAGTGACGGACATACACAATATGCACCAACAGTAATAGTCAAATTATATATACGTGTAATAACTTATTACATATATGTAAGAATACTAGTTTACATATATGTAATCATAAAATTACATATAAAAAATGAGAAAATTACTCTTAAAATGTATGTAATGATAAAAATACATATAACAAATGATAAAGTTATCCTAAATATAAATATATATATATATATATATATATATATATATATATATATAAAGATTGTTTATTAGGAGTTTTGCGAGTTCTGTAAATAGTTATGGTTCTGAATTGATCATCACCCTATATATATAGTGAAAGTGTAAAATACAATATCCCTTAACGTACAATACGTACGAGATAAAATTATAACATGCTTAATTAGTTTTATAACATGTGTGATTTGGTTTTTACCCTATGCGTGATTTCAGATTTTACACACGTGTGATTATGTTCATGCGTGATTATGGTTTTCAACATGCGTGATTAGGGTTTTGAGTTTTATAACGTGCATAATTTCATCTTGTACACATCGTACGTTAAGGAATATTGTATGTTAACCCACCCCTATATATATAAATTATCTGCCTTTATGAAGACAAAAAAAAAACAAAAATACTAAAATCTGGAATTTTTTTGTTTACATAACGATTTTCTTGTGGTACAAGAAACCGAAAGAGGATCATCAACCCAGATCTTTGGTTATTTTGTGGTATTCTAAAAGATTTAGTCCACCAAAAACTATTGCTAGTTGCTATTGTTTCTGCCACCACAAGTACATTTGAGTATATCTTTGACAATTTGCTTTAGGACCGCGCCTCGTTGTGGTGGAATCTGAACTTTCGTCGCATTTGCTAGAATCTCACTCGAAACCAACATCATTATTTGTACCAACAAGCTTGGTTTCAGGCAGCTAATGTGGGTGGATGAGGAGTGTCGAAAACAGTTGCAGCCACACTGATATATAGAGCAAGTTGACAATTATGACGTCATTAATGTTGACAATTATGACATCATGAAGGTGACGCAAAAATGTGGCCTGATCCAAATAAAAACATCTTTTTTTTTAATTAATAATATTTTTTTTTTCATTCCAATCAACAGAGCAAATTACATAAGCATAGCAGGCAGACGAGCAACAAACTGCATCGACATCTCCTTCTGAATAGAAAATCTAATATACTAAAAACAAAGTCTCGCCCATGAGGGGTCGAAAAGTTGTTGTGGACCGCACGCTGAACTCTATCTAAGAACCGAACTGCCTCCGATGCCAAGTACCGAACGTGTTAAACGCCAGGAGGACAAAGGCATGCTGAATCACAAGAAAAGAAAATGTCCATGAGAAGACATCTTCGTGGTGTGCTCCCTCACTATGGTTGTCCAAATCGCTTGTCGCTAGCTCGTCATTCATTCGAAAAATGCTCGTTTGGTTTCCCGTCCGGTTGTAAATGAGCCGCTCGGCTCGGTTCCGGCTTGAATTATTTTTTTATTTTTTTATTAACTTATTATATATAATTATATATATGCACACAAATTACAATTATATTTATAGTTTTATGCATACCGCTTTATTAGGTTTGGTCCAATATACGCAAATATACAATTATATTTATACATACTAGCCTAATCAAATTCTAAGTCGTAAAGCGACACTCTTGACTTCTTTTTCTCATTAGTCGTTCGTCGTCAATCGTCTTCCGCTATCACCTTACACCATAATGCAACAATTGTTCTCTGCAGTATTCTGATCGCCTCACCGGCCTCAACCTAAGCATCATCATCGGGCGATCAGACCTCAGGCTTAGTATCATCCTCAGACAGTCGAACATCAGTCGTCACCCGACAACAAAAACATTGAAGGAATCATCCCATGTTTTTGGTTGTCAAAATCAATCTATGCGCGCCCTCGCTCGACCCTCGCTCAGAAAAATGTGGGCTCCAAAAATGCTCGCTCAATTGTAAACGAGCCGATCGGCACAATTCTGTTTGTAAACGAGCCAAGCAAGAGCAAAAGGTCCGCTCGGTTTGGTTCGGCTCAACTCGGCTCGTGAACAACTCTATCCCTAACCAAGTGATTGTGGGTCTAAATCTTACGGGGTGTAGATATGATGATTATAGGTGTAGAGCAGAGAGTGTTTGTGTTCTCATGTAAAAAAAATAATAAAAATCTCAGTATCTAGTTGAGCTTCCCATTTCTAGGGCTGCCCTTATAACACTTTATGCTTATACGTATACTTTTTAATAACTGATTACTATAATAAATTAATAAATTATTTAGTTTTTAGTATCGTATGATTACGTTCAAAATGTTACATAATTGAAAATAAACATATGATAACGTTTTATGAAATTTACATATTCTTCAATTTTATAAAATAAAAGTTAACCAGATTTTAAATTTTATTGAGGATAAACTAATGATGTAAAAAAAATAAAACTAAAACATACACAAGAACGTGCCCACACAATATGGCGTCCGTGGGTTCTTACTTCTTAGAAAAGAACGATATTGTGGGTTATTAGAAATGAATGATATTTAAAAATTAACTTACATTTGTTTAAAAATGAAGTTACGTTTGTAAAAACAGATCTAATGATGTGATGAAGGTGCAAATAGGCTATACAAGAAAATATAGATGAAGTGAAATTGTGAAAAAAACCAATTGGAACAATTTTTTGTATACTCCATGAATGCAAATTACAAGACTTTAATCAATGCGCTACCACTAACTCCTAATGCAAATTACAAGACTTAAATATGCAAATGGAAGTACATGCCCACCATTCCACTAATTCATCTTCACCATGTCATGTCTATTATTTTCATCAATGCGCGTACCACTAACTCTACCTTTTCGACATGTGCTAAGTGAATTTGGGCTATTTGACAATTTCTGAATGATTTAGTGTTGAACCAGTAACAGATCTGAACCATTAAGTGTTGAACTAGTAAGACGTCTATACCATTAAGAGCCAGTATAATACTTAACCATTTAGAGTCAAATGTCTGACCAATTCAGATTAGAGGTCTTAACCATTCAAACTCAGTATAATGCCTAACCATTCAGAGGCAATTGTATAAACCATTCAGACATTTGCTCACAAAACAAACAGTCTGAACCATTAAGTGCTGAACCAGTAAGAGGTCTGAAACATTAAGAGCCTCGTTAACTAAACAAATAGCCCCTAAATCAACAATGCAATGCAACAAAATTTTATATGCATACATAGACCATGAGGAGAATAGTGCCAAGCAGTTGTCTGAAACTCCTCCATTGGTCCAAAAAAAATACGTTTTTACCATAATTCAAAATTACGATTTCATCCCCTGTTAAAAAATCGATTTTGCCCTTTATTAAGAATTACGATTTTGCCACCAGCTCAAAATTACAATCTTGCCAATGTTTTGGCTTTTGCCAAATTACGAATTTACCCCCAATTTAAAATTATGATTTTACCACAGTTCAAAATTATAATTTTGTCATTATTATGGTTGTTTTTGTTTTAATTGGTTGTCTCCATGTAATTTATATTCGTGCCAAACAACTATCTAACACTCGTTCATTACTCCTGACAAATAACTTTTCCCCAGCTTAAAATTATTGTTTTGCCATCGTTTTAGTTTTTTTTATAGCAAAATTTTGATAGTGTTTTATTTTAATTGGTTAAGAAATATTCGGCCTAGCGCCCGGCAACGCGGGCGGGGCATAAAAGGTTGATGCCTGGCACTTCCTCATTGGTCCAGCCAAATTACGATTTTGCCCCGTTTAAATTTACAGTTTTGCCATTGGTTTTGTTTTTTTTTTTTTTTCTTCTCCTAGCCAAAGTACGATTTTTCCCTCGGCTCAAGTTTATAGTTTTCCCATTGTTTTTTTCCTGTCAAATTACGTTTTTGCCCCCGGTGTAAAATTCGTTTTAATGTTTTTTTTTTTTTGACAAAACTATGGTAGTGTATTGTTTTAATTGGTTGGCTCGATGTAATTTTTATTCATGCCAAACAGTAGTTTTTCCATCATTTTAGTTTTTTTTAGCAAAAGTATGGTGGTGTTTTGTTTTAATTTGTTGACTCGATGTTTTTTTTTTTTTTTGAAATCATGTTATGAGTAGTATGTAAAAGTAACCGAAACACTAACGTACATGTTATGAGAGAAATATTCAGCTTAATGCCCCGCAACGCGGACGGGGCAAAAACTAGTATATTAAAAAATACAATTCTATTCTATAATCTAACAAATGTAAAGGACATTAACTGTGTAATACAATTATTTAAACATAAATTACAATTAAAATATATTACTTCCCTAAAGATTTACAAGTGTCAAAGTAAAAGGTTTTAGAAATGTTTTTTTATTGTGGTTTTATTTTACTATTTTAAAATAATTTTTTATAACAATTTTTATACTAAAATTACTTTTAAACATATTATATTTTTTTCTTATAACTATTAAGATACAATTTTTTTTTAAATTCTAAATATATCATTATGATATGCTTAAAACCGAGTTGTGAATAATAATTTACAAGTGATCAAAGCACATGCGTATATGTCATCAACATTATGTTGTGATTTAGTTTTTTTAAAGTGACGAGTTTACCTTTTTCGCTATTTTAGCAAAATAACATAATGTTCTATAAATTTCGAATATTCGTTACGGCATGCTTATTATTATCCAGAATTTGATAAAAAAAAATATTATTTGAACTTATCAAATATAGTTATTTTTTGTTCTTTCCTTGAAAACTAAACCAATACCAACCAAATAACCTTGGTACAGGTACTATATTCATTTTTAATGATTTTCTTAATGTGCCAAACAACATTGTTACGGTAACGGTACCCTAATGAGTCGAACTGATGCCGGCCAAACATCACTGTTACCGATACTTATATAGTAATGAATCAAATCGATACGAACTGAAAGCCCGCAGCGAAGCGCGGGAATTCCACCAGTTAATAACAAGATGATTAGATGTAGCAAACCAATATAATATATAATATTTAAAAAGTATTATCATAACCTCTAGAAAATATTATCATGTATAAGGTAGAGTAGCAGGCTTAACCTACTAGTCTGAGGAGATTAAATAGCGATGGAACTTAAACTTTTAAATTGGAGAAGCAGAAAATATACGTTTGATTGCCGCTTTTGCATTATGAGAGGCCCAACAAAATATATATAATATTTTTCAAAGCTAATGGACGGTGTAGACCCGCCTTAATAAAGCTCTGCCCTTTAGGTTAACTCTTCATAGGAAACTAGAATCTCCGGTAATCAATCCAGCCCATAGACCTCTTTACCGAGAAGTAACCTTGGTGATCCTTAGATATCCATCCAAATAAAAGGTTTTCGAATCTGTAAAGGTTTGTTTTTACTCGCTACGACATCGCAAATAAAAAATGCATATATCACATGCTATATACTTGTCACCCTTCACCAGCACAACCTTCAAATCCTCTCAATCCAATCATTCAACCAGACGTTATACACTTATTCTCAGGTCAGATTCTCGCTAGTTGAAAACATATGCATAACTAATTTCACGAGCTAATCCAATAACTTGCTGGGCTTCCTTGTGGTTCTCTCTGGCCTGGCCATCAGCCCACTAGCTGGTGGATCGGTATCATATAATCATAACTAGTGGTAGTCTCCCGCCGCGTTGCGGCAGAAATTCGATATAACTCGGTCGGAATTGAATTGGTTCATTACCGTATTGGTATGGTACTGATACATGCTAGAAATCAAATGATACTATAATATTATATTTATTGTAAATGTTTGGTGTACATCCTACATATTTGAATTAATTTTTTTTTTCACCAAACCACCTTTTAGATAGAGATAGGGGGAAGGAGCTGTGAGAGGATTTCCGGCCGGCCGAGATGTCAGGCGACAGCAACACCTTCGGCAACGGCTGAAGCAGCCTGTCGGTCTAAGAGGTGGAGGCGAAGCAAGCTAAGGCTGAGGTTAAGGCAACGCAAGTGTTTAGGTGGGTACCTACATGATCCGGCAATGACGGCTAGGTTCCGGCGAACGTTCCGGTCAATTACTTTGCACCTGCATGTTCCTTTTCCATGAAGATCGGCGACGTTTAAGGTGGGTACCGGTTTCCATCCGGCATTCCGGTGGTTGGACCAAAGGACCCACTGGCCACCGCGATCGTTAATTCACTGTCTCTCTCTATAAATGAGGCTAAGGGGAATACTGTAATTTGAGAATTGTACTAAGGGCATAACTGTAAATTGATAGGTGGCTACAAGGAGAAAATTGTCTTATAATTGAAAGTCGGGCGGTGACGCCGTTACCGTTTAATCACTGTTCCTCGGTGATGTTTGAAATTAATACATACTAGAATGCGAACTTTATCAACTTCTTTTGATACCCTTTAACTTCTCAACAAACGCACATGTACCATTTATCCGCTCATAAGCTCTTTCCGACAATGTTTAAACATTATCACAAATCTTCTCTAACCGCAACTCACTTCCTATCTTAACTTGCCTCCTGACACCATAGTCAATCCTCTCGCAACTTACGTTTAAACACAATACACTGAATGGTAATATCTGAATAATTATCCAGCAACTCAACTTAAACTCTCTACCTCCTAGATTCGATCAACCCGACACTACCCACCTCAAACAACCGAAGCGAAAATCATACCAAAAATCCCTACTTCATTTGTTGCACTGCACCTCTGTAACACCCCGTGTTTTCACAAGTCAAAGTCAAGGTCTGAGTCAACGACCGATTTCGCGCAACTTGACTTGTAGAAATGTCTTTATTTTATTTATATTATGTGGAGTAAGTGTCGTTCATTACAATAATCGATCTGTGTCAATCGTTATTCAAGCGACCTACGACTGTGATCTATAGGAAGTAACAATGCGATAAAGTTAATCAACTAATAATCAAGCTATGTTAATCGAATCGACATCAATTCACAACTCGAACTACGTGATTTTACTTATTGATTATACGTGTGTGTGTGCCTTACGTGTTACCTGTGCATGTTTATTAATGTTGTGATGTGATAATCAAGCGAACTTAATCAAAACTCGAAATCTAACTCGAATATAATCGAACTCGAACTCGAATCACGATCGAACTAGGATAGATAGTGGAAAATAGATTACGCAAGGTACGAAGTAGTTGGGACTAAAAGTAATTTGACTAGGAAACCCTATCAAATCGAACCGCTCGCAATCTGAATCGAAACACCGAAACTCGTCGCATCGAAAGCTTGAACCAAGCGCCATCCGTCCGGATTGCCATTCGACCGGATAAGCCATCCGATCGAATAGCCATCCGACCGGATAGCCACTGGATGAAGGATGACAGGTGCCATCCGATCGAATCGCCATTCGACCGGACAGTCACCCAGGCGATATGCTATTCGACCGAACAGCCCTTTCCTCTTTTGGCATCCTATAAATACCCCTGTCATTGTCATTCTTTCCACTTTTGGAAATCCTTGTTCGACCAGTGTTGGTGCACGGAATGTCTGTTGACTACGTCTACATCAAGTCTTAAGTCAAGATAGTCAACATAGGTTCTAGAGAGTTAAATTAGGGTTTTATATTGTTAATTTCGCTTTTGTGAACATAGGTTAGAGGTGATTTCGCTTTTATGTACACTAGTGATTCAACTTATATGTCACTAGTGATTCCACTTATATGTCACTTAGTGATTTCGCTTATATGTCACTTAGTGATTCCACTTTTGTGTCACTGACATATAAACGAAATCAGAACTAGTATAAATACCCTCACAAGTGACTTCATTATGTACGTATGAGCGAGATTAGGTCATTGCTTATGTAACCAAACTCTGTCAAATTGAACTCAGAAAGCAATAAAAGTGAAGGAATTAAATAGGAAAGCTGTTGTAACTTCGTTTATGTTGATTCCGCCTTCATACATGAAGATGAACATCCTTGACTGACTTTTCAGGGTCATAGAACGGTCCAACAAGTGGTATCAGAGCTTCAGGACGAGGAGTTCATACTACTACAGCTGAATCTACAAAAATCTTTCTCTTCTACTCACTTTCTCTCATACTTTTTCTGTTTGAACTGGTTCCTACGGTTAAAATTGTCTAAAATTCAAGTATAATGTGTAAAACCTACTAATAACAAACCCTAGAAAGTTTCAGGTTGAAATACGGACTAAAACATGGTGAAAACTAGTTAAAACCTGATTCCGCTTTTTCGGACATCGAGAGATATTCGCCTGATTTCGCTTATTCGGACAAGTCTGATTTCGCTTATTTGAACATACCTAATTTCGCTTATCTGGACACTTGATTTCGCTTTTAGGGACATTGAGTGATTTCACTCTTACGGACATAAATTGGGTGATTTCGCTCATAGTGACATTTTTTATTCCACTTGTTCGTACAATTGTGATTCCACTTATTCGTACAATTGTGATTCCACTTATTCGTACAATTGTGATTCCACTTATTCGTACAATTGTGATTCCACTTATTCATACATTGTTATTCCACTTATTTGTCACAGTTTTAAAATTTTCAAAAATTTTACTAAGTGTTGGCTGATTCTTGCAGGTACACTCAAGATGGATGATATTTTCTTGAACCCGTTTAGCGACATGTATGCATTCGCTGGAGATTCCAGAAACGATAATTCTTCGTCTAGCAATACGAATGAGAATACGCCGAAAGAGAAGAAAAAGGAAGCTTGGGAATCGGAAAGTGCTTTAGGAACATTCAATAAACCTCCAAAGCTTATGGCTATCGAGGAATACAGTCGGTGGTCAAGAAAGTTTGAAGATTGGTTGATGGCATTCGCATTTCCCAGCTGGAAAAATCTGAAAAACGGTTATGCAAATGGAAACAAAAATGGTGAAACTTTAAGAGCAGCTGAAGAGATTGAATCGTTTGTAGCTGAACAAAAGTGTGTGGCATTGTTATTTCAATCCGTCCGAGAAGACATAATTTCATTGATCGATTATTCAAATGCAAAAGATCTTTGGGCAAAGTTAGAAAAGAAACGTTTAGGAAGTACTGAAATTGTGAAAAACAAAAAGAAACTTCTTAGAAAAGAGTTTGATATGTTTGGGTGTTTAAAGAATGAATCAGTATCAAAAATGATCGAGAGGTTTGGGCATCTAAAGCTGGAATTAGATAGACATGGAATTAAATATCCTGATGATGGGCAAGTAGATAAGTTGTTCGATTCGTTGCCAGATGAGATGGAGTGGAGATATTATGCTCTCATGCTAAAGAACACTATCTTGCCAAAAGATCTTACTCCAGATATGCTGATTGAGAAACTCGAGAGTCACGAGTTGGAGTTGAAAAAGACATACAAAGTCAATCACTCATCTTACCAGCAGAATTTGGATTTGTATTATCCAAAGAGCATGATGCCAAAAGCAACTTCTCCCAAGACTGCGTTTTCTGCTGAGAATGTATCCACAGTAAGCAAAGAAGGTCAAAGTGGTCAAAGCAGTGGTTATCACAGTGGATCTTCATCATCTGCAAGTCATTCTGATGCAAAGAATCGTTTTCAATGCAACATTGCAATAGACTTGAAGAATGCTCAGAACTTTGATGAGGAGTCGGCCAAACAACAGATGATCTTCCTAGCATCGGTGTTGGAATCGTATGAAGGGTTAGTAGCTGGGAAGATAGGCAACACCAATCTGACGAAAGAAGATTATGATCAGATTGATCCTGAGGAAATGGAGCTGATCGATATTCGTTGGACTATGGCCAGGGCTGTTCGTCGAGCACAGCGTTTCATGGAAATTACCGGCAGGAAGACATTTGGTGGTAAATCTACCAAGCTGGGGTTTGATAAGTCCAAAGTGACGTGCTTCAAGTGTAAGCAGAAAGGTCACTTCAAACGAGAATGCAGAAACGCATATGCTGATGAGTCGGAGAACCCTTTCAGAGATGATTACTACAAGAAGGCAATTTATCATCAGAATAAATCCGAGCTGCCTAGATTGAAGCAGGTTGAAGACAACAGAGAAAAATCTAGAGCTCTTGCGGTGATTTATGATGATGAAGGGTATGATTGGAGTCAAGAGGTTCTACCGGAAGAAGATGCGGTTGGTTACGCATTCATGGCGAAAAACGACGATCCTATTCCGTGGAAAGACGATAGAACTGAAGAGCAAAAATATCAATACAGAAAAATGATTGCTGAAAACAAAATAATTAGAATATCTCGTATCTTTCTGGAAGCAAGGAGAGCAAATAGATGGGATCCGAACAGGGAGTGTTATCTTGATGAATATGGAAATATTGCAATCGATGACAAAACGCTTGATATCGAAGCCATAATCCAGCAGTACAAAGAAGAGGATGAGTACTGGCAGAATAAATGGTGGGGAACTCCAACCGAGAAAATGAAAGAAGAAGAGAAAGAGAAAAAGGAGAAAGAAGAGATCGAGAAAGCAAAGAAGATTGATACTGGCATTATTGACACAACGCAGGAGTTGAATGCTGAGAACTTAGGAAAAATGGCTGACAAAGTGCTGACTGCTAAGGCACTTGAGGTAGACTCTAACTCCATGTCTGAGTCAAAAAGCCAGGTCAGTTCAAACGTGTCAACAAATGCGTCAGGTAAGAAAATTGATGGAAATGCTGATTGCAAAAATTGCAACAAAGAGTGCAAATTTTGTAGCACAGTCACGTATCTCAACGGGAAGAAAGTTGATGATCTGACAGCAAAAGTCAGAAGCGTTGAGAATCAGATTCTTGATCGTGACAAGATGGTTAAAGCTTCAACTGAACGAATAAAAGAGTTAACTAAACAAATTGAAAATGATAAAATTGATCATGACAAAATTAAACAAGAAAATGAAAAGTTGATTCTTGAAAACCGTCAGATTTCTGAGAAGTTTGAAAAACTTAAAAGCACATTGAAAGATAGTGATGATCGAAATGGTAAAACTTTTAAAGAAAATGAACATCTAAAAGTAGTGCTTAGAGTAAAAGAAGAATCAATCAACCAACAACTGGATGAAATCGCTAAACTGAAACTTAAATTTCAAGAGGCTGAAATTGAAAACGAGCGAATCCAGTTGAAGCTTAACAGTTACAGCTCCGCAAGCTTTGTTTTGCAACACATTATTCCCAAACCCATCGGGAAAGACAAAGCAGGCGAAGATGTGTATTCTGATGGAACTGGGGTGGGTTTTCATCAAGTACCACCACCTGTTCTTGATAATTACACGAAAAAGCAATCTGGGTTGGTTGAAATTGACGAAGAAAGTGAAGTTAAACTTCCAGAGAACATTGATGTCACGTTCACATCTTCTAATGACGATAGCGTCCAAAACGATATTGTAAAAGGTGTTGTTGAAAATGTGCTAAAAATGGATAGTGACACTACTGAGGAAGATGGGTGTTTCTTAGACAAATACATTCAGAAACCAAAATCCAAAAACAACTTAAGTGATGAACCGGGTCTTGTGATGTACAAGATGGCTGGATCTGATAAGTTGTATTCGGATTCTGAGTTTCCCATTGAGAATGTTAATGTGAAAAAGTTGACAAATGTTTTTAAATTGGTTGAAGTTGAGTTGTCAGAAGTGAACAGTTTGAAACAAACAAAAAGGCAAATGAATTTTGAGAAAGATAAAGCTTACTACAAAAAGCCTGTTGTTCCATCATGTTTTTATAATAACAATCGAAACAATTGGTTGGGTGGTTATTGGGGTGGTAAGAGTTATCAGAAAAAGAGTTTTCAAAACAGAAGGTTTGCTGAAAAGAAAGTGTTTGTGAACGGTTCAAGTTCACTTTCTGATGAGGAAAATGAGATTTTTTCAAAATCGAATGAAGAGTTCTTTGAGAAAAGAGCTTCACAATATCAGTCTGAAGGCACAAGTCGAGTTGTTGATACTCGAACATGTTTCAGATGTAATCAAGTTGGTCACATTGCACGAAAGTGTACCAATGTGAAGCCTAAGACTGAAACTGTGAAGATTCAAATGAAGAAAGTTGATGTGAAGGGTAAAGCACCAATGATTGTTGAGAAAAAAGAATGTGAAAAATGATAACATAAAAGTGAAAAATGAACCCGTAAAGAAAGTGGTAACTAAAAATGACAAATTTTACAAGCGGGTTGCATTATCTCAACAAGTGTGGAAACCTAAAACTGAGAAGAAAATTTCAACTTCTGAGGTGAAAAAGGCTGAAGAATCAATTCAGGTTGATTATGATGCAAATTTTCCACCTTTGAAGGCTGAAAATTTCAAAATACAAATTGCGAGAGTTAAAATAGTCAAGGTTACACCCAAGGCTGATGAGGCCTGGGTGGACACCATGTTTGACTAAGCAGTTTGAATTGCCGGAGCTTCCTTGATCGCGAAGCATGAATCGGCATCTTTATTGAAGATGGTTAAGTCAAAGTTTGTTTTGTGCAGGATCTTCCACAACTTGTATCCAGATGGATCATGGATAGTGGAGCTTCAAGACATATGACAGGGAAGACTGCGTTGCTGTATGATGTGAGAAATATCAATGGTGGTTACGTAGGTTTTGCAGGTCATGAAGGTGGTAGAATTGTTGGTGAAGGAACGTTATCCAATGGGATTGTGACGTTTGAGAGAGTTAACTACATTACTGAGCTGGAGAACAATCTACTTAGTATCTCACAGATTTGTGACAATATGTATACTACTCACTTTACTGATAAAGAATGTTTGATCTTGAAACCAGGATTTGTTATCCCTGAGGAATGGATTATCATGCGGGCACCTAGAGTGAATGATTTATATGTGTTAGACATGAGTGTAGCGACTACAACAACTGGTCAAGCACATTGTTTTGTTTCTAGAGCAACTGAGAAAGAATCGAGATTGTGGCACCGCAAGATGGGGCATATTCACCTAAGGAAGATGAATCACTTGGTGCACAATGATTTGGTTCTTGGTGTTAATATCAAAGGTTTTCATCTGGAAGGGGAGTGCATTAGCTGTGTTAAAGGTAAGCAGAAGAAAAAGTCACACCCTACAAAGCAAGTCAATTCAGTTTCGAGACCTCTGGAAAGGCTTCACATGGATTTGTTCGGTCCAGTAAACGTCAAAAGTAATACAGGGGATCTCTACTGTTTGGTCGTTACTGATGATTATTCCAGATTTTCGTGGGTTTCTTTCTTGAAGACGAAAGATGAAACATTTGAAAGTTTGATGGCGTTGTTCAGAAAAATTGAGAATCTGTACCAAAGGCGTATCAAGAGAATTCGAAGTGATAATGGTACTGAATTCAAGAACAGCAAGATGGAAGAATTTTGTGATGAAAGAGGTATATTGCATGAGTTTAGTGCTCCGTACACTCCGCAGCAGAATGGAGTCGCAGAACGCAAAAACCGGACACTAATCGAGACGGCTAGAACTATGCTTGCAGATTCAAAGTTACCGATAAATTTTTGGGCTGAAGCTGTTTCCGCCGCATGCTATACGCTCAACAGGGTTCTCACTGTCAAGAAGTTCAACAAAACATGCTTTGAGCTAATCAATAACCGCAAACCGAATTTGAAGTATCTAGAACCGTTCGGGTCACCCTGTACTGTTATAGAGCCTTTTGGAAAGTTTGGTCCGAAGTGCATTGAGGGAATATTTGTTGGTTATGCAAATCCGATGCGACGTGTCTTCGTTCCAAGTGAGAAGCGGATTATTGAAGCTGCAAATGTTGAATGCCAAGGTTATACTATGCCGCCACAGAATCCAGGAGATTCATGGCGTTATCATTATGATAAACTGTGGGATTCGTTTGACATGAGAGAAGAATCAGAGGATGATGAAGATTTCTTTGATGAGTTGGATATTTTGCGTGAATACGAGTCACAGTTAAGGGTCCCAGCTGAGTATTCTAGAAGACCACGGGAAACTTCAAATGACGATGAAGCAGGTCCAAGTAATGCTGGTGAACATGATGATGTCCAACAGAATGAAGTTGCTCAGGATAATCAGTCGGTAGAGAATGATAATCAAGGAGCTGAAAACATGCCAGTCTTTGATCATGGTGATTCAGATTCTGAGGGGGAGCAAATTCAGATTTCAAGTCAAACAAACCAAGTCAGTGAACAAGATGCAGATCATAATGTTACTAATCTGGAGGGAAATGTAGATGTTCCAAGCGAAGTGATGCCGCGAACTTTTTCATATCATCCTGAGGAATTGATCATTGGAGAGTTGCAGACAGGAGTTCGCACTCGAGGACAGATTGATAAAGGGCTTACATGTTTTTATACAAAAGTTGCTCCTTTGCAAACTGAATTCTCATTAAGTTGTTTTATCTCGCAGGTTGAGCCAAGAACTTATAAAGAGGCGCTTACTGAAGACTCTTGGGTCAATGCAATGCAGGAGGAACTTAGTCAATTCAAAAAGTTGGGAGTGTGGAAGTTAGTGGACTTACCAGATGGTCAGAGGAAGATAAACACCAAGTGGGTGTTCAAGTGCAAGAGAGACGATAGAGGAGTTGTGATTCGCAACAAGGCTCGACTCGTTGTTCAGGGCTTTAGTCAACAGGAGGGGATTGATTTTACCGAAGTCTATGCTCCTGTAGCACGACTAGAGGCAATCAGAATTTTCCTTGCATTTGCGTCTTGGAAGAACTTCAAAGTATATCAGTTAGATGTTAAATCGGCTTTTCTCTACGGGAAGGTTAAAGAGGAGGTTTATGTCGGTCAGCCGCCGGGCTTTACTGACCCAATCCACAAAAACAAGGTCTACTTATTGGACAAAGCGCTGTATGGTTTACACCAGGCCCCGAGAGCTTGGTACGAGACATTGTCTCAACATCTATTAGCCAACAAGTTCATTCGTGGAAAAGTGGATGACACTCTCTTCACCAAAGAGGTCGATGGTCATCTTCTGATAGTACAGATTTATGTGGATGATATAATTTTTGGGTCGACAAATGAAAATCTATGCAAAGATTTTGAATCAGTGATGAAGCAAAAATTCGAAATGTCATCAATGGGGGAGATGAAATTCTTTCTGGGTCTACAAGTTGAACAACTTCCTGAGGGAATTTTCATTCATCAGACAAAGTATGTTCATGATATTCTAGAGAAATTTGGGATGTCAAGTTCTACTCCAGCTGCTACCCCACTTGCAACAAATCATGGGATTCACCCAGATCTCACCGGAGACAGGGCTGATGAAACGTTTTACCGTTCCATGATAGGTTATTTGATGTACTTAACAGCTTCACGTCCTGATATCATGTACCTAACGTGCCTCGCAGCAAGATTTCAATCTAACCCGAGAGCATCGCATATGATTATTGTGAAGAGGATATTGCGCTACCTGAAAGGAACTCCTTCATTGGGGTTGTGGTATCCTAGGAAAGGCGATTTTACTCTCGAAGGGTATTCCGATTCAGATTTCGGATGCTGCAAAGTCAATTCAAAATCAACAACTGCAGGATGCCAGTTCTTTGGTCCTAGATTGGTTACCTGGCAGTGTAAGAAACAAACGTCTGTGGCGTTATCCACATGTGAAGCGGAGTATGTTTCTGCTAGCAGTTGCTGCTCTCAGATCTTGTGGATACAGCAACAGATGCGCGACTACGGTTTGCAGTTTCTTAACACACCTCTTTTTGTTGATAATGAGGCCGCAATAAATATAACAAAGAATCCAGTACATCACGCTAAAACTAAACACATAGAAATTCGTCATCACTTTATTCGTGATTGTTTTGAGAAAAAGTTGATACGAATTGAGAAAATCCACACTGACGAACAGAAAGCTGATTTACATACCAAAGCTTTTGATAAAAATCGGTTTAAATATTTGTTAAAACTGAACGGTATGAAGCTTCTTTCAGTGTCGGATGGCATAATTGGCGTTGATGAGAGTACTATTGCGGATGAAGACGAGAAACAATCTGCAATGGTTTGTCAATTTTTTACTTGTTTTGGTATTTAGGGAGAGTAGATATTTGTATATAGATATATTTTCAGAAAATACAAAAACAGTAAAAAATGTAAAAAAAAATACAAAAACATGATAAAATCAGAAAAAGAGCTTGTGTAAAAAGGGAAAATGATAGTACATTGGCTTGACAGTCATGGTATGCTAAAGATTTGTAATGTTTAAAAGGTTAAACAGTCTCGCTGATGATGTGTCGATAGGTTTTCGCACATTTAGTAGATTTATTTGGGATATAAACCTAAAATTTCAAACTTGCGAAATTCGTGGGGAACACTACTTGGATATATAGGTAACCCCTGAAATCTCGTTTGAAAGGTCCCATATTCTGAGATACTAGGTCTTTATACTCAGTGATATCTGGGGTATTATTCTGGGACTTCTGCTGAAAGAAATTTCTGACCTAGTCCCCGAATAATACTTTCTGCAAATGCTTGAAACATAGCATCACCCTCAGCAAGCTGATGAAACAATAAAATTGATAGTCGCTGTTGTTGAAACTAAAAGATCCTCTAAATGGGACACACCGAAAAGTCGAAGCCGTCATCTCTCTGCGTATCGAAAGATCGACCTGTGCTCTCACGGCCCTCGCATTTAACCCCTGACAGATATCATTTGTGGTATACTCACCTGTAAGACTGAATATCTGGGATTCTGGATACGGGAGTATATTCAAGAGGTGGGACACATGAATGAGCTAAGTTCATAAGACATCTAAATCATATCCTGAATAGATTGAAATTTGTGTGAGAATTTAAGATGGATCAGTATATCGACAATCGATGCGAATTGTTTAATTCTGAGTATGTAATCACAGCTTAACGATACTCGTGATTTGTCTGATAGCTGATATGATTCCCTGACACGCTCGCCAAAAATATGTTTGTAAATAGTTTACTTTGTTTACTTTCTGCAATTTAAATTTTCTGTATTTCATTTCTTAGTTTAGAACACTTTATAAAATCCAAAAAGATTTTATTTCTGCTTTATTTTCCGACAAACCAAAGTGGAGAGTTGATTGTTGATTCTCAGATGATTGAAGCAGATGCAGGAGGTTCTGGACTGAAGAATGAGGAGAGCTTATCTTGATGTAGTTTGATTTGTTGGAAAGTCAAAAACAAGTTCATTAACTTGATACTTGTTATTTTCAGAAAATGTGTAAATCGTTGTTTTTCAAAATCAGTTTGATTCGTCAAATGATCAACCAAGGTCATTAAATTGAACTTGGTAGATTAATTGAGTGATCAGGGTCATTAATTTGGACCTGAATACTTGAGTGGATTTTTAAAGATGATAGAATGTGTTTTTGTGAATAGATAAGTTTGTAATGTTTGAGACACAGGTTTTGGACTTCATTATTTCCATGGAAGCAAAATGTCAAAGCTTGAACCAGATAAAGACCTCAGATTCTAGCATACTGAGAGGGGGAGTCTGTGAAAGGGGGAGTCTGGATCAACAGTCAAAGGGAAGTCTGAAGATGGAGCTAGGTTGTGATCCTAAACCTGTGAAGATAGAGTGCTTATGATGAGAAGACAGAGTTGAAGAAAAGACCAAGACTGAAGACTCGGAGCTAAAGTCTTCGTCAACATCCAAGGGGGAGTCTGTTGGTGCACGGAATGTCTATTGACTACGTCTACATCAAGTCTTAAGTCAAGATAGTCAACATAGGTTCTTGAGAGTTAAATTATGGTTTTATATTGTTAATTTCGCTTTTGTGAACATAGGTTAGAGGTGATTTCGCTTTTATGTACACTAGTGATTCCACTTATATGTCACTAGTGATTCCACTTATATGTCACTTAGTGATTTGGCTTATATGTCAGTTAGTGATTCCACTTTTGTGTCACTGACATATAAACGAAATCAGAACTAGTATAAATACCTTCACAAGTGACTTCATTATGTACGTATGAGCGAGATTAGGTCATTGCTTATGTAACCAAACTCTGTCAAATTGAACTCAGAAAGCAATAAAAGTGAAGGAATTGAATAGGAAAGCTGTTGTAACTTCGTTTATGTTGATTCCGCCTTCATACATGAAGATGAACATCCTTGACTGACTTTTCAGGGTCATAGAACGGTCCAACAACCAGCACGCTTAACTCAACCTTTCCTTCGATTTCTCTCAATCCAGGTAAGATCTCGCCCTAAATCTTGTACTTTCTTGATCTACACGCACTCCTACACATTTCTATCTTTTAAATATTAACTTTTAACCGTGAAATCACTAGATTTCGGGTGTTCTAAGGTGATGTCATCATGTGTTCATCAAGAACTTCATGCTTTGACCTCAACCCACCAAGAACAACGTAGATCTAGCCGATTCCCACATAGATCTTGTAAAGATCTTGACACAAGTATGGAGAAAAAGGATTGAAAGATGGTTTTAACTTTCTTTCAACTCTTTTGCACTCCAAGCACTCAACACCGATAGGATCCGACCCTAAATTAGTCTTCTACTCAATTATTAGGGTTGTACTAGTTCAAGATCCGGATTCTACTCACGAGACTATCGACTTCGGGTTAACCAAGAACAACTGCCTCAAGCCGGTAACCGGCCGGACTAGGGTGATTCCTGGTCGGGTTGGTCAACTAGGTTGAACTAAGGGTTCCGTTGGCTAACACGTGGTCAAAGTGACTCGATATAACGACAAACCTTCAAAACGACCAAGTGTAGAACGAACAGGACAATCGGAACGGATTGCCATTCGACCGGATTACCATCCGGCCGGATAGGCCACCCGAACGAATTGCCACCCGAACGGATTACACTTGGGTCCCACCTCTAAACAGACTTAATTAAAGTTTGGGTATTGAACGAATTGCAATCCGATCGAACGACCATCTAGAAGGATTACTCTTCGGATCATGAGATACTAAGTCTTTAAAAGACTTAACGTATTCCATTGCACGAATCGCCATCCGATCGAATTGCCATTCGATCGAATGACACTTCAGTAGTAATCTAGTTTTCAATAAGTAACCTCATCACTAAGTCACCGATCGACCGGATGACCATTCGAATGAATTGCCATCCGCACGGCGAGTCATCCGATCGAACGGCTTGAAGGATAGAGATACTTAAATGTTTTCTAAATACTACAACGAAAACTTCAAAGATCAAGCCATCATACACAAACACATCCTTAGCATAGGAAGAAACAATCCACTCGAATCGTCATCCGAACGGATTGCCATCCGCACGGATGACCACCCGAACGGATTACCATCCGCACGGATTACCATCCGCACGGATTACCATCCGATCGAACTACCATCCGACCCATCTTCACTTGTTTCGTTTCCTTATCGTTATGCTATCGAATCTATTCAGGCTAACCGTACTCGCTAAGCGCTCCCTTCAATCCATAAATCGCTGTGAGTATACTCGATCCCTTTTTGCTTTAAGCACTTTTAGGTGTTACATACGTTACGAATATTCAAACTACAACTATCACACTACTCAAACTATTTGAACGCTAACCGTTAATGCATGTTATACGTGGCTTATGAAAGCTTGTTTGTTATGTTTACACATGGAATGCTGTCTACCTGCCTTAGCAACGATAGTACTATAGTTTGGACTCAGCACCCGTTCACTCGGGGGTTGTAAAGGATCTTTTACTTGCATGGATTACGGTGGTAATCATGTATTGCGAACTGCCTCGGGCAGTCAACCCGCAGTCATTGGTATCGATGGATCTATGTCGATAACTAACGTGCTTCATTTCACTATGTGTACGTGCTGGTTATGCGTAAACGAATTCGAACTCTATATACTATTATCAAACTTGTATGCTCACCTTTACATTTTATGTATTGACTTTATTTTAACGTATGTGACAGGTGCTTAGGACGCACATGTGGTAGGAAATTGAAGCTAGAATAAAGCTTTAGAGCCCAACAAATAGTTGTCTGTAGATAACGAATCAGGGGTCTCTAGAAGCAGATAAACAACTACTACTTATTTAAATCTGAGTTGTCGGAACAGAATATTTGTCTTGATGTTTGTCTGTAATAATTATTTGACTGTTTGAGATACGGTATGGGACGTATTATTTAAATTAAATAGTTTTGATAATTGTTGTGGAAACTTCTGGACAATCTGTTTCGCTCAGTGCCATGCCCCGATGATTCCGCCATCGGTTGGGGTGTGACAGATTGGTATCAGAGCCATAACTATAGGGAATTAGGCAAGACTCGACCTAGTCCGGGTCGCAGTCTTAGATACCTAGACTATCGTTAAGAACCAGCAGACCGACTTGTGCATAACCAGTAGGGACTATGTACGAGCTTATTTCCTCGTTATTCTCGCTTATTCTACGCTACCACTACACTCGGATTTTCAACTATGAGTGGGCAATAGGGTCGAGAATAGGTGTGAAAACCGCAAACTCTCGACTGAAGCTACTTACTCAACCCGCATTTTAACTACAAGCGAGGAGAATTATGCTAAATTAGGGGTGAAACCCACATTTTGATGAATAATCTCCTCTATTTTATTAAAGCTCAGGAGCAAAAGTTGTTAAGTCAGGGGTGAAACCCGAACCTTGATAGCTATTCCTGACTCATTTTGGTTTTACAAAACTCTCACCAAAGTCTCGACGGACTCCAACGACCTGAAGTCACGATAGGAATAACGGGAGACGTGCCAAATGCCCAAGAATCGAGACAAAGGCACAGTCCTGAAGGTTAAACGTGCGCAACGGGTCCTTGTGAATAGTCGAACCACTTTGGTTAGTCGAAGTCTACTAGCCGCAGACGATCCATTTCCCGAATTTCATGTGTTTCGATTTTGAGTCCGCAACTGCTGACTCCGATGTTTCGTCGATTTTGTATATGTGCTTACCTATTTATGTGTTTAAACTTTGGGATTTACTCGATTTTTGTTTTCGATCGACACACACGACTCGCACTGCATCCTGTGATTATGTGCTTACTTTAACTCCAAACGATTGTGTAACGACACGTTCGACGTACGAAATCCGTGAACGTGCGTGACCGAACACACTAGACGTACAATTTACCATGATTCTTATTGATCAGTTTGACAAGTACACGCTCCCAGAATCACCTTTTGCACTTTCTCTCCCTAATTTCTTTCTCTAGACTTAGGTTTCTGTTTTCTGACTGCCTCTAGTGACTGAATGTGTATACGTTTTCTTGATTCCTTGCTCTACATACTTAGGAATTACGTGATTGTGTGCTCTGCGTGCTTACGTGATGGTGCTCTAAGTGTTTATGTGGTTATGTGATTAAATGAATTTGTATTTTGCATAGTTATATGTCTATGTGTTTACACGGTACGTGTTACTGAGCTTTAGTAAGTAGTAGACGTGTGAGGTGAGATTCGAATGAAATGTGATGAGTCCTGTGACGATGTCTGTTGCAGACCATGTCGTCTGGATCCCGTCATGCACTCTCTCGTCAGGAAAAGTGGGACAAACGCCTTGCTTCCATCATCGCCAAGAGTGTAGCAAAGGCCGTGAGTGATGTTTATGAGAATGCCAGCAAATCATCCGAGGAATCGAGAACCGAAGCTCCTAAAACTGCCGCAAGACCCTTCAGCTTCAAGCAATTTAAGTCGTGTGGGCCAAAAGAATTCACTGTCGAAGGAGGTCCCACTGCACTATCCACTGGTTTGATTCCATTGAGGTTACTCTACGACAGAGTGGTTGCCCTGATGACCTCCGTACTCTGAATGCTACCGGCGTTTTCCAGTCCCGGGCACTAGACTGGTGGAAGGCCGAGAGGAACAAGCGAGGGAACGATGCAGCCTACGGTCTGTCGTGGGACGAGCTCAAGGAAGTTATGCTAGAGGAATTCTGCCCTCCTCACAAACGTCAAAAGCTGGAAGATGAATTTTGGCATATACAGCAAAAGGATGGAGACAATGCTGGTCTCACTGCTCGTTTCAAACAGCTCAGCATTATCTGTCCCGATCAAGTCAAGACTCCCGACATGACCATCAAGAAGTATATCCGAGCTTTGCCCGACTGCGTTGCTGATTTCGTGCAAGCGGCTAAGACTACGACGATCGAGGAAACCTATCTGTTGGCCGCTGAAATCAACGACAAACGGGTTAAGGCTGGGGTATGGGATAAGACTTCCAAGCATCTGCATCAAGCTACCACTACCGCACCAACTGTTGAACCTACCTCATCAAGCAACAAGAGGAAGAACAAGAGAAAGAACAGCTCCACCAACAAGAACTATGCGATTACTGCTGCACCGATTCAAGCTGTACCTGCCCAACAGCGTCAAGTAGCGGCGCCTGTGGCCAATGCACCGCCTGCAAAGCGTGCATACACTGGACCACATCCGCTCTGCCCTGCTTGCACCTACCACCACCCGACTGCTATTCAATGCCGCTTTTGTGCTCATTGCAACGTATACGGCCACTTTACTGCCAACTGCCGTATTTGTCAAGCTCCTGCCAATCAAGCTCTACTCACTGCCCCACAGGGTCAACAAGTTCCTCCGGCACCCGCAGTCAAAGCCAGAGCCTGCTTCGCATGTGGCGACCCGAACCACTTCGCCAACATGTGCCCGAACAGGGTAGTGAAACAAGAACCCCAACAGCAGCAGCCACAGCAGCAACAACAACAGCAGCAGCAACAACAGGCCGCACGTGCCAGAACTTTCAACCTCAACGTGCGTCAAGCCCAGGCTGACAACAACGTGGTCAATGGTACGTTCCTTGTGAATGGTATTTATGCTTCATGTTTGTTTGATACCGGAGCCGATAATTGCTTTGTGTCGTTCGAATTTGAGAAACTCCTTAGTCGTAAACGTTCCCAACTCTCCTCGACATTCGATGTTGAAGTCGCTACCGGAAGGACCGTCACTGTCAATTCTGTTCTTCGTGATTGTACTCTTGAGCTCAACAATCACATCTTTTCGATCGACCTTATTCCAATGCAACTCGGAAGCTTTGACGTCATAATAGGCATGGACTTTCTTCGAGAAAACCATGCTGAAGTTGTATGCTTCGACAAGATGATTCGATTTTCGCTCGCGAATGGTGACTTATTGTGTGTATATGGCGATACTACTTCAAAGGGGCTCAAGCTTATGTCATGTATCCAAGCCAGCAAGTATCTCCGTAAGGAATACAGGGCTTTCTTGGCTAACATTGTAGTAGCGGAGAAGGAAAAGAAAGAGAAGAAGGAAGTGAAAGACGTTCCTGTGGTTCGAGAATTTCCTAATGTTTTTCCGGAGGATCTTCCCGGACTACCGCCAAGTCGTGATATCGACTTTCGTATCGACCTCATTCCTGGAGCCAATCCTATTGCCAAAGCACCCTACCGACTCGCGCCGTCTGAAATGCGCGAACTCTCAACCCAACTCCAGGAATTACTTGAGAAAGGCTTCATTCGCCCGAGCACCTCTCCTTGGGGCGCGCCAGTCCTTTTCGTCAAAAAGAAGGACGGGTCGTTCCGGATGTGCATCGACTACCGGGAATTGAATAAGTTGACTATCAAAAACCGCTACCCTCTACCCCGTATCGACGATTTGTTTGATCAACTACAAGGCGCTACGTGTTTCTCGAAGATCGATCTGCGTTCAGGTTATCATCAGCTACGTATCCAAGAGGAGGATATACCCAAAACCGCGTTTCGTACTCGATACGGCCATTACGAATTCGTTGTCATGCCTTTTGGTCTAACCAACGCACCAGCGGTTTTCATGGATCTGATGAATCGCGTGTGTAAACCGTATCTCGACCGTTTCGTCATTGTATTCATCGACGATGTCTTGATCTATTCCAAATCAAAAACCGAACACGCGCAACATCTACGTTTGGTTCTCGAGTTACTCCAGGGGAACCAACTCTATGCCAAATTCTCCAAGTATGAGTTTTGGTTGGAAGAAGTTCCATTCCTGGGTCACATTGTTAATAGTCAGGGTATTCACGTCGATCCTGCGAAGATTGAAGCTGTCAAGAGCTGGGTTACGCCTAAGAACCCGTCTGAAGTCCGTTCTTTTCTCGGACTAGCGGGCTATTATCGACGCTTTATCGAGGGATTCTCAAATATCGCTGTACCGCTTACCTCTCTCACTCATAAAGACAAGCCTTTTGTTTGGGGAACTAAACAAGAGACTGCCTTTCAAACCCTCAAGCGCATGCTTTGCAATGCTCCTGTTCTCACATTGCCCGACGGAAACGATGATTTCATTGCCTACTGTGATGCTTCCAACCTTGGTATCGGTTGCGTTCTCATGCAACGGGACAAGGTCATAGCTTACGCATTTCGTCAGCTCAAAATCCACGAGAAGAACTATACAACCCATGATCTCGAGCTAGGCGCGGTTGTTTTTGCATTAAAGATTTGGCGACACTACCTGTATGGTACTAAGTGTACGATCTTCACCGATCATAGGAGTCTGCAACATATCTTTAATCAGAAGGAACTTAATATGCGTCAACGCCGATGGGTAGAACTTCTCAACGATTACAACTGTGAGATCCGTTATCACCCAGGCAAAGCGAATGTTGTTGCCGACGCACTTAGCAGACGGAGCTATCTGCTTAGCACTCGTAATGTTCAAGCCCAACACAACCTCGAAACCCTCATCCGCGACGCTCAACATGCATGTTTTAACGAACGTACCTTGAAGAAAGAAAGAATCTACCACGATGGAGCCCAGCTTGTGAGCAAATCGAATGGGATATTCCACTTTTTAGACCGAATTTGGATTCCCAAGCGAACCAACCTGCGACAAATTCTGATGGACGAAGCCCACAAATCCCGGTATTCTATTCATCCCGGTGCTGACAAAATGTACCAGGATCTTCGCTATAAGTACTGGTGGCCGGGGATGAAACGAGATATCGCTCTCTACGTCGGAAAATGCCTAACTTGTGCCAGAATCAAGGCTGAACATCAAAGACCCTCTGGCTTGCTCGAACAACCACCAATTCCCATGTGGAAGTGGGAGAGTATAGCTATGGATTTCATAACCAAGCTACCACACACGTCATCAGGTCACGACAGCATATGGGTTGTGGTCGACCGTTTGACTAAATCAGCTCACTTTCTGCCAATACGAGAAGACTACAAGGTAGAACGATTAGCCCGAATCTACACCAACGAGATCATTTGTAATCATGGGACGCCTCGTAACATCATCTCTGATCGTGATGCTCGGTTTACTTCGCGACTGTGGGAAATGTTTCAAACGGCACTTGGTACAACGCTTAATCTAAGTACCGCTTTCCACCCTCAAACCGACGGTCAGACTGAAAGAACGATTCTTACACTTGAACACATGCTCCGTTCGTGTGTTCTAGACTTCGGTGGTAATTGGGATAAATACCTGCCGTTAGTCGAATTCTCGTATAACAACAGCTACCATTCTAGCATTTAAATGGCACCATTCGAGGCATTATATGGGAGAAGATGTTGATCGCCTATTGTGTGGCACGAGATCGGTCACTCGCAACTAACCGGTCTGGAGCTACTACAAGAAACAACAGACAAAATTTTCCATCGAGACAACCTAGTGAAAGCTCGGGATCGACAGAAAATTTACGCCGATAAAAAGCGCAGGCCCCGTGAATTTGGCGTTGGTGACTACGTACTCCTAAAGGTATCACCTTGGAAGGGTGTAGTCCGATTCGGCAAGAAAGGGAAACTCGCGCCTCGATATGTTGGACCTTTTAAGATTCTGGAAAGGATCGGAAAAGTCGCCTACAGACTCGAACTACCGGAGGAACTCAGTAATGTCCACCCGACTTTCCATGTGTCAAACCTCCGAAAGTGCATAGCCGACCATGACTTACATGTCTCTCTAGACGATCTGCAAGTGAACGAAACATTACACTTCGTGGAAAAGCCTGTCGAAATCATGGATCGCCAAACCAAGCAGCTCAGGCGCTCACGCATTCCTATTGTGAAGGTCCGATGGGAAGGCAAGCGAGGCGCAGAGTTCACTTAGGAACTTTAAAGCGACATGAAGGCTAAGTACCCGCAGTTATTCGAAGAGAAAGTCTAGAAAGAGAAAGCTCTCAAACGTGAGTCACGGCGTTGTAACAGCTTCCAGCTTAATTTCGGGATGAAATTTCCTAAACAAGGGGAGGCTGTAATACCCCGTGTTTTCACAAGTCAAAGTCAAAGTCAAGGTCTGAGTCAACGACCGATTTCGCGCAACTTGACTTGTAGAAATGTTTTTATTTTATTTATATTATATGGAGTAAGTGTCGTTCATTACAATAATCGATGTGTGTCAATCGTTATTCAAGCGACCTACGACTGTGATCTATAGGAAGTAACAATGCGATAAAGTTAATCAACTAATAATCAAGCTATGTTAATCGAATCGACATCAATTCGCAACTCGAACTACGTGATTTTACTTATTGATTATACGTGTGTGTGTGTGCCTTACGTGTTACCTGTGCATGTTTATTAATGTTGTGATGTGATAATCAAGCGAACTCAATCAAAACTCGAAATCTAACTCGAATATAATCGAACTCGAACTCGAATCACGATCGAACTAGGATAGATAGTGGAAAATAGATTACGCAAGGTACGAAGTAGTTGGGACTAAAAGTAATTTGACTAGGAAACCCTATCAAATCGAACCGCTCGCAATCTGAATCGAAACACCGAAACTCGTCGCATCGAAAGCTTGAACCAAGCGCCATCCGTCCGGATTGCCATTCGACCGGATAAGCCATCCGACCGGATAGCCACTGGATGAAGGATGACAGGTGCCATCCGATCGAATCGCCATTCGACCGGACAGTCACCCAGGCGATATGCTATTCGACCGAACAGCCCTTTCCTCTTTTGGCATCCTATAAATACCCCTGTCATTGTCATTCTTTCCACTTTTGGAAATCCTTGTTCGACCAGCACGCTTAACTCAACCTTTCCTTCGATTTCTCTCAATCCAGGTAAGATCTCGCCCTAAATCTTGTACTTTCTTGATCTACACGCACTCCTACACATTTCTATCTTTTAAATCTTAACTTTTAACCGTGAAATCACTAGATTTCGGGTGTTCTAAGGTGATGTCATCATGTGTTCATCAAGAACTTCATGCTTTGACCTCAACCCACCAAGAACAACGTAGATCTAGCCGATTCCCACATAGATCTTGTAAAGATCTTGACACAAGTATGGAGAAAAAGGATTGAAAGATGGTTTTAACTTTCTTTCAACTCTTTTGCACTCCAAGCACTCAACACCGATAGGATCCGACCCTGAATTAGTCTTCTACTCAATTATTAGTGTTGTACTAGTTCAAGATCCGGATTCTACTCACGAGACTATCGACTTCGGGTTAACCAAGAACAACTGCCTCAAGCCGGTAACCGGCCGGACTAGGGTGATTCCTGGTCGGGTTGGTCAACTAGGTTGAACTAAGGGTTCCGTTGGCTAACACGTGGTCAAAGTGACTCGACATAACGACAAACCTTCAAAACGACCAAGTGTAGAACGAACAGGACAATCGGAACGGATTGCCATTCGACCGGATTACCATCCGACCGGATAGGCCACCCGAACGAATTGCCACCCGAACGGATTACACTTGGGTCCCACCTCTAAACAGACTTAATTAAAGTTTGGGTATTGAACGAATTGCAATCCAATCGAACGACCATCTAGAAGGATTACTCTTCGGATCATGAGATACTAAGACTTTAAAAGACTTAACAATTTCCAACGTATTCCATTGCACGAATCGCCATCCGGTCGAATTGCCATTCGATCGAATGACACTTCAGTAGTAATCTAGTTTTCAATAAGTAACCTCATCACTAAGTCACCGATCGACCGGATGACCATTTGAACGAATTGCCATCCGCACGGCGAGTCATCCGATCGAACGGCTTAAAGGATAGAGATACTTAAATGTTTTCTAAATACTACAACGAAAACTTCAAAGGTCAAGCCATCATACACAAACACATCCTTAGCATAGGAAGAAACAATCCACTCGAATCGTCATCCGAACGGATTGCCATCCGCACGGATGACCACCCGAACGGATTACCGTCCGCACGAATTACCGTCCGCACGAATTACCGTCCGATCGGATTACCGTCCGATCGGATTACCGTCCGATCGGATTACCTCCGATCGAACTACCATCCGACCCATCTTCACTTGTTTCGTTTCCTTATCGTTATGCTATCGAATCTATTCAGGCTAACCGTACTCGCTAAGCGCTCCCTTCAATCCATAAATCGCTGTGAGTATACTCGATCCCTTTTTGCTTTAAGCACTTTTGGGTGTTACATACGTTACGAATATTCAAACTACAACTATCACACTACTCAAACTATTTGAACGCTAACCGTTAATGCATGTTAGACGTAGCTTATGAATGCATGTTTGTTATGTTTACACATGGAATGTTGTCTACATGCCTTAGCAACGATAGTACTATAGTTTGGACTCAGCACCGGGTTGTTAAGGATGTTTTACTTGCATGGATTACGGTGGTAATCATGTATTGCGAACTGCCTCGGCCAGTCAACCCGCAGTCATTGGTATCGATGGATCTATGTCGATAACTAACGTGCTTCATTTCACTATGTGTACGTGCTGGTTATGCGTAAACGAATTCGAACTCTATATACTATTATCAAACTTGTATGCTCACCTTTACATTTTATGTATAGACTTTATTTTAACGTATGTGACAGGTGCTTAGGACGCACATGTGGTAGGAAATTGAAGCTAGAATAAAGCTTTAGAGCCCAACAAATAGTTGTCTGTAGATAACGAATCAGGGGTCTCTAGAAGCAGATAAACAACTACTACTTATTTAAATCTGAGTTGTCGGAACAGAATATTTGTCTTGATGTTTGTCTGTAATAATTATTTGACTGTTTGAGATACGGTATGGGACGTATTATTTAAATTAAATAGTTTTGATAATTGTTGTGGAAACTTCTGGACAATCTGTTTCGCTCAGTGCCATGCCCCGATGATTCCGCCATCGGTTTGGGTGTGACAACCTCCTGTATGAATCAACCTCCTATCACTATCCATTCAAGCACAGACACCATTCAACTCTCTTTTAACTACAATTTAACCTATAATCAAACTACATCCCACAATCTACATTCAACACCCACTTAAACCCATATGATAATCATAAGCAATTTCAAGAATCAAATCATGAAAAATCTACATAAAACATATAAAAATCCGACCTTGCATACCTGAATTGCGACAGGACACCGTAAATTAGAAGAACTTGAAGAGTTTATATTTAATTGGACTTGGGACGGTGTTCAGTGGTTACCGCCGTCGGCTGATATCGGATATGGTGGTGGGTGATGGTTGCCGCCGTCATTGGTGATTGACGATGAATGGTGGGTGGTTGTTGAAAGTCGTCGACGGTGGTGGGTATAGTGATCGATGATGGTGGTTGTTATCGACGGTGATGAATGGTGGGTATGATGGGTGTGGTCTAATCGGTGCCCGGCAGGAGATAGAAGATGGTGGTGGTCGGTCCCTTTTGGCCGGTAACTGAGGGTGATGATCGAGGTGGACGATGGTTGTCGTTCGGTAATGGTACTCGGCCAGTGGTGTATAGATTAAGAGAGAAAGGAGGTGCTCAATTATGGTGTACAGTCGGTAGCCGGAGAGGTGGTCGGCGGCGGCGACGATGATGGTAAAAGAGGTGGTGATTGGTGGTCGATTTCTTAGGAGAGAACGGAGGTGAGGTGAGGGTGTTTTCAGGCTTGATATGCGCAGAGAGGAAGGAGACATGTTTGACTGAATTTGATTCTAATGAAAAGTTCGGTGGTCAAATAAAGAATCTTCGATAATTTACTATTGCACCGACCATTTGTGAATTAATACATATATATATATGAATGTGTGACTAGATGTCTAGATCTAATAGTTTTGTATAAACTAGTGGTTTTTTCCGCGTTCAGCGGCAGACTTTTTTCAGTTATTATTGGTTGTACAGACATTTGGGATAGTAATCAAGAGGTGTTTTACATTGATCGAAAACTATGAAACCGAATACCGGTATCACTACCGATGTTGTTCAGTCGGTACAAGTTTGATATGGGTTTATGTATTCATCACATGTACATATACTGATGTTCGATTCGGCACAGTACGATAGCGGTACAATGTCAATTTATCGGCGATGAAAGCAATAAAAATGAATATTGGTACTTATTCCGATGTTTTCCAGTTCGATATGTTATCCATTTTTTTCAATTTATAGCGAAATGTTGGATGTGGGTAGTAAGCTATAAATAGATCGGTGCAGCACTAAGTTTATTAATTCAAAGTTGTAATAAACTACCTTTAATCAAATGAATATATCATTTCAATTTCACAAAAGAAATTACAATTCTTCATTGCTAACGAAATGTTTTAGTTTTGGATTTTTCTATAACAAGGCAAACACATGTCCGGAAAAAAAATGTCATGAATTTACCTCATCATAATATTAAAATACTAATTTGGTGATGTAAAAAAATTATCTTCAAAAGTTACTGCTACTCCCTACAGATCATGTCTTTTCAGTCTTCAAATACTTAATTTACAATCTACTCCCTCCCTGTACTTTCATTCAAAACCCCAAAATCAACTAGTTTTATCACAAAACCCAAGCTACTCTTTCTCTCTACATCTAACTCTAACTCGCAAACAATACATTCTTTATCATCACCATCGGACCTTCAACACCATGTCACGACTCCTGGCTAGCGACACGCGCAACAGCTCGTCAGAATATTAGTAGAAAATGCCACCTGTTGGACGAAATCACCCCCAGAAGCCGCGTATCGTTGTCCGACGCATCAACCACCACCGCCACGTTATAAGGAAACATCGTTGTCGAGGATGATGGGAACGATGTGGCGGTTATGATATGAGCAGGTCCTATGACGAAGAACAGCATAGATCGAACCAAATACAGATAAAAGGAAAATAAAAAAAATCGCTAACCGCCATTACCGATAAAACACTATTGCTCGGTTATGTTATGAATTAATAATATAGAGTAATTTCTTCTCAACAAATATCTAAATTAATAATTATTATACTATAGAATTATATAGTTTGATGAAGCTCTTAACTTGCGCCTCGGCTTTCAGGCCCGACATAACACATATTCATCAGCCTCAAGTACACTAAAACAAAATTTAGCAATTGCAAATCATGAAATTCACATATCCATCAGTTTCAGATTCACTCAAGTAACAAACTATAAGACTACAGACTAATAGAGTATATAAGATACCGTCCAAATTTTGAAAGACAAGCACCAGAAACATGAAATCTCAAAGTCCATAAAAAATGAATAGAAAAAGAAATACAATCAGGGAGAATGATCAAACCTTTATCATGAGTTAAGTCGAAAGGGTCTGCAGCTTCCTCAATCGTTTCATTGCAGGGGAGGTGGTCTTCATCACCTTCCTAACCTTCGCCTTCTTCTTCTTCGCCTTTTTCACTGCAGGCGGCATCTCTCTAATTGGTCCAGGTGGCACCCCTTTCTTTAACGCACTGCCTCTAGGCGTAACAGACGGCGGAATTCTGAGACTTTGAGGTGGCAACGGACTCTGTGGCTTCCACACCAAGTTATTCTTTGAAAATCTAACTTTTTTCGCGCTCTTTTCACCACCACTCTTCATGGCGGTACCTCCTTGTTCAGTGTTGTCAGCATTGTTTGCTCCGCGGGCTTCAACACTCTTCACTCGTTTTCTCTTTTTCGAAACTTTACTACTGGAGATGGTGATTGTTGATAAATCTTCATGCAAGCTTGATTCGCCATCTTTATCCAAACCATCTTCTTCAGCCACCTTCTCAAACTCCTTCTGAAGATTTGATTTAAAAAGCTCGGTAAACGAAACATCATTCGTATCACTAGCTACACCATTGCTTGCACTCTCCCCATTTGCGGTAATCATGTTAGCATCGTCATTTTCTTTTCCCGTTTCTTGTTTTTCACTATCTAACCCCTCTTTAGCCCCCTTCTTCTTCTTCTTTTTCTTCGAAGACTTCTTCGATCCTTCTGCTACACTTTTAGAACCTTCCAATAGCAAAACAGAACTATTCTGCGTCTCATTACCAACAATAGGTACCAAATCCGGAACCTCTTCATCACCGTCATCACCTTCAACAGTCGGAAACTTAACATCCACACCGGAAGCTTCCAACTCCTTCTCCAACTTCAAAAACTCCTTATTCAACCCGAACAAAACCTTCCTATTCCCTTGAAAACACTCACCACCCGACCCTAAATCATAAAACTTACTCGCAAACCCCATTTTCAACGCGATCGTCCCCAAATTCACAACCTCGCTATCCTCTTCCCCTTCCCCTTCCCCTTCCCCTTCCCCCTCTCCTCCGCTCTTCTTCTTCGCAATCAAACTCTTCCCCATACACAACAACCGCTCGAAAACATTACTCTTAATTTTCCCAACCAACACCTTATCTTCACTCACACTCATAACCCTAAGCAAAGGCTTAAACACAATCTCAAACACTTGATACACTTCTTGTCCGCTAACCGGCAAATAACCGTTCAATTCATCGAGAAAAACCGAAGCGATATGATAATTAACACCATTACCTAAAAACTTCTTCTCACTAGCCAACAAACACTTCTCTTCAAACACATTAACCACACGCCGACACAAATCCAAATTCCAATCATACTTTTTCATCAATTTAAAACTAGAATTAACAAACCGGCGAATAAGCAAGTAAAACTTATCTAACCTAAGGACATCAATACCGGACCATTCACGGCGAACAGTGGTGAAAAAAACAGACAAATAATGAAGCGATAACGGAACATCTAGGGTTAAGAGCATGGAGGAGAGTTTGTTAATGAGATTTGATTGTACCGGAGCTTTATCGGCGTGCCAGATGCAGTAGAAGAGGCCTTTCCAGAGCTTTTTCATCTCGTCATCTGAGATTTGAGGCTGTGTTGGGAGCCAGGAGGTGAGTTCTCGGAGAGCTTTTGACCTAGCGGCGGTGTTGCAGGAGGCTAGGTTGCGGATTAGGGGGAGAGATTGTGGTGGTGCGACGGCGGTTGGTGGATCTGTGGTGGTGGTGGTGGTGGATTGTTCTACCGCCATTTGTGGTGGTGGATGGGAGGTGAAACCCTAGATTGTGAAGTATGAATATGAAGGATGACCTGACCTGACCCCCCACCCTGTGTATTTGAATAAAATTGTTGTGTCGGGATTGCAGGAATTGTCCCTCTAGTTTGCTGAATATCATAAAGTAGTCCTCGGGCTATTCATGAAAAGCACGGACGGCAAAAAAACCGAGTCTGACGGGTATAGGATTGGGTATGAGATTAGTTTCAAATATTTTCGCTGGTATGGGATTAGGTGATACTTGTATACCATAACCATTACCCAAATTGGGTGGGGTTCGGCTACAAATTGTATTTTGTTTAAAAAGTGATGTGGATCTTTAGATTAAAATAATCACGGATTGTTAGGGTTGGAATGTGGTGTTTTAGTTACCTTCATTATGGTATCTGACGGGTTTTTTGTTTGTTTTGATGATGAGGCTCTGATAATGTAAAACACCAAATATTTATAGTTGTATCATGGTGTGTTTGAAGTTTTTTATAGATTGTTAGGGTTCAAATATGATATTTTAGTAATCTTCGCTCTCTGTTATATGTGACTTTTGGTGTATTAAATGAATATAAAGGTTCGGTATACCACACTCCTATGACTTTTACACTATTTAGGAGCTTTTGACTTTGTAGTCTACTCCTGGCCTTTAATATTATCTATATTTTGTATTGTTGTGAAATGTATACATAAAATTACAATGACATTATTTGTTTATGAAAAAACTTATTTGTATATAATCATATTTTAATTTGTAATAGTTATACAAATAACAAAAATTAAGTACAAGAATGGTTCATGTGCTTTATACATAACGTTGGTTTGCTCCCCAACTTTTAAAGCTACAATGACGGTACCTAAGGTTTGATTCTTATAACTATGATGGACCTTGACGTTGATATGGGTTAAGTTTCTAACTTAAATTTTTAAAAATACCCAATAAAACCCTAGGTTAGAAAACTTATTTGATATTGTTGTCTTAGGGTGAAATCCGCTTGTTTTACGCCAGAATCACACCTTAGCGTCGTGTTAGGAAACCTTGCACTGCGGAATTTACGTCGTGAAATCGATGTTTCGCTTGAGATTAATGGCATTAGGGTTCCGCTGGTGAATTTAGCGATGTTAGTTGTTAAGGACAACAACTGTTATGCAAATTCAACCATAAAGAACGCCTAAGTAATATATTGACAACCTTTAGGTTCAAATGTGTAATTCTTAAACCATGGGGAGCAATAATGCAATATCTACAAAGTATAGGGACCAATCATGCAGTTAACTTTTAAATACATCTCAAAAGATCAGATAATGTTAAATTTACCTATACTACAAAGGGTGGGATAAGGCTTAAGGACATTAGGTCCTAGGTTCGATTCCCACAAGTTAGTTTCTGCCAGATTTATTGGGTTTCCTCCTTAATTTGTATATAAGAATTATTGCCTAATGGAGATCGATATGATCGGGTGGCTCCGCTGGTGACACGATAATACTCTAGTAGTCCGTTAATGATCCAAATTTATCGTTCCATGTATTAGTTGGGTTATTAAATAAAATGTGAAGGTTAATTAAAAATAATAATAATAATAACAACAACAACAACAAAAATTAAATTCAAATTCAAATTTAACATAAAGAGCTATATTTAACACTATATATACTTTAGGGGGATATTACTCCATGTTACTAATACGCAAGATACTAAATTGCGATATATTAAGATGATACGATATATTTGTTAAAAAGTAAAAGTTTAAAATTTGATTCTCCATCATTTAACCTAAAGACCGATCGGCTTCTTCCCTTCAATGTAGCCGCTTTTTAACCTCTCAATAACCGACACCTTCATCTTATTTTCCATTTTTTGAACCTTTTTTAAATTTTATTATTTAGTGAAATTCCGCCACATCGACCGATTTCCCTCTAGTATCAAATAATACATAAAAGACCCTCCAAACTCCCCCCCCCCCCCCCCCCCCCACACACACACACTTTTCCATGTTTCTCTTTTTTTCAACTATATATACGAATACGAAGATTATGGATGACAAGAAAACCCGAGCTTATCAAAATACCAGAGACATACGCTATGTGTATGGGACATGGCTAGCTTAGATGATATATGGCCTGATTCCGCGAAACCATATACACGTTTTCGTGAATCATATACCAAAAAAAAATATTATTTTCCTTAACCATTGTCTAGTCAAGCTTTATTCCGGTAACTTATTTACATGAAACAAATTACTTTTCATTTGAGATGTGTATTTTGATGATAATATAGTGTAAAGATAAAATACAAATGGGTCTTCATATACAAATGAGTCTTTATATGAGAAGTAAAGAAATATATACCAGAATTTTATGATAAAATACACTAGTGTATTTTACGATTTAATGATGAAATCCTAGTTATACACCTATGTAAATCAATTGTCAGGATTTGTTCACTCAGTTCGCAAATACACTAGTGTTCAGCCTAGACCCCACCCTATATATATATATATATATATATATATATATAGAGTGCGGTTAACATACTTCACGGCTTATCCTACTTCACGTACGCGAGTATAGTAACCGTCAGATCAGGTCCATGCGTGATCAATCAGTCCCCTGCGTGATTATTTAAACATGCGTGATTTGAACATGTATGCGTAATAACGCACAAAAACTACTCTCCATGCGTGATTAGGTTCCATTTATAACGTGCGTTATTTTTTAATACACTTGCGTAATTTGGTCGCGTACGTTTTGTAGGTTAAGCTGTAATGTACATTATACTTTCTCTATATATATATATATATGGATTTTTTTTCCATCTTGTTAAACATAGTGTTTAGTTGCAAAAAAAAATAAAAATAAAAACTTCGTGTTTTTACTCTAGTAGAGTACTTATGTGTAACTACTATAGAAAAAATATAATTACTCTACTAGTGTAAATACACGATACTTATGTGTAATAACTATAGAGTGATTTTAATTATTCTACTAGTGTAAATGCACAACTTTTTTTTAATTATAGGACTAAAGTACATGCTTGATAGGATGGAAAAAAAATCTTCTTCACTTCTCACGTTTAGTATGTTAAGCTCATTTGTACAATAATCTCATTTATGGTATATATTTGTATGCTTGAAGTATGAAATTATCTTTTGAAAATCATCATGAAATTTACACATATATTATATATATTTTAAACGTTTTATGGTGATGATTATATGTATGTAATCTCTCGTCTTTTAAATTTATTATAGTTATTTAAACTATAAAGCTATATAAAAATCATAACGGAAAGAAAAAAACTGTTAGGATCTGAGTTTCTTATGATTGTGTTTTTGTTTGATAATTATGAATATGAATGAGTATAAGTGCAACGGAATTAAAATGGAAACAAACTTTCAACACACAATCAAATGGAAGAATTGCTTTCAACACACATGTTTGACTTGAAATCGAATGATTATATTTATTACAGTGATTCAACTACAATGCATGCATGCAATACAATCTCCCCCTCAGCCTGAGCTCACAGATGGTTTGTTCGTACTGAATGACTTGTGAAGAAAGAGTTAATAGAATAGTACAGAACAAACCACTGAAGCATCTTTGCTGACGTCACCATGAAAGTGACATCTAACTTCCTAACAACCTACAACCACTGATCTATACAAGCACTGTTATCTAACCACTGATTACAATACAATACAAAGAGATAATCTAAACTACTGCTTCTCATTCCACTGTTATATTCCCAGCAGTGCTTTGTCTTCAGCAGTACTTGAACCATGACAGTAGATTGAGCATCAGTGTTTGTCTTCAACAGTCTTTAACAGTCTTTAGCAGTTGTTGAAGATCAGCAGTTGTTGTAAACAAACAGTGGATGGAGGTCATCAGATGTTAGGGCCACTTCCAAGGGGAAAGACTGATGCAAACATCTGCTTATTCTGAATCCACTGATCTGATCTAGTTTTGGCTTTATCAACTGTTCCTTTGGTAGGGTTCAATCCCAACAATATCCCCCTGGAACAGATGATGCCAAAACCCTTCATTATTATGGATTTTTATTGCCTCATCAATAGTTCCCCGACTTGTCCTTTGAATTGTAATTCAAAGTCCATGGAATCTGTATCATCCTCATCCCTACACAGTGTAAGCTCAAGGAGATCCTGTAGATCTTCAACACCCAGGCCAAGTGCTTGTTCCCTTGATATGTGCTTCACTTCACCATTGGATTTGAGCAGAGTCAATACGTGGGTCTGTTTATCAGATTTCCACTTTAGTATTTTTTTTAATCCAATGGGTTTCTTGGGAGAGTTTTTATTGCTGATGAGTTTGGAGATTGTGGCCTGGTGATGACAACTTTGGCAGGGTCTTGAAATTGAGTTGATCCTTGTTTTTCTGCCATAAGTGTCTGAAGAACCATCTTCATAATATATTATTCTGAGACTTGGTCTTCTTTTGATATTGGTGCTGTATCCATCTGCTTTTGTTTCTTTCTTTGATAAAAGATGGCAACAGTTGAAACAGTTGGTTTTCTGATGGGTAACTTTTGTGGTTTGGCTGGAACCACAGCTTTAGGATAAACAGGCTTTTGAGGAGCAGTGGGATCTCTTTTTCTCAACTCTTCCAAACTTTTGTATGTGGCTAACACTTTTTCTTCTTTCCACCTTGTCACCTGGTTCCTTGAACCATAATCAGCAGCAATCAATTCTTCTTTCATTCTTTTCAGTTTCAAGGTTCTTTCTGGTACATTCTTCTTATACTTGGATCATACTGGAGGAGTTTGCTTCACTTTGTTTTTGAGCGTTTCTTGAATTCTAGCAATCTCTTCTTGTAATTCACTGATGGTCCAGTCCTTAAACTGATGCTTATCTGCTTTGTACTTCTTGTAAGCCATAATGTACTCAAGGTAGTCTTGCCTCATACTTTCAACATCTTTCTCATATAGTTTTTGGCAAAGATCTTTTGAAAATTGTTCTAAAGTTTTGACCTTGGTGAGCAGATATTGCAGATTTCTCTGAATCTCTTTGTCAGACTTTCCCTCTGTATCTCTTTTAGATATATCATCTGCTTGTTGAGCTTTTATCTTGAGATACTCTTCAATGTTTCTTGGGAAAGGATAACCTTGAATGGAAGGAAGTTTCCTTTTTGCAGGGTCATCTTCAGAGTAGAATGATTTATTTCTTCTCTCACTGCTGGTAGAACCAATGGATATTGTAGTCCCACAGGAACAATAGCAGTGATTGGTTTTTGAACTTGTGCTGATGATAATGGAACAGGGTTTGGAATAGGGACAAGGGGCAGTGGTTGTGTGGATGTTTGAGTTGGGGAGGTATCATCTTCCAGCACAATATTGGTTACCCTTCTCCTTTTGAGTTTAGGAGAGGTTGGTGGTGGATTTATGAGTTGAGTGGTGGTGATTGAAGTAGTTGGTGTCTGACTAACAGTTGTTGAAACAACTGGTGTTTCAACCACTGTTGTCATTACAATAGTTGATGTGTCAACCATTGTCTTCTGTTTTTTGGCAGGTGGTGGTGAGGATGCTTTTGGTGGGGCAGTGGATTGAAGGTGAATGGTGGTAGTGATGGTAGTTGTTGGGTTAACATCTGTTGAAACAACTGAAGTACCAACAACTGTTGATACAACAGGTGTCTTAACATCTGTTGGTTTGGAGGTTTGATGAGAGGAGCTTTTAGGAGGTTGAGGAGTGTGTTTTGTGGTTTTGGAAGGTGTGATTTTGGGTTGCCTTACCTTTCTAGTAGGCCTTCTTTTAGGCTTAGGATTTTCCTGATCATCCTTGGGCTCGGAAGTACCCTGTTCTTCCTTTCCCATCAAAATTTTCTTCTCTTGCTCAAACCTTTTAGCCCCTTTTATCTCCAAAGTCTCTTTTACGCCTGCTTTTGCTGCAGCAAGGGCATTTTGAGTTACATCAACCTTTTTAGAACCATCTGGCTTAGGGATTTCAACAATCAAGTTGGATTTTGCATCTGGTTCAATGTATAGACCATCTTCAAATCCCTTATTCTTTTTCTCCCCCTTTTTGGCATCATTAGGAGGATTATCAACAAAAATGATTGTGGAAGGAGCAGAGCCAGTGGTTTGTAGTAAATGGGCCTTAATTGCCTTGATATCTGCCTGTGTATCCTTGAACCTAGCTTCCATCAAATTTATGATCTTCTGAATTTGAAATTCATGTTGTTGATCAGCATATTTTCTTTGTTGATGAAGCATAGGTTGAAATAAACTCCAGAGCTCAGCAGAGGATGGAGCAGATGTTGTTGATGTTGCAGCAGTGGGTGGTGCATTTTGAGCTTGTAACAACTGTTGCAGCATATCTTTGATTTCTGCAACAGATGTATCAAGTTTATCAACCCTCTCCGTCAATTCTTGGTATTTTAAACCATCACCCAAGTTAATGGGATCATCTGATTTCCCACCAGTGGTGATTGTATCAGTGGTTGACTTAGGGAAATTTTCCCAGAAGTCATCCATTGATGCCCCTTTTTCTTGGTACTGGGGACTTCTTTCTTCAACAGAGGTTACCAATCTAAGCTCACCAGTGAATACATGATATACACCAGTGGATAGTATGGTTCCCAAAGAAGAAATTTCCTTCAAGGGAGTCTGACTTATGAAACTACTGTCCAAGTGTAAACCAGTGGGTTCCACACTTGTAGTAGCTGCTCCACTTGAACTACTGACAGGAATTACTTGTAATTCCTGCAGTGTAGCCTCCTCAACTATTGGTGGGTTAGCAGAGATAGAGACACCAGACTCAGTCACTTGTTGTGGCATATTCTCATTAACAGGTGATTGAGAAGAACTGATTTGTGTCTGGGCTAAATCAACTGCATCCAATAGAGGTAATATGGTTGGTGGAATTTGTGAAGTGAGGATAGGGGTAGAAAGCGAATTTGCCCCGGGAGCTGGGCTGTGGATGATGGAATCAAGTGATTCCAGAGCATCATAACGTGGTGTCCCTATGCTTATAACCTGATCTTTTTGAGAAGAAGCAGGAGGAGTTTTAGGCTCAGGTTGGGATCTTTCTTCCAACTGCTGTGAGGAAGTAGCAGCAGTGGTTATTGGTGACTTTTGTGTTGTCACAGGTATAATCTCTGGGATCTCATCTTCCAGAGTTACCTTTTGAGTAAGTTTGGGGGCCTTTTGGATATTTTTCTTTTTAGGTCTTTTGGTGGTTTTAGGTGTGGGTTTCACAGCAGTGGTTGTGCTGCTGTGATCACCTTGAACAGTGGGCTCAACAGCAGGATCCTGATGAGCAGTGGTTGCTACTGAAGTCTGCTCAGGATCCTCTGTTTGTGTTTTGGAAAGTTTTGACAGCCTTGTGAAAGTTTCAGAGGTTAGGCTGTTCATTTGAAAAGGCTTTCCTTGGATAAGCACATGAACATTATCCTTTGAAAATTTCTTTTGAAAATAGTAACTTAAAAACCTTGGAAATAATAAAAATGATTTTTTATTAACATTTTTGACAAGATCATTGAAGATCTCATGGGAATAGTTAAAATTTTCTTCATTCAGTATAGCATAACCCAGGTATTGGATCTTCAATGGAATTTCATTGAAAGCAGTGGTTTTGTTTGACACACACATTAGGAGGGTATGAAAAAAAAAACCTTGTGGCAGGTGGAAAACTGCCCTTTTGTAAAGTATCTTTGTTCATTTCTTCTTCATACCCTCTCTCAATGAAATCAGTTTGATACTCTGTTTTTGTGAAAGAGGTTTTACCTGTAAGATCATCGAGTTCAAAGACCTCCGAAATGGTTTGAGGTGTGATAGTGACTGAAATACCCTTTATTGATGAAGTAATGGCTAAGGGCTTTTTGTCCTTAGTGTCAAGTTGGCATTTTTCCAGAATTCTTGTTGGGTATCCAGGTAAATCGGAGCATCACAGGTCAACAAAGTTTTGTACTTTGAAGACGACAGAGCATCAATTACAGAGTTGAAGGTTGTGGTATGACTTGGTTTTTCAAGTAAACCCAAGTAATTATGAGGAGTTTTGAATGGAAGAGCCATGGTGATTTGAAGAGGATGAAGAACGGATGAAGAAGATGAGTGATTTTGAGATAAATTGATGGCAACTACTTTGAGAAAGAAATTTTGAATTCGATTCAACAGTGAAAACCCTGTTTGGGGTTTTGATCAGGGTTTTATAGGTGGAAAAGGTGTATGCTGATGTGGCAGCAGTTACAAAGGATCTGACCGCTATGTACTGTCTACGTGCCAACCTCTGATGAGTAATGGAAGACAGTTGTTTTAGGAAACCACTGATGGAGCAATATCAGTGGTTTACAACGGTTACAATGAAAACAGTGGCTGATTTTAAACTATCAGTGGATTAAAACACTAATGTTTGATCAACAGTGATTAACAAGGGAATGAAAGAACAGAGGTTGACTTTCAGCAGTGGACAGCATTTAACAGAACAGGCGTTTGAACCAAAAACAGTGGTTATGGCAGACTTTTAAGGATTAATGAAAATTTTCATTTTTAGCTATTTTTAAGGATGGATTTTTGATTTTCTGAAAACATTTTAATGCTTTTATTCATAGAAAAACAGGATTTTGCCTGTTATTCCATGTTTAGCATCCCAATCCTAGAAATCAAGCTTTCAAAGGTAGATGTGTCTAATGCTTTTGTTAGCACATCTGCCAGCTGATCCTTTGGTA